>CM053171.1:52305801-52535679 GCA_012977825.3 Pteromalus puparum
AAAACAAAACGCCTGCTCGCGCAAGACATACACCGCAGAGAGAAAGAAAAAAATCGCAGGCACTGAATGAAGAAAAAAAAAAGCACGTCGACGCACGCTATCAGCAGCGTGAAACCCGAAGACAGCGGAGCAGTCTCGTCTCTCGCTTGCATGTACACATACACACACGCTCTTGTCTATATACGTACGACGGCGATGACGAAGACCACGTGACTCGCGAATTTCCATGGCCGCCTGAGCATAATCCGCGTAGGCCCGGCTTCTTGTCGAATCGACACCGCTCGCGTGCTTATCGCTTCTATACTCGTTTTTCGCGAGAGCCGATAACGAGAAAGACTAGATCGCTTATATGTACGCGCGCATGTAATATACCTATTTTATTTTTCCACTCTTCGGCGCAGATACTAGAGTGTCTAGTGGAGAAAAAAAAAGAGTAATGAAGGGGCGCTCTTGCTCTCTCAGCGCGTAAATTATGCACGTTTCACGCTAGATCGGACGTCTACGAGTGCGCGCGTTGCAGCGCGCGTAAACAGGGGGATGCAGCGCACAGTCGTATTATACAGCCCCTCCGAGGAGCTGTTTGGTGAGCGAGTGACCCACTGAGTATGTAAGCCGGTCATTGAGAAGAGAAAGAGAGAGAGAGAGAGAGAGAGAGAGAGAGAGAGAGAGAGAGATTCTTATACAATCACTGCGTTCGTTTTTCCGCGCGGTGATCTCGCTCGATTTTTTCCCCGCGTGCCATATCGTTTTGTTATTGTTTCCAAAGCGGCTCTTTCTCTCGCGCGGCTGTATCTTTTTCACCGACAACGCGCGCCGAGAGCGAAAGTGTGCGCGGAAATTGAGCCGCGCGCGAAACCGCTATAGGTGCAAATAGCCGAGAGCGCGCTTGCACCGATTGATTTTCCACGCATCCGTGAGTACTCTTTTTTTTTCAGCCGCTTTTTTTTCCACACCCACTGTTCGCTCGTCAATTCTCCCCTCGTGTCTTTTTTTTTCATTCCATACACACACGCATATATGCGTATATGAGAGGGTGTGAGAGCGTAAGCCAAGCGGTTTATTTATTTGCACTGGATCGGCTTTTAGTTTCTCGTTATCGACGCCCTTCTGCGTGGGATATCATCGCCCGATCGACGATGGAAAATTGCCGATGCGGTTAACGCCGTGACCTTTGTGCGCAGCTTTTTTTCCCTCTCTCGCTTTTGCTCTGTTCTCTCTCCGCGTGTCCCGGAATTTTATTAACTGTTATCAAACTCGCTGCACAGCCGAAAAACGTCTGGCTTATGGACTCGCGCTCGGTGTGCGATCGATTTGATGGATTAACTTGTTTTCTTTAAATAGGCAGAGATTTCTTTCGAATGACTCGATTATTTTCCCTAAATAAACTATCCATTGGTGAATCTATGTTATTATCTTATCGCGATCGAGATCGCAGACACATTATCATTATCCGCTGAATGGAGCAACTTGAATAAATAAATATTAACATTGACGTTTTCAAATCAAATAATTACGGCTTAGATATAAACGTATATCATATACTTTCGTCTCAAATAGGTCATACGTAGACGCACACACACACACACACACACACACACATACAATCAAGTCGTAAAAATTGCAGGCGAAATCGCAAGATGACGTAACGCTTCTTTCGGAAACTATAAAAAGTTGGCCGGGCGCCTCGTCGCCTATGTATAACACCTACTGATAAAAAAAAAAAGAATTTATCATTGTTGTACACTATAAGGCGCGAAAGTTTCAATACGGTTAGTAGATGTGCGCTGGATTCACTCGAAGGAGACAGAGACAGAGAGTAAGAGAGAAAAAAGTAGTGGTGGTGGTGGTATAGAAAAGAACTGCGCGCGGACTGTAAATTTGCTCCAAGACGTCTTTCCTCTCTCTTTTTTTTTATCGTTTCGCCAAGATAGCGCTATCAGCATACTTTACTGCTTGCACTTTTATAAGTATATAGCGGAGGGAAAGAGAGAGAGAGAGAGAATTATTTAATCGTACATGTTCTGGCCTGGCTCCAGCATGACGACCCAATTTTTCTCTGCGCCCGCGGATCGAGGGATCCGTACATAGGAGAGGCGAGAAAGATAAAGCCGAGAAGCGCCTCTTATAGTATAGACTAGAGGGAAAGATATGTGGAAAAAAATGGCGGATTTTGCAAAAAAGGAGCGAAAGAATAAACTTCCTGTGGCCGTTTATCTCACCAGCAAGAGAGAGAGAGAGAGAGAGAGAGAGAGAGAGAGAGAGAGAGAGAGAGAGAGAGAGAGAGAGAGAGAGAGAGAGAGAGAGATCTCTTTTTATTGCCTTTTATCTGTTTGCCGACTGATATTTTTTAAACTTTCCACTCCTCTGCGCATTAGAGAAGCTAAGAAAGATGGCGTCTAAGCCGGCTGACAAATTTCGCTTCATCCTTGTAACAATGAGAGAGAGAGAGAGAGAGAAAATGTGCTAATTTTGCACCTGTTTACACGCATATAATTCACCGACCGTATATAACGCATTTTTTTTCTCTCGAAGATTAAATATCACGATAAAAACTCGCCGATTTCTGCAGTGTCGCGATATTGTAAATGATGTCGGAGAAGATCTATTAGTCGAACACGTACACACACATATGCGCACTCGACACACTGGAATTCACCGATAACATTAAACATCTGTACTAATATCTCCTTGAGATCGTCGTTTCAAGCGATGCGTAAACCGATATCAATGATACACGAATCGCCTTGAAATTCGCGACTCGAACCTTGGGCTGTTTTTTTTTCTTTTTTTATTAATTTATGCCCGGTTGCAAGGTCTTTGCACACCGAATCGTATTATACCCCCACCCTCGTACGACACTCGTGGTGGAATAAAGAAATAGCATTAGTCGCAGTGAGAAGGAGAGAGTAAAAATGTTCTTTGCAACTTTGCGGACGTCTTTTCAAAACAAGCTTTATCTAAATTTATCAGTGCCTTTGTGTCGCACCTTATCTGGATTTTGCCGGTAACCGAGAGTAAGGTTAAATTGCAACTTTCGCGCGATAATAGCTGTACGGCTTAAAAAATGCGTCGTCTTAGAGAATTCGGTTGCGGTGTGCTGTTGGAATTTTTCCTGTTGAAAGATATAAAATAAGGCTGTAAACTAGAAAAGCGGAAAAACCCCGAAAAGCAGATGCGATTCAGAGCCCTTCGCCGAAATTTACAATCGTAAGCCTCTCGCAGACGTCTATGATTTTTATGACGGATAGGTACTCGTGACAAACACCACTAGCGAGGATAAGAGAGGAAGAAAGCGCGCCAGATAAGCGGCAGCGGTGCAATTAAACGGCGATTAGTCGACCCTCGCACTGGTGCTGCTCTTGCATACCTGGATATCGACGCCTCTCTCTCGATCAGCTGTTGAGCTTGACCTAAGATACTGCAGTACCCTCAGGGGGGGGGGGGGGCGGCAAGCCTCGTCAGTCGAGATCAGCCCTTCTAACGAGCAAGACCAGTTGCTTATATAGACGAAAGCACGACTGTTTCTCTCGTTTACTATTTTTCTGAATTCTGTGTCAGCCCTTGAACCGACCGCGGAGTGAGTAACCGGGTCGCTTTTATTATAAAAACAAACCTCGTTATTGGACGGCTCGTATTTATATACTTAATGCGACTGATCGCGAGCATTTATTTCTGCAAAGAGGTTAACCGCTGGAATAGGGACACCGCGGCCTGGCTTATTAAAATTCATCAACCGCCAATCGAGAGGAGAGAAAGAGAATTAATCGATTCATGGTACGAATTCGAGCCTGAAATTTTTATTTTCAGCAACTCTCTCTCTCTCTCTCTCTCTCTCTGGTTACATGATAGCATCTCTCTGTTATTATTACTTATATAGAAAGAAACGAATATCAACGGATGATTGATAAATCGATAGCCTGGATTTCCAAAAATACGTACTCTCTGCATCGCACGGATTCTAACCCAGTTGTCTCTCTGTCCTGATTGTTGCAGGTGAATAGGCATAACGATGGTAGATACACAACACTTTTGCCTGCGATGGAATAATTACCAGAGCAGCATCACATCGGCATTCGAGAACCTGCGAGATGACGAGGACTTTGTCGACGTCACGCTTGCCTGCGATGGCAAGAGCCTCAAAGCACACCGGGTCGTTCTCTCGGCCTGCAGCCCCTACTTCAGGGAGCTTCTCAAGGTACGTGTCCTGCATACATTATTATAATGTTACATGATTATGTCATATTGAACCAACCCGATCTCTACAGAGCACACCGTGCAAGCATCCGGTGATAGTACTGCAGGACGTTGCATTCAGCGACCTGCACGCCCTGGTCGAGTTCATCTACCACGGCGAAGTAAACGTCCATCAGCGCTCTCTCAGTAGCTTCCTGAAAACCGCCGAGGTCCTCAGGGTATCCGGACTCACACAACAGGCCGATCAGACCGACAGGGATGAGGTGAGAACTCGTCGCGTTTTTTTCACATCTCTCTCAATTCATGCGATGAATATTCGAAATCCGGCGATCTTACACACGCGCTCGTGGCAAATCGATCCACATATCGTCTGAAAAATTCACGAACCAATACAAATCTCGCGAGCGGATGCTCCATATGAATTAGACACGCGGCTTCAACCTCGAGAATCTCTCATGCATATTTCCACCCCTTTTTTTGTCCCTCTCTCTGTTATCGACGACCACCAGCTGTCGCACGTGCGAGCTCTCGCTGCCGGAGCGCCGATCGGTGGCGTCGGCGGTGGTGGTGGCAATCACCTACCTCCTCACGACAAGCTCGCCGACGAGGGCTTCCCACGAGGTGGCTCGCCACCGACGCCCGTGACACCGACGCCCACGACGGTCCAGCAGCTGCTGCGTCGAGCTCAGATTCGCCGCAACGAAAGGCACACGCCCGATCCCCACGACGACTCGGCCAAGAGGCAGCGGGTCCTGTCACCGCCTCTGAACAACAACGACGCGACCCCCACCGACTTCTCCATGGTCAAGAACAACCACAAGATCGAGGGTAACGGCCTGCACGAGGAGAACGGCCCACTCGAGGACAGCATCAAATGCGAACCCCTCGAGCTCACCGGCGACCGCAATAACACCGGTGGTGGCAACATCACCGGTGGCAACGGTGGTCCCCAACTCAACGCCAACAACGAGGACAGCTCGGACTCTGGTGCGGCAGCTTCCGATCGACCCCCGGCGTCGGCCAGCAGCAACGAGCACGAGAACGAGCCCGAACATCCACCTACGCCCAACTACATGGCCGACAGCAAACTCTTCGCCTCGACGCCCGGTAGCTTCAACTTCAGCATGGCCGCGCTTACCGATCACACGCCGCTATCAGGTGAGCCATGCATTGATGGTTTTCGTTGACGGGGAAGAATCGCCTGTACGCATCGAACAATCTTTGTGAATTGAATGTTGCTTGAAGCTTCTTTGTTTTTTTTTTTTCATTTTGATGCCTGCGCTTGCAGTTTATTTCCTTTTTTTTCATTTTGTAGACCATGTTTGCTCAATATATCATACTTGCGCTGATAAGAATGGCCTTCGTGGAACGTTATACACACCTTTTTGGTTTTTCTTTCTCTGTCGAAGCTGCATGTCGGCACACTGTGCAAACTCATTAGTATTCGTTGCGTTGTTGTTTTTTCGATGCACTTTGCGAATTCTGACATTGAAAATCAAAGAGGCGTTGATTTACGAGTCTGTCATTTTTTGTTTTCGTTCACGCATACTGCGCTTATATGATCATATTAGTAAATGTGTCGTCGTTGTGCTTGCTATTCAATTCTCGTGTAGTTGCGAAATTGCGTACAGGTGTCGATAGACACTCCGATAGGAGGGCAACGATTGCTATGTATGACGATAGTGAAATTTCCAGGCTTAGGACACGGACTGCAGACGCCGGACCTGGCCGGAACTTCGCAAGGTAAGAAACAGAGACTACTGTTAATATTACTTACCACTACTACCACTATATCAAGTCACTTAGTATATACTTTTATTTTCCATAACAATTTTATTACCATGATAGTGTACTACTCTAGTTTTTAAATTGACTCATTTTTTGCCCTGTGAAATCACAAGAATAGTTCGATTCACTATAATTTTTTTTTAATTTTTTTTTTTTTTACTCTTTCTCGCGATTAATTACAAAACCCTTTCATCGCGTATAACATATGACCGCGCAGTCAAAGGACAGACGAAGGTTCGAGTCTGCGTTCTTTTGATTTTTCAAAGGGCTCTCTTCGCTACTCTGTTTGATTCTCGAAAATGATCGACCGGCCAGAGTCGCGCGCGCCAAAGACCCATCGCGTAAGAGTTGATGAATTTTGATACGATGCAATAATTAGTCGCACAGAATCTTACGGGGTGTAGTCTGCGGTGCGCTCGTCCGCGGTTCGCTCGGTACATGATACTTGGACGAAATTACGTAAGTCGCTGTGACTTGTGCAGTTATATCAAACTAACAAATCACAATTTATTATAATACATATTTTTGGCCGAAGATTAAAACAAAATTTATTTTTTCAATTATTTTACATTTATTTGGTTGCGGTGAAAGTTCACTATACTTCTATTCTCTCCTTGCTTGGAAGATTAAGTTTCTTCTAATTTGGCATGCCATTTATTACCAACGTCATTGAAATCATCATTACTATACGTATACTTCTTTTTTTTTTTTAAATATATAATAGACTTTTATATATGGACAAAAAAAAAAGAGCGTCATTTATTTTCGTATTACGAATAATATACTTGCTTGCACTTGCATTATTTTTCATTTGAATTCATTCGCAACGATTATATACATATTATAATATTACGCCGCGCGAGAACATCGCCCGCTCGACTGCACGGAGGCTATTTGCCTTTCTACTTTGTGTGAGGTTCTTTCGTCACGATAAGAATGTATAAGAAAATCGAGAAAAAAAGAGATCGAGCGTTGGAACATACTGCAATCGCCGCAAGTAGAAATCCAAAGCTTTGTCGTTGAGCTGGCGATCATTTCAAATTGGCGAATATAATATATATAACAAGAAAGAGAGAAATGTCAGTTTGAGATCACTGTACAATCTAAAATCGCTGCGATCGTCTCACAATGCGCGACTCGAAGCTTTATAGCAGAGAGTAAAAATGCAACAATTTCACATAACGTAGTAGTTACACAAGAGAAAGAGAAAAAGCTTTATATTGCTCTTTGATAATGAAAGAATTGTGTCAGCGATAAAAAAATTATGCGCGATGATGTTCAAGCTCTCCGTTTATAATATTATTATGCTCTCGAGACGATCGTCGGCAAAGAAGTCGACGAATCTCGACGGTCACTTGTTTTTTTTCTCTACTTTGTATATCATACAACTGCATATCAGCCTACTTTAATTAACTTTGATTGATCATTAGTACACTACACATTATTTATTAATCCTTGCCGTGCTCGTTCTGTCCAATTTGTCGCATATATGACTTTTATTTATTTATTTTTTTTGTTAACTGTATACACCTCAGTATTCTCGCTGTTCTCTATTTGTTTATAGTTTTTAACTATGAATAACGATACGTTATCTCTTGGCCTTTCTTTTCATCTACATATATCTGTGTATAACATATACGGGAGAAAGTATAAAGTAAGGCTGATCACGTATATCCTACTTCCGATGAAACTATATAAATGAAAAACACATGCAGACGAAATTATTAAACTTTATGTATTGAAATTAGAGAAAGGAGATCAAAAGCTCAAGTTGAAAATTGATAAGCATTATGAGTGTAATAGATGACACAAGTCGAGAATTTGCGGCTGCGTTAAACGCGCTGAAGTGCAGTGTGCGATTCAAATTTCGCGCTAGTTAAAGCTGAGAGGAACTATATACCTATATACTCGATGTGTGTTATGAAATTGCGGCGACGAGAGAGGCGTGTTTACCTCGACTGCGCGAGCGATAGGCCGTCTAAAGTTATCACCTTTGCTGCTTTATTGTTATTTGACCCGTACAACCATAATATGTCCATTATATATCGCGTTCAATAGTTTGCTGAAAAAGAAGAGACAGAGAGAAGTCATCGAAACGCGAGCTTTCCGTCTAAATTTAGTATTCATACGACGGGTGTCAGTTCGTTATATACCTTCTTCTTTCTACAGTACATAATACGGACGAGAAATTTTTTTGCAATCGAGAATTTAGTTTTGTTTTGGACTCGTATCACGCTATCGCATTTGTTGTTTCTGCACATTTTGCAACGACGCCTCGATAAAGCACACACATTCAAATGCGAAACTGTTATCGAAAATTTTGTGCAAACAGAAACGTTATATATAAGTATATATGTTATTTCGTTAATCATCATGATCGATCGTTACTAACGTACAAAGCGACAGTGTATAAAAAAAAAAGAAATGATTAATCGCGCGAAAATACATTCATATAACGCACAGCGCTTCTGAAATCTAAATTAGCGATCTCGCGCTCCTTATCCTCGTGAAATCGAATCGCCAAGTTGCAATTTACTCCACGAGATATATATTTACAAACAATGATGAAAAATTAGACGAAGAAAAAAAATCAATTCGCAACTAGGCGTCGTCTTCTCGTTTTTTCTCTGTGACGCACCAACGAAATCGCCCACGCGCATTCGGCCACGTCGTGCACACATGAAAGTTCGCGAAGATAAGGTCTCGCTCTATACACACTAGCGCTAATTGTGCGTGTATACGGGCCTATTTTTTTACTAACGTGCTCTCTGCTGCAGCTTTGCTTTTCGCTCTCTGATTTGGAGTATAGACTGTAGTACATTCGGGGGGGATATTCCAGCGAGGGAAAAATTTATATTGCGAATTACCATATTTACCTAGAACTCGCTTACAGTTCTTTTGAATATCCGCGTTTTCGTCACACTTTCCTTATCGGATTCCATACCGTAATTATACTTTTCTAGCCGTACGATTCTCCGTGTTTATGTAGACTATGTAAATTTTCGCGCGAATATACATTCGGAGATTACGACAGGCCGATAAAGAATAATCCATAGAAATAATCGCACACATCGCGCAGCCGTCCTTGGAAAGGGACCGAACAATCGCTCATATATACGCGAAATCATTCTCTCTCTTACTCTCTCGCTCTGGATTATAATATTTGAACGAGCTGGTCTGACTTTAAGCTAGGTTAGTACAGAAAAAACTTATCGCCGTGTATACGCGTTGTCGCTAAATAAAAATACGTGAACGCAACGAAAAAAAAAGGAGAACGCGCGAAAGGTGGGACGTATAGTCTCTCTCGCGCGAATTGCCGATAAGGCGAGCGCAGATGTTATCCGCGAAATTCAAGGTCCCTCTATCTGTCCGCGCCGCGCTGCCGGCAGCGCTTATACTGCTCAAGAGTGCGATATTCGGCGGCGGCGACGCAACTAAACATTGGCCTAACTAAAAATACGACGGCCTTGGTACGCCACTCACTCGCTCACTCACGCATTCTCTCTCTCTCTCTCTCTCTCTCTCTTTCTACGCTCTCTTTCTCTCGCGCGTTGTATGCGTGTATGTGAATCGGAGCTGCCAATTATTATCGTGACCTTTCCTCCTGCGCTTTGTCGTTCTTCTTTTTTTTCGCGTTCGTATTTTTCGCGCTACAAGTAATTTTCGCGCATAGCAAAATTTTCGGAATATTCTGGCAGCAACGTTGTCCTTGCGCTGTGACCGATATTGTTTACTCTTCAAATTAGACTTAGGCGTGCATTCCTTCTTTTTTCTTTTCTAGATAACAATCTATAACTTAGCGACGGTGATAAATTTTGCTGGGCCGCTCTCGTTAATACCTCTTTATAACCCTATTCGACTTTCGCGCGCCCGCGGGCAGGAATTATTCGTCGGATTATCACCGCTGACGCGATGACGAGGATGATACCGTAAAAGCGAAAATTACAATTGCTGATGTATATTTTGGCTTTTGTAAAGACCAACCGAGGCGCGTCTCTACTTTATTACGCCCGAGCGAGCGCAAAGGTTATTAATTTATCTCTCTCTCCTCTAGTTATTGCGTCATTCGATTATGCATTAATAACGCGTTACTCGGCCGAAATAACGCGAAAACTGTAAGTATAATCCAGAGATAGAGGGAGAGGGAGAGCTTCCGAATCGATGCGGCTAAAACTGTGTACTACGTTTCGCGTCCGGGCAAATCTCGAGGATCTTGGAAGGAAATCGTAACGAGCGCGAGCCGTTTGGCATCGGTTCAACGGGAAAACTCAATACTGCGGGTCGACGATCTCTCCTTCCCTATATACACGGCCTCGATTTTTCTGCAGCTGAATTCTTATCTCATTGAATTTCTCTCTCTCTCTCTCTCTCTCTCTCTCTCTCTCTCTCTATGATTACAAGAATATCGTCCGCGTTAATAAGAGAAATTAGATGCCCAACAATAATCGGGTTTCGTCTTTGATTGTCACTTACACGGAAGGCATCTCAGGCGAACTTTCAACTCATTAGTCAGTTATCATCTGAAATTATATGTATATGCATAAAAAAACAAAAGTTCAAGAGTCAATCAACGACGACAAAAACAAGCAAACCGTATCGATCGAGCAAATCGGAAACATTATAGGATCAACGCTACGTCTCTCGCTTATAAGGGAAAATCCGCGACACCAACAGTACACACAGTGGTACACTTGCGTGCGCCAGCACAATAGCGCTTGTTATCGCGCCGAAATAAACATTTCCCGCGACAGCGCGTTGCATTGAATATCGCGCGTAAAGACTGAAAAGAGGGAGTCGACGACTACGACGACAACGACGACGAGCTGACAGACGGAAAAAGAAAAGGGGGCGCGAGCGCACGAGCGGGAGAGAAAGAGCGAGAAATGAGGTATCAGTGCATGGCCTTTTTATCATCTCTAATGCGTAATGCCGTTACGCAAAAAATAATAACGAGCGCGAGTGAAGGGGACAGAGGAGAGAGAGAGAGAGAGAGAGAGAGAGAGAGAGAGAGAGAGAGAGACGAGCTCTCGCGCGAATAAGAAACGACGAGAGGAGCTATGGAGAGTAGGGGAGAGCACAGCATGAGAGTGAGAGACTTGATAGAAAGGTGTAAAGGAAATTATGTAATCTCTCACTCTTCTCGATGTATAATTTAAATCATGCACAAATATTTACACGAGAGTCTATATATTATATGCGATGGATCCTGGCTTATCGTAGATTACATTCTTTATAACGTGCCTCTTTTTGAATTTTTAATTCCGACGACTATTCATTTATTATACATCGTAGCGAGTCGCAGCTCGTCTCGGATTTCGAAAGCCCGGCTTCGCTATTCTTAGACAGCTGTTCTCTCTCTCTCTCTCTCTCTCTCTCTCTCTCTCTCTCTCTCTCTCTCTCTCTCTCTCTCTCTCTCTCTCTCCGACAGCCTCGAAAGGGAGAAGGGAAGCTGTTTTTAAAATCGACTGTATACTCCCCCTCGCGCGGCGAAGAGCTCGTCCTTTTTCCTACGCCGCATCTCTCCTTCTCTCCCTCGCTTTTGTACGTGTCTCGTTGCGAGCCTAGAGTTGCGTAAAAATAGCTAACGTGTGCACTGCAAATATTTATTTCGCGGCGTATTCCAGTCGATCGCCGGTCTATAACTCCTCGTGGTTGTCCCTTAAGTGCTTCGAAAACTTAGAAACACACATTGAACGTATATTATACGGACAGGACGCGTCTCGCGATTCCTTTCGATATCGCCGCAGAAGTATTATAAAAGGCGGACAAAGCGGTTATTTATCGGTCGGACGAATCTCTTCGCGTCTTGTTTGCCGATTTGCCGATCGCGAAATTTGGAAAGTTTCGTTATTTATGACTGGCGCATATAATCTCGTTTCCCAGTACACACACACACACACACACACACACACACACACACACACACACACACACACACATACACACACACACACACACCGCAGTTTTATACTGCTGGCGTAGAATCAACGAGAAGGATATTCGCTCGACAATACAAAGATCAAAAAGTGTATAGAGCATATAGCAGAAGGCTGTAGATTGTAATCGCGATAATAATTTCGTTGAGCGGAAACTTTGCGTTGAATATTAGCGACGAGATGCAGCCATCTGTGTCTTGCAATTCGTCGCCACTGCCGCCGCCGCCGGTTATCAGAGTGTATAGTATAATATGCGTTATCGGGGCGGGTCTAGCTTGTTTTTTCGGCGGCGCGCTATTATCGATGATGAACTTGGCGCGACCTCGAGAGAAAACTGCGCAACACACAGCATATTAGGCGGATGCAACGAGTGGGAGAGAAAGCAGATAGATTTATCAATGCGTGCGCTGTAATAAAATTGCCGATCTCGGATATTATAATAACAATAATTCAACAACCTTGCGACAGTCGCATGACGAATGAGTTCTGAGTTCTCGAGTCAAGAGAAAGAGAGAGAGAGAGAGAGAGAGAGAGAGAGAGAGAGAGAGAGAGAGAGAGACGGCAAGGGAGAATGAGAGAGTCGAGAATTAACAAGAGGAGAGCTGCTGCAGCACAGGAGCAAGAAGGAAAAATAAATATATGATTCGAGGCAAAGAAGCTGCTGGATGAACAAGGGGGCGATTGGAGGACTCGCTCCTGAGCGAGAGAAAGAGAGAGAGAGAGAGGCTCTCGTAGCTTCTCTCCTAGCGCAGAAAAGTTTGTTCGCTCTCTCTCTCTCTCACCGTCTGTCTAAGGTTCGCTTCTGGTAACCAATCCGGAAGGCAGTCATATTTTCTCCCTGTTCGCGAGTCGGTCTCTATCGATCGTAAGTGAAGAGAGAGAAAGAGAGAGAGAGAGAGAGAGAGAGTGGGAGTGCGCGCGCCCGCTCAGAGTCAACATCAGTCATAATACAGCCCTACGGGCGAGCGAGCAGGGTTATTAAGAATAATACGCATCCTAGGTATCCTCCCCTCTCGCGAGGCAGAGCGGCTCCAAGGGCTTAGAAGAGCGAGAGAGAGAGAGAGAGAGAGAGAGAGCGAGCGTTCTCCCGTTGCCAGGGAAACCAGCCGGGTAAAATCCCGCAAAGAAGCACTGCAGCAGCCACTAAAGCTCGCTCGCTCGCTCGCGCTACATTTCCCTCTCCTTTCGCCGCAACAACGTCGTCTATCGACATCTCGTCCACTTTTTATACCCGTATATACACGCCGGCCGGCGTTTCTCTCTCGCTTGCTCTCTCACTCCGCTACCACGTGTGTGAGTCTGTGCGCGATGGCGCACGCTCATTTTCACGTGACCTTGCAGCAGCAACAGCCGGCTGACTCTGGCTCTGGCTCTACTACTGACTGCGAGCGGATCGGGAGCACGTGCGCGCTACGCGCACGCGATCGCACTCCGAGACTGAGCCCCCTCCTCTCTTTGGTTGTGTTGCAGACCAGGAGGACGGGGCTCGTCTTGACGACAGCGACGATGATCATCGTCATGCTGATGAGCGAGCCAAGAGAACCTTCTGCGACGTCTGCAGGAAAAGCTTCTCGAGGGCCTGGTCACTTCAGAGACACATGGCTGACACGCATTTCTACGTGCCCCAGTTGCTAGCCTGCGATCTGTGTGGCAGGAGCTACAAGTCTCGCAACAGCCTCGTCAGCCACAAGAGCCAGTATCATGGGAAGAGGGACAAGAAGGCGGCAACTCTTACCTACTGATCATGCGATCTATCTGTGATTTCTTCTTTCGGATCGACTTTGTGATAACCGTAATCTTAGCTATAACTCTCGGGGACACTCGTCGCAATATAATAATGTGTACATAGAATCCATCGGATAATAAAAAAATGCGCTGACACTATACTACTAATACCTCGTCGTTGTTCATTTACACGATATACGACGTCATTGATCTCTGAATTATAAAAAAAAAAAATAAAAAAAAAAAAATGATCGAGTGAAAAAGAAAAGTATATATAGCGTGCATAGAAGTATAACTTTGTCTTCCTCATCGCATCTGCTCATTGAAACCCATCATACATGTAAATATTATATATACTATCCCACACGATATTATTTCAATAAGCCAACAACAATCTATGCACTACTGTCTACTCCTGCTGTAAATAATAATCGCATCAACATTACATATAATTATTATTATTACAATTATTATGCCCCTCCGCCCTGGATCCATTTTGGTGATTTGATATTTATACATAATTATATATCTGACTACACTAACGACACACCGCTCTCGATTTGTCGCTGGATTCTACTTGGATGTATACATATTGCTTGCACACACGCACACGCTCTACGTGATATAATCTAGTCTTAATAATATTAAAATCAACTTTGTGATATGGTGATGATTATAATAAGCGGCTTTTGAGAAACGGTCAGTTCCGTCAATGCAAAAAATAAAAAAAACAAATTCATTGTACGAAAATTGTTGATCAAATCTAATGTATAGCCGACAAATCGAGTAAGGATATATTATTATAATTCTCACAAAATTGCATGACAGACTCACGATCCTTCTTAAAAGTCGCGGGGGCCACGAGACTCCTCCTCTATATTATATATTATGGTCTCAGGCGCTAGGTGGATGGTTCTTAACACGCGCGCTCTAATCATAACCGCAATTATGTTTGGACGAAAGGCAAAAGTAATAATAAAAAAATAAATATACATGGCAGCACTCGACAGGCAAAGGTATAAAAAATACTCAAGCGACTGTTGAGCACAGCTTGCCGGGTGTCGGTGGCGTAGATTATGTAAACAAAAGCAAAATGATATTCTTAGCGCACGCATATTATTATATAATCTGACGAAACGCAAACAGCACTACTACTTACGCGACGAGAAAGAGAAAGAGAGAGAGAGAGAGAGAGAGAGAGAGAATACAAATCAGAAGACAAGAGAGATAGAGAGCGAGAAAAATTAAGAGAGAGCGAGAAAAGCCTGATGATAAATGCAAAAGAGCCGGAGACTGCCTGCGCACCGCTACTTCTACTCTTCTTCTTCCCCACCTGGGGGATCCTCGTGATTGAAATTAAGCAATTAACGCAACTATATCCTAGATTCAAAAATCGAAAAAAAAAATCAAAACAGTTAAATCACAAATCTAACGAAGAGACACAAATAGAGAGGATCAAAAAAACAAAGTCTTTACATTGTGTATCTGGTTCTGCCGCCAGGTTTGTTGGCTGGCAGTGGCGGCGCGACCGATGAGTTTCGATGCGAGCCCTGCAACAAAAACCTGACCTCCCTAACGCGCTTGAAGCGACACATACAGAACGTACACACGAGGCCGAGCAAGGAACCGATCTGTAACATCTGCAAGAGGGTTTACTCCAGCCTCAACAGTCTACGTAACCACAAAAGCATCTACCATCGGCAGCACAACAAGAACGCCGAGCAACAGCGCAAGGAGGATGAACAACAGCAGCAGCAACAGCAACAGCAACAACAACAGCAGCAACAGCAACAGACGTTATACCAACAGTCACGAATCGCGTGAGATTCGCATTAACGAAATGGAGGACGAATAATCGCGTTATATGTAGCACTAGTGCTTTTCGGTGACCTTGAGTATATAACGTTTGTCGGTACCTGTCAATTTTGAGGTCTAAAAGAGAAAGAGTTCAATTAGTTTTCTAAGATGCATAATATATATATATATATATATATATATATTACTATAATGTACGATTCGAGCGCGTATCATATACGTTATACTTATTATATGTAAATAATATATAGGCGACGAGTGCGTTTATCACAAAAGTGCGCAGCGGTGTTAAATTTTCATCTTTTTTTTTTTTTTTTTTGCTCTATATATAACTTTGTTAGCTGTCCTCCGCACTTTAAAGCCGAACATTGTACTTACGGACAGCGAGAAATACGTAAGTTCTCCCGGCGTGTATACGAAAAAAAAGTTCGCGTCGTAACTCGAGTGCAAATTAATGTTATTAAACAGTTATACGCGAGCATGCGCGCGCGCAGTACAAACCGACAGCGGGTATATAAAAGTTCGCGATGCGAGACGTGTGTGTATTATACACCTAAAACAGAGAGAAAGAGCGTATGTATCGATTTTCGCTCGAGCGCAAGTATATGAGCCGTCCTATCGTTCGAAACGCATATACTTCCCTTCTCTACATTATAAATGCTAGAATTTTTAATTTTTCTATCGCTCGTGCTCGGTGAAAGTTGAGAGCTCGCGACGATTAACACCCTTCGGACGACGAGAGTTTTTTTTTTACCTGCACTGCATCGTGGGTACTTGCGCTCGAGGCGAGAGTTTCGCAAAGGAGCGAGTATCGTAAATTACCTCATACAGTCGGCCGTGATAAATTATTTCCAAGCATAGTTCGGAAAGGTTGTCCTCTTGCTTGAAGATGCGCGGTTATATTGCAAGTGCACAGAATATTATTATACGCAGCTCATGACGAAATTTACCAAGTTATAGGTCGCGTATCAACTTCCGAGGCGGTTTATTTATTATTATTATTACATACTATTATATATCTATAGAGCGCTAGGCTGCTGTTCGATTGTTGTTGCGACGTTTTTTTTTCTACTTGAAATGTTTATTCCGATGTAGTGAGAGGCCGGCCTATATTATTACGTTATTGATATCGAAGAAAGCGAGTGCGTGCGACACTGTGTTATATTGTAGAAAAGAAAATTTACCTTAGTATACGATACAAAGCAGGCGATTCAATCTCGACTTCTGGGTTCTGTCCAGATACAGAGAGAAAGAGAGAGAAAGACAGCGAGAGAGCGAAAAGAAAGCGCAGCATCGCTCCGCGTCGAGCCTCCTCCGTGTAAATATAGACAGAAAAAAAGCAAACAAATTTTTTATACCTCACTCTAATACTAATGTCCGTTATTAATTTTACGATTACTATTACTATGATGAATATATTTTTTTTTTAAGGGTCCAGGTTTTACATTAGTTTTAATCGCATTTTTTCATATTTTTTTTAAATGTATACTCAGTCACCGTTCTCTCATTATTTATGAAAAATAAAAAAGTCATCTTTGTACGCAAATATACACGTTTATTTTTTGTTGCCGCAAGCCATGGAGAACCTCGTTATAATTTTTTTTTTTTGCAAACTTTTGTTCACTCACCAGTCACGTTGACACAAGTGGCTGACCTGTTTTTTTTAGCGCTATGGCGTGTATAGTACGCGTGTTCGGCGTGGCCGCAAATTGCGCGCGAAATATGTTGAAAATTAGACATCCTCCTAATGATTAGACACTACACTCGTCCACGCCCGGGGAAGCATTGAGAATGGTATGTTTTATTTTAATTTTCAAAATCTCTCTTTATCATTAATAATCATACATGCGGCCACCAGTGAGTGCAGCGAGCAGTTTGTTTGTTTGTTTGTTTGTTCATATCAATGATTATTGTATTATCATGTATCATGTACAAAATTTGGCTTTCCCGCATCGAGAGCGAGAGTACGAGTCTCCGAGAAAGTATATACGCAAAATTGCTTTTGTGCCGTGACACGTAAAACACGCGGGAGAAAATAAATGATAAAAGACACATTCACTATTTATTATCGCCATCATAATATCGTGTAAGTCTCTCGCACACATTACCATAATCAATGACAAACCAGAGCCCCGAGCCTTTTCTCTTGTCTGTCTCTCTTTCTTGAATAAGACCCGTCTCTCTTATTATTATTATTAGTATAATTGTCGTTGTTGTTATTGTTATTATAATTATTATAACTACTGCTACAACTGCAAAGACGACAAAGCGTTAGTCTAGAGCTCTGCTATACATACAGTTGAAATGTCTTACAATTACCACTGAACTTTTGTCTTTTTCTCTTTCTTGATGATAAACAATACGCACCTCTCACTTTGAGTGGAACGATAAAACGAGTTCGATTTACAATGACAGCGGAAAAATATAAGCAAAACTTTTGAAAGCAAAGAGTAACAAAGAAAGTAGGAAATAGAATCAATCTTTTATACGAAAATAAATGTCGTTACTTTATTTTCTTATACTTCCCCCCCTTCACTTATACCCACCGTCCGCCTGTCCAAAAAAGCGCCCATAGTCCTTTTTTTTTACTCGCCCCCGCTCTCTTTCTATAGAAAAGTACCAGCATCGTTACTAATGTGTCCACAATATTAATGGCAGCCGTATCTTTGTTCTTGTTTGTTCCCGGTCCCGGTCTCGCTCGGCTATACGTGCTCTGGTTCGTCATTGTTCTGTGTGTACCTCTACTACTACCTACCTTCACGAACGGATTTGTGCTGGGGGTCCATCCGCACGTGGAACTATCTCCTCGGCCGCAATATTGGTTCGTAACGGATTATGAAAATTCAAACAAAATCAAACACACCACCACACCAATATTAACATTCATTCACTCTTACTTTTTCCATTCAATTTTTCTTTACAATCAAAAATTTTTCAAAAAAAAAAAAAAAAAAAAAAAAAAAAAACAAATATCAATTTTAAAAATTTAAATTTAAAAAAAAATCTGAAACATTGCCCGGGAACTTGAAGGACCGCCTTCTGCGATCCTAGCAATGCGACTGTCACACCCGTTACACGGCAGTCTCCTGCCTCCGGGCGTCTGCTATACCTGCGACGTGTGCGGCAAGACTCTCTCGACGAAGCTGACGCTCAAACGGCACAAGGAACAGCAGCACTTCCAGCCGCTGAACAGCGCCGTTTGCGCCCTCTGCCACAAGGTCTTCAGGACCCTGAACAGCCTCAACAACCACAAGAGCATCTACCATCGACGGCAGAAATAGAGCTTAGTCGGCGGTCGGACACGCAGACCAGCTGCGGCCGCCGGCCTCTTGCTATAGACGCGGGTCCGAGCAGAAATTTCCCTCTCTTCATCCAACCGCTGCTGCACACATCACACATACACACTTACACCCACGATCGATGCCGATCACGACGACGATAATGATGATGATGCTTTTCTGCTCGGACGTGCCTGCGATACGACACGTCGGGCCGCGCGACAACACAAATCTCTATACAAAATAATATAAACAATATATTATACGAACGGATCGAGCTTACCGAGGCTTGTTATAGCGCGTGTATGTAAAAAGGGCAGAGTACGAGAGAGAAAGAGAGAGACAGAAAGAGATGCGAATTATATACGAGACGACGCTTTTGTCGATTATTAAGTGTATAGCGTTTTTAGCGAAGGAGAGAGAGAGCGAAAAGTTGTAATGTATACACACGTACACACATTTAGGGCTGTCGAGTGACTCTCGCCGCGGACGAGTCGGACGGACACTTTTATGGTATCATCGCCTCACGCAATATACCGCTCATATTATAAATATATGCGGCGACCAAGAAAGAGAGACAGAGAAAAAGAGCGGGAGTAAACGCACGTTTTCATTCTCATTGACACGTTAGAGCGGAAAATTTATATTTTTTATACTAATTTTAGCGGTAGATTTTTATAAAAATTCGTCGTTTTTGAGTTTTCGCGAGAGGAGAACACGCCTCCGACGACAACCACGCAAAGCACGGGAGGACGCGTAACGTCGAGATATAATACCATATAATATGTGCGTATACGTTTCGAGAAGCCGTCTCTCTCTATATATATACGTTTTCGCTTGTGCCCAAATTCCAGTTGTTGCGCGTCCGCCCGCGAAAAGCGAGAGAGAGATATGTTATATTCGCAGTGTATAGGTATATACATGCGATTTTTCCCCAGTGAACGCGAGAGAGAGAGAGAGAGAGAGAGAGAGAGAGAGAGAGAGAGAGAGACACATCTGACTCGTCGACGGTGCGAGAACCGCGCGAAGATCGTTTATAATATAATATATTTTCTTTCGTGTAATATGCTGGCGCGCCTGTCAAATTTTCTCGTGTGTAATGAGAGAAGAACAATGACGATGTAACAATTTAAAAGTAAAGACAAGGAGAGGAAACGGACAAACGAAAAAAAAATAAGAAAAATTTAACAATACACAGTGCTTCCATAAATCGTGGTGAATCGAGATACGAGAAAGTAAAAAAAAATAAAAATAAAAATAAAATGGAAGACGAAGGGGAAAAAAGAGTTTTCGAACGAGCGAAAGCTTAATACACACGTGTGTGCGTTTGTGAACGGCTAAACAATAATAAAAGACGTGGACTGACTGTGTGACAATTGTAGAAAGACAATGCGATGAGCTAAATAGGAATTTTATCGGTTGTTATAGGTGCCCGCGACTAGGCAAATTTATTACGACGATAAATGATAAGTTGTTATTTCGATGGGTATATTGAAAAATGGGGGAGAACACGCGAGATATGGGATTCCCCTGTAAAAAAATGGCCAAAACGATTGTCGACTGACGAAAAAAAAATTAATAATGAATGACGAGTCAAACTTGTCTTGACTCTCTTGTTTTGTTATGTAAATGATACCTTGCACTCTTCGACGAAACTCATTTCTTTAGGCAAATCATTGATTCTGTGTAGAGAAAGTATAAAAGAGCAAATGACAATCACGACGATCTCGTGTATCCGCTCAGAGATCAAAGATCCGTCGTGAATCTATACTTGAATTGCAAACTGTTTTAGTTGAAGTCTCTATTTGAAATAAAAGAAACAAGAGGAAGAGTGAAAGATTGAGAAAAAAACTTCCGAGCGTCAAAGACGCCATCGTCCAAGTAACTTTTAGGATGAAACATTAAATGTTAGAAAAAAGACTGCGCGCAAACGTTATTATGAAAATACAAGACTCAAGATTTTTAAGAGGTTTCGAAAACTTAATTGTAAAAAGGAGTATAGGGAGGTAAACGTAAAATTAAACAAAATATTAAGTATAACCATTGAGAGGCCTGCGTCGCGAAGTGAAAATGGCTTGTCGGACTTTGTTATTATTTTTTTAAATTCTGGAGTTCTCTCTCGTCGCCGTTGAAAAAGAAGCCAAAAATACGACGAGAATGATTCGGTTTGTGTGTCAAAATAAGATTTTGTCTCGTGAAACTACCGTCGCGTTATCACTTCGTGCAAGTGCTTGCGATAAAAGATGCAATGATATATATATAATATATTTTATCTTATAATATATTCATTCCATATTTAAAAAAGTTAATGCTTTAAGGCGCGAGGTATTCCGTTGAGATACCCGCGTTTGATGTTTTATTTTTGATTGAACGGTGGCATACAGGGCTAATTCGTAAAGGGTGTAATACATATAGAAATTGTATGTAATTGACAAAACTTGAAATTTTTATAATCACACTTCATGCCAATCTCTAAAAGTTTTTCGTGGTATAGCGATGGAAACGTGAGTTAAATTGTTATTATACATTTTAAAATGTTATTTACTTACCTTGTAAATATTTTTTACATTTCTAGTTGATTCAAAGCATTGAAATTTTATATTTTTACTTTTTTTCTGTACAAATACGTTTCTTTTAAAAAAGTAAATACTTTAGTTCAGCTATACAAAAAATTTGATTAAGTAGCTTTGTGATACTTACAACGGGAAATTAAAACAGATTTTCAAAAAAAAAACTTTTTAACCTTTTAAAATTTGGAAAATCCGGAAAGTTATTTGCCTTTGTTTCGTCGAAGCGAGCTAGAAAGTCGCGAGTAAAATTAAAAGAAAATGATTCGACGGCAGTTCTGCAAGAAGCGAAGTAATAAATAATAATAGAATGGGAATGGAAAAATAAGTTACGGTCCACTAAGCACTGACAGATAAATATGTAATAAATGGATTATGATAGCCACATATACATATAGCTGACTGCATATGATATACATACCTATATTTTAGTAGAACTTTGATAAGCCACATATAAAAAGGCCTTCTTGATGTTACATAAAAAATATATACGTTCATATCTTGTTTGTTCGTCAGACCTATTACAGCTCTCATTTGAAAGTTCAAATTAATCAAGCGTACATTAATCAAAGGCTACACATTTTCACAATAGGAATACATAATCAATCAGTTAAATTAAAAGTATTAAATAAATGTATATGTAACGATAGAAAAGATGTCATCAAGAGGGTCTTAAATGAAGGAAATAAAAATAAAACCCGAAGGATGAACTCTAGGTAAGCTAGGTTCCGTCGCATAAACTAATTTGAAATCGTTATTAAAACGACTTAAAGACGTGAATGCAACTTCGATTACCTATATATTTTACAGGCTGGCATACTGATAATATTAACACTAAACAAAACAACAATAAAACTTTAAAACCCGCATTGTACGATACAGACTCGGTAACGAGATTGGCACTTACACGCGATAAACACACACATAACACGTAATCTCGACTCAAAGTTCTTCTAGTCAAATACGTTTTAAAATTTTCGAATAGTATTAATTAAACTATTTGAACAATTTTGGAACGAATTATACTAGGAGAACTTTTCGTTGAGTGTACGCCACACGAGTACATACATAATTACAAACACATTTATAGATAGGCTATGATAGAATAAATTAAACAGTACATTCAATTGAAAGCTCCGACTCGCACATATTTTTCAAGGCCACGCACGAAAAGTAACGGCAAGACTAAATCGGGTGAAAATGGGGTGCGAGGTTAAAATAAAAAAAATTAATGGAAAATTATTCTGCGCTCTCTTTTACTTAAAAAAATGTTGTTTATTATTCATTACTTGTTAATATGATGCATCCGGTATTCATATATTTGATTTTATTAATCAACTCATTATTTATGTTAATGTTTATGCATCAGCATTTAAGTTAAAGAGAGAGGGACGGATAGAGAGAAATGAGTCAAGGTGAAAAGAGTAAATCTTTCCAATAATTTTTTTTTCTTTGCTGGAGTTGAAGAACAGTAGTCGCATTTCGCCTAGAGCGTGTTATATATTTTTACTTTAGCGTGGGATTGTACACAAAGATTCTTTTTATATATGAAAAAATATATAAATATATATATATATATTATATATATTAAAAGTGTATACACAAAGTTGAGGCTGTCGAAATTATGTTCGTCTCGGAGCAAGTTGATAAGGGACGTGTAAAAGACCCAGATAGGAAATTGTCGGCGAAGGCATAGGGATAAACGGTTTATAGAATTTTAAATGTGATTCGGAACGGAAGTAAAGGAAAAAAAAGCTTTAAATTAAAATTATAAAAGTAATAAACGAAATTTTATAGTAGTCAGAGTGATGACGTAACGAAAGAACTGATATTGATAAAGTATATAGTTAGTCGTATGTAAGAATGGACGATGATAGGTATGGAATAAGCAAGGATAGAAGGAAAGCGAAAGAAAGATAAAGAGTAAGGTATAAAACAAATTGACAATTATTATACCGTGACTACTGTAAAAAAATGGCCAAATAACATAATGCGAATTATTTGTCACCTGCACAAACCCGGTTGCTGGGCGGCGCATTATTATTATGAAAATAATAAATTATTAATGAAATTAATATAAATCGAATGGAATATTTAATTACAAATTATATAATTATTTAGTAGAGTTTTATATGAATTTTATTTACTTTGATTTAGTATCTGCGTTGCATTACTTTTTTTCTTTTCTATGTTTACGAGATTCTCTTTCGCGAACTTACTTTATTATTTATGCGGGGACAGATGTGTGAATTGTCAATCCGATTCGCGTCTTGTCGTTGGACTTAAGCGAAAAAAGTCGACAATACTTCGTCGCAATTGGCCTGTGATACGACGATAAAACGCGTTCTTTCGTTCTTAAAAAAATCATTTAAAAAAATGTAAACGGAAAGACTGAAAAATCGTCAATTAAAATTTTATTTTATAAAAAAAATTCGTGATTTTGTTTCGTACTTTTATTTTGCTGTACGACTGAATTGGACTGAATCGTGTAAAATTGTATTTTTTAATTAGTCGAAGTATACGATTGGACTGATTTTTAAGGTTTGACTGATGTTACCAAACTATTAATGAAAAGTACCTTATGCGTTAGTTTAAAAGAGTTTAAAAAAAGAAAAGATATATATATATCCCAAAAAGCGAAAATTATACTTACACGCATCGTAGCAAAGGATTGCGGAATTTAAATGAAAAATTTTTTCGTGATCGATTGAATAGAGAGAAAGAGACTCCGAGGTAGCCCGATGCAACTATCGAAATTGGCAATTTTTTTATACTTTTGCGATCGAAAACGGTGTACAAGTATACATATACACGTTATACGCAACAGTTGAACAAATTATGATTTTCATTTTTTTTTTCTACTGTTATCCAGCAGATATATTTTTTGTTAATTATAGTGCGCGATAGCGAATGGTCGGGGGATAAGTACACGCACATCATATACATTTACAGCTTCATGACACACGCATTATCCATAGAATACATAATAGCAACTATAGTTTTATAACAAAAATATGGCACACTTTTTCACTTTTGTTTTTACAATAGCATATATTAATCAATTGTATAATAGGTTTTTTTTAACTGCACTCTTATACACTCCATAATCCGCGCTGCGCTACAAGCACCACCCAGAACAGATATAACAATATTATTCTATTTAATTTTTCGAATCAATTCGAATGATTGCTTCTTAAGCCGCATAACAAACAGGACTGACACCGAAATCGAAATTTATTAGAGTTTTATTACTATTATTTTGCGATTTATACGCGCCGAAAAAATTTTAAGATGGAAAATATAACCGAGTATAGAATAATTTTCGTATATGTTTCGTTAACGCAGCTGCTCGCGTATGTAATAAATTTTTTTATTATTTCGAACATTAAAAAAAACAGAAGAAATATTAAATTGCTACGTTATTTTGCTTAAATATTAATTGTTATCTGCCAAGGTGTTCTGGTTAAATTACATATTTATTGATTATTATCATTATTATCATTATATGATTATTTTATTATAATTATTATTTTTATTATTATTGCTGACGTAAGCTATGTCAAATGCATTTTAATATATTTTCACTTTTATATTCTACAAAAATGTATACTATTTGGTTTAATAATTTCGCAATGTGTTTTTCATTTATTTTTATTCAACCCCCATTCATCCCAAAATCTCCACCTCTTTTCTTAAGTAGTACATAAGGATCTTAGCCTTAAGAAAGTAATACATATATAAATATATACGTAAATTAAGCATATTTGAAAAAAGAAACATATAAAGAAGATTCCTTTCAGCCCAAAAAGGTAAGTGTGTTAAGCAAGACTTTAAGTCTGGATGCCAGCTGCGAAAAAAAATCCTGTCATTAAATAGAGAATATTACGAAAGAAAATTCAAATATCTATATACACACACATTAAAAAAAATGTCTCCGTTCTCTCGACCTCACGTAGACTTTTTCAGTAATAATATCTACCCGTTCATGTCTGTTCTTTTTTTTCACTCCCTCACAGCAGTATAAGGAAGAGCGCGTGTGCGTGTCCAAAAGAGATTCTTGCGGCAAAATTTTCCGTTGTGCTTTTTTGTTTCATTTTTGTTTCCAAGTTCTTCATTTTCTGTGCTACACGCGTGCATATATACATGTTATATTGTATAAAAAATGACATTCGAGCTTTAGTGTGTGTACGCATAACTGTGCGCATAATTCGAGGTCTCAAAAATTACGGAAAGTTCGTACGCTTTGATCTCGCTCGAAGTGCATGCTTTAAGTGTCTCTTTCAGAATGCTCTATGTGTTATATTTTTTTTTCAACGTCGCCTTATTTTGTACATCACGCCTCAACGAACGCCGATGAGGGAGGTGCAGAACGCGTGTGTGCAGTGCCTTCCTTAACGAGTTCATGTTTCGCGCGTTAAACGAGACGCTATATTATGTTCTTGCGTGTACATTTTTTTTTCATTCGATTTTGTAAGTCCCCGCTCTATTATTTTTTTCCAAACAAAAAAACAACTTGTGGATGTCTCATTTTCTTTTGTCGCCTCGCTCACTCATTTTATTTTTTGTTGTTGTATCCTCCCGTATATAAGCACAGCCCTTTATATTTATATATCCCTGTCTCGCTCTCCCTAGACCGTCCTCTTTTTCGTATTATATTTACTTTCGCATTCTTCCGTCACGCAAACCAATCCCATCATTATACGTCCACCACTACCACCACCACCACTACTTCTTCCAGAAGCAGCAGCCGCAGCAGCAGCAGCAGCTTCAGCATCAGAGCGAGAGCAGTCGCAGACGTAGAGCCGTAGTCTTTCCCTCCCCCATTTACACACTCTCATTGTGCGCATTATACAAAGCGGCGCAGTTTCTTTTCCGCCTGAAGTTTAATGAGACACGACGTGAGAAATTGGATAAAGAGCAATTTTCCAAAGAGAATGAATGAGCGAATCCAGCCGTTCGCGGTTGGTGTTAAGAGGCGAAACGCTGAGGCTAAGAAGAAAGAGCAGAGTGAGAAAGAGAGGGCGACGTGCCGCCGCGTCTTATAAAATTTTTTCTCCCTTTTTTATTTTCCATGCGAAAAAATAAAGAAGCCAGCTCGTGCTCGCCAGCCAGCCAGCCAGCCAGCCAGCCAGCAGCGAACGACATTATCTATTCAAGTTCTTTAAGTGCACCGGCGATATTCTAAGTCTTTCCTTCCTTCTCTTACACGGCCCCCTTCTTTTATTCTTTCGCTCTCGCTTCGCGGCCCTTTTCTCTCCTCATCCTCGTCTTCTCCTTCAGAGCTGCCTTCTTTTAATTAACGACGTTGAAATGAGACGTTGCACTTTATTGACGTTTGATTCGTCGGCTGCGGCAGCGAATGAAAGCCGGTTGCGGCGACGCGCCGCACGTTTTCCATAATATGAAATAAAACGTTTCTCGCTTCTTCGCGCAGCAGCTGCTGCTACTGCTCTTTCTCCGCGAAAGAAGAAGAAGAAGAAGAAGAAGAAGAAGCAGCAGCAGCCACCCCGCTTCTTTTCTCCTCTCATTGATTCGCGCGATTCTTAGCTCGACCGCGCTCATTGACGATGTTCTTTTTACATCTCTTTTCCCTCCCCCTTTTCAAACCCTCTCTCTCTCTCTCTCTCTCTCTTCCTCGCAATCCAAGAAGCGTTGGCGCGTTGCAGATCTCGTTCATTTGCAAGACGCTCGCGAATGAAAGAAGAGAGGCTTTTATTTTATTTTTTTTTTTTTACTTTCGGCCGCATGTGCAACGGCGCACCTTTTATGCCCGAGAGCCATACATTCACTGCGTAACGTGTTTCTTTATCTTAGCGCCGTCGTCGCCCCCTTCGAATTCAATTTTCGCTGAATGAAGAAAAAAAGCAGACTGTGTAAGACGATGCGGGGATTTTTCTCCTTCCTCGTCGCAATTTGCTGAAAATTCAAAGCGGCATTGATATGCTTCTAAGCCACGTCTTTGTTGGCTGATCTTCCCCACAGGGCTTGACTCTCCATGTAAAGTTTAATTGGTGAGAGGCTACTTTTTTTTTTTTTAATCCAAACAACGAAACTGCGTGGGTGAGCGAAAGGAGGGAACACGAGTGTGAACGAGTGTGCGCGAGAGAGCGAGAGAGGCGGAGACAGGCTGGTCTCCTAAATTAGTTAGAAACAATTAAATAAGAACAAAAAAGAAAAGAAAAAAAATATGAGTTTGGTGGTAGGTAAGTGTGTGCGGGTGCTGCATGAGGTGCATTGTTGTGTTTCAGTGCTCGCCTCCATGCCAGGTCTGACGCTCAACTCCCTGAACACACCATCGACGAAGAAGCTCTTCACCTGCCAGCTGTGCGGCAAGGTACTTTGCAGCAAAGCATCCCTCAAGCGCCACGTGGCCGACAAGCACGCCGAGCGACAGGAAGAGTACCGATGCGTCATCTGCGAGCGGGTCTACTGCTCGCGAAACTCCCTGATGACCCATATCTATACCTATCATAAGAGCAGACCCGGCGACATTGACATTAAGTTCTTTTGAAGGTTTAGATAAGGTAGGGCGCCATCATCTCTCAATCAAAAAATCGACACTCACACACTAACCACTTACTTACAATTTTATAACTGAATCAAGAGAGACACATGTAACACACTTTGCTCTACTCAGTCTTTGTAACTAATCATTTTTATTATTTTGTTTTTTTGAATAACACGCGCTCATCGACTATACCTCTTTTTTTTACTGTCTCTCTCGTTTTACTTACTTGCTATCACTGCTCGCCGCACTGTTTCTTTTTTCTAAACCACCGATAAACTGTGCCCTCTGCTACTTGCCAGATTGGGAAGGATTGTGCACATTTTATTGGTTCGTCGAGAATACGATAGAACAGTTTCTTAGTACTGGCGATGAGAGCGATCAATTTGATCCATCGAAGCGACCTTGACTTCCAGTGACTAACAAAGCTATTCTTAAAACCCAACAACCTTTTCTCCTTCTCTTTGATAAGTTTTTTCTCTTATACTTATTGGTTGTTTCTTTTTTCTCTATCACTAAATTTTGGTATATATTAATGTCATGATTTATTTTTTCTTATGAATCTTACTGTTTAACGTTAATGTTTTTTGATGATTGATATTCTTACTAATTCTTTGATTTTTATTTTCGTTCTTGGGATTTGCATGTAGCGCGAAACACTGTTCTATTTTCTGTTTTTCATTATTATTATTATTATTATTATTATTATAAAATCTTTTACAACAGACACTTTTTTAATCGTGATGTCACATTGATAAGAAAACATCAGCACGATTAAATATCATCTCCATAACTGTTTGTAAGGTTCGAATTTATTTTTATAGTTTTATACTCCGGCGTTCGCATAAATATATATCATGCTTGTCGGTTTTCGAGGTCATTGATCCGTTTCTTCCGGTCTGTCCAATTCTCTCGCAGGCGAAGTTTGACCGCAATAAAACTCGAGAACGAACTGCGCCGATCGTATTGTTACACACGTTACGTTTGGACTCTCATATTTATCCGACAACAAAATGAATTTTCCCTTTTTCTCTCCTCATCCACATTGTGCGTGGAGATCAAAAAAGTTCTCTGTTTCCCTTCGATCTCTAAAGAAGAAAACTTTCCTAGTCGTTCTCGAGTTCGATGGGGTTTGCGAATCTATATAGATATTGCACGATATACAATGCGAATATTTACACGTCTACTCGAAAGATGTCGCAAAAGAGCTTCAGGTTTTCCACTAATCCTGATCAATTCCCTTTTTATTTTTCAATTTTTTTTTTCTTCATAGGTTACTAACTCCTCTTTTATTTCCGTTACTTTACATTTGCTTATTTATTGTGTATTGGCTTTTGTGATGGTTTTTTGTTCGCTTTTGATGTTTGCTGTTGTGTGTGCGCGCATGCCACGTGTTGATGTATTGTTGACAAAGCTTTTGTGTGGAACATTTGTCCAATTGAATGTAACATTTTTTTTTTTACCTTTGTTCGGACATAATGAAAAAACATGTAATGATCAATCTTCTACGTTTTACTCAGTGCATGCCCGTTATGAATATTGAAAGGAAAACTTTTGATATTGAATAACCAAATTTTACTAACCCCCTTTTTGAATTTTGTATTACTACTAATCAAGTGATTAACGAAGATCAAAGTCGAGGTTGCTTCGATGGTATTTTTTTATTAATGACAGGTCAATGAGTGACACGTTTTGTATTAACACACATTCTCTACAGTCGATCCTCTGAAACAGGCCAAAAATAACTGTACTCAACCCTGTTTCGAAGGATCGATGAAAATGATGAAATAATTTCTCGGCAGCTTTTCTCATTCGATGGTATATATCACGAGACAATTATAACGATTTACTAAAGAATCTGCAACACCGAAAATCGAATGATACAAGCTCCGTAAAAGCGCTAACAAGCATGTGACTCTGAAGAGTACACGGGTTGAAAAAAACGCAGGGTAATGGGGTTCCATTGGTTGGAGAGCTAAGCAAGCGTGTGATCACGATATTTCCTGTTTTTGCATTGCAGGTACGGGTAACGGGATGCATCACGCCGCGCCAGCCTCGTCGGCGGCAGCCGCAACGCCTCCCTTAGCCGTGTACCGGATGCCACCGCCCACGGCCGGCGGCATAAACGAGCCTCAGGAATGTCCCTACTGCCGGCGCACCTTCTCCTGCTACTACTCGCTCAAGCGCCATTTCCAGGACAAGCACGAGCAGTCGGACACGCTGTACGTCTGCGAGTTCTGCAATCGGCGCTATCGCACCAAGAACTCCCTCACCACCCACAAGAGTCTTCAGCATCGCGGCACCAGCGGCATGCTCAAACGTCTCCTCAAGACCTCCGCTATGAAGAGCGTCCTCGGCAACATGCAGCAACAGCAGCAGCAACACCAACAGCAGCAGCAGCATCATCAGCAGCAACAGCACTCGTCGATTCAGCAACAGCAGCAGCATTCGTCGATCCCTCCGCAGCAACAGCCTCAATGAAAAAGGTGGTGCCAGCAGGCTAGTCTAACCTTGGTCCAGCAGCATCATCGTCACCATCACCATTTGCATCATCATCACTATCATCATCGCCGCTATCACTTCTCTCACTACTTGGCGAACCGCTACCACCACCACCAACGAGCTGCTGCTGCTGCTGCTGCTGCCGCTGCGGCTGCTGCTGTTGGCAACGAGCAGCAGCAACACGTGGCGATGATCGCCGAGAAGGGAAACCCTAATCGCTTTCAGCGTTGATATATACATATACTATATAGATAATACAGATAAGGCCCCTTAGAGCTGCGCTAAGGTAAGGACGCGTCCTTTGCTGATTTATAATAACGGATAGCCTTTGCGGCGCGTTATATACACGATACGTATATATACATTATAGTTAATAACAAGTTGGGCTTTCCCGCTCGTTTTTCAAGACTAAACACACACAACAATCCAAAGATATATACGCTAATCGTATAGGTGAAGAAAATTCGACGACTGATGATGAAACAAAGATAAAGAAAAAAAAACAGAAGAAAAAAATACAAGCAAACGCACAATGTGTAGAGTGAAGTCTTTCGGCTTTATTTCGTATAATGTTTCCGCGTGTCCGATCGGCACAACTGATGGAAATCGTCGGACGCGCTGCAACAAATCCCAAATTCTTCCGAGCGGGAAAAATAATCGAGTCTATTATGGTCCTACGTGCAGGACCCAACGACGACGCGTACGTCGATGCTCTGATATCGCGGTTTTAAACTAACGCTCGTTTGTGTGCATGTGTTAAGTTTAATGTTGGTATGCTGTAATTGTCATACGTACGTATAGATGTGTACGTAACCTGTTTAACAAATCGTTAACACGAGAACGAACCAAGCACTAGCTCTAACACCGTAAACAAACAATTTGAATCTATATTGTGAATGTGCGTATACGTTTAAAAAAATAACAAAAAACAATTACTTTAGCGATGAGGGTCGGATTACGAATTTTCGATGATAAAAAAAGTAAGAAACACACTGAGTTGTGCTCCAGACGGATAAACACGTTTCAATTATAAACGGAAATTCTAATGTGCTCAAATTTTCGAGGGGTATATAGAAGAGGAGGGCTAGAGGAGAATGAAAAGGCTAAGGTACGAGAAAGCTTCGAAGAACCGATCGATGATCGCGAGAGCGAGAGAGAAAAGATTTGTACAGAAAGACAGAGAACGCGGTTTAATAGAGGAACGGATTCTCCCGAGAATTAATTATAGAGAAAAAAATGATGCGAAAGAGTTGAGAGATAAGTAAAACGTTGTATAGGTCCATCGCGAGCGCGAATTGCAAAGTATATTTTTAACTTTTTAAATGCTAATATTTTGAATCGTGTATATAAATATATACATATATATATATACATATACATATATATATTCATACGATATTAATGAAAAAAATAATAATAAATAAGACGAATATTCTCTCGTTCTGATTTTATAGAAAGGGATGTGGAAAGTATAGCGGGGAAAATAAATTTCGGGGACGAGGAGCGGATGTAGGAAGATATATTGTGAATTTGATTCGAACGAATGCCTCTTCATGCTCGTGCGAGCTATCGCTGGCTTCTCCCCCTTCGTTCTCGTATATATAGAGCCCTATTCTCCGCGTGCCCTCGATTGGCAATTGTGCAATATTACATTCGTAAGACTTTTTATACTGGGCGCGGAGAGCGCTAAATTAATCAAGGCTTTTTTGAAAACGTTCTGTCGATACGGCAGGAGGGAGAGACAGTGTTTATTCTCGAAAATGAAAAAAAAATCGATCGAGCACAATGAAACTAAACAACTTTCTAAATTCGCGTCTTGATATTTTTCTATATATTGTGAGAGGAATCGGCGACTCGAGCCTGAGGATGCATTCGAGATATATATAGCGGAAAACGTAATTTATTCAGGTCTCAATCCCTGCATAGATAGAACGAGCGAAATAACTTTACGAGAAATGCCATTTATATATAAAAAAAAAACAAAAATCACAAGTAAGTACAAATTGCTGGATAAAGGCATAGCGTTACGTCTGCCGAGTGTAATTTGGTTTCATGTACCGAAAGAGAGACAGGGGATGACGATGGGAGGTATATCAATTCAGATGAGTTTTGGAAACTATGGGGATATATAATAAAACATATCTTTCGAATAAAGAATAAACGCATGTATACTGGACAGAGACGATACGATTTTTTAGAATTTAGATTTAGACGAAAACCGTCGAGAGGAAGATTACCGACGGGTGGCTTGCGCATAATGTGGAACGTTTGTAAAATTGTGAGAATTTCGAGCAAAAAAAGAAACTAATATTTGTATAGAGTGCTTTGCAAAACAAATTTAGCAAGGTCATGGAAACGAGGCGTTAGTAAAATTAAACCTAGTCATTTTCGGAAATTCTGTATTTCTGTGATAAGGAGGACAAAAACGAGGCAGACAAAATTGGGGATGTCGAGAAAAGGTTGCCACATTATCGTGCAAACAGCCATGCGCGTCAAATCCTTTTGTGAAAGAAATCGAAAAGAAAAAGGTGTAAATTGGCTATTTAAAAAAATATTCTGAAATTCTGTGATGTCTTTTCGTTCATAATATTAGATAATTTGATAAAAGTGCTAAAATTTATCGAAAAAAATCGTATACGGAATTAACGTCTATGTTTAGTAATCTATATATGTAAAATTGTAAAGATTGTGAATCTAATGACTGTACGAAAAAACAAAGAAAATCTTCCAAAAGTTAAAGATTTTTTTAAGGGTAAAACGGATGCGAGTAGGAGAAAAGGGATAGTCGGCGTCGTTGAGCAACTAGCGCCATTCGATTCGTTATTAAATTCGTTTATTAATTAATTAAACTAAATTTATAATTAAATTAGGATAATTTTACGAGTAGGCAACGGAAAAAATTCGTAAAGATTGAGCAAACAAAAAATGTGAAAATTGCGACTACACGATGCCAAAGGCCAAATGACTGCTCGTTTATAAATAAATTTATATTTATTGTTTTGTGCTTTTTCAAAAACGAAACCAAAGTTTGAAAAGACGACTTTCTATTGTTACGCGCGTTTGCGTGTTGCTCCACGACGACAGCCATTTTCTCATTCTATAGTTAATTCGTAAACATATCTTTCCAGGGTACACACTTGCCCTTTGTCATTGATTTAATACCTCGTGATGAAGGGAAATATCAACTGCGGGCGATTGCTTAAATATTTAGTGGGATGAAAGGAAATATTCTAATGATGTGCCAAGTATTTTACTTTCGAAATTGCGCGTATATAAAAAAAAAAAAAAACATGTTAATTATAACGTTTACACCAGAGCGTAGCGGTGGGGGAGAAGGGTGCATCGTGTAATTTTTAATTTTACAAGAAACAGACACTTAATTGCTCTGTCGCCATCGAATAACGATTTCACTATCCAGCGTAGTGTGATTACGAAAACAATAAAAAAAATAGACATCGCATGATAAATAATATACTGTCATTACGATTACGATGTGCAGCATCATTGAGACATTTCAAGCTCTTCGAACGTCAAATACTATTCACGAAGGGAAATGTTTTCGACTTATCTATTTTTATTTGCACATTATAAATTATCATACGCTTGTAAATATGATATATCGATAAATAGGTACGGACTCTTCATGTATGTTGTATATCAAAGGCTGGAAACGATGGGAAAATGCATGTGACTTTCACTTTTAGAACTGCAAGGACATATTAAAAATAGAAAAATAGGAAGAATGCAGTACGAAGAATTGTAGTAGTTAAATATTCGTATATTTAAAAACTTTCAAACTGACGTCCGATGCTTGTAAGAAGGGGTCCGATAAAAATAATCTTTGTATAGTATAGATAATCAGTTTATTTTTATCTGATTTTACTTCGAGAGGATCGGCGAATAAATATTCTTTCTTATTTTTGTTCTCTAGGAAACTTTGTTCTTAATTTCAATGGGAGTCGCATGAATATTACTTATTGATTAAACGAGCACAGCGCGTCTATATATTCTTCTTTCTTGATATTTCACATATAACTATATGCATTTCAGCCCAAAATGAGGGACAAGACTTAAATAATACATTTCTTCTTTATTATTATTTTGTATGGTTTTGGAGCTATTTCCGATCGAGCTGATAGCTTTGTTAAAGCTCGCGTTGATTTTCTGGCGCTGTGAAAGAAATACTTTGATGAAGCGAATTTATTTCGGAAAAGGCTGATTTTTATAATTTTAAATATCAGATTAATTAAGAAATTATTAAAAGAAAAAATTTATTTGTAACTTTATCTATTTTCGCCTTTTTTATTCCTGAACTGAAAAGGAATCGACTGATTAGACTGTTTTTTTTTTGATTGGTTTAAAGTTTGTCTTGTTAATGTGATATTGACGTACCAAAGAGCATCGGAAAATCGTTTACCTTCTCGGGTTTACGTTACGTGTGGCTCATTATTTAAGAAAAATTAAATAGAACAAGCTGCTTTTACACTGGAAGCAAATAAGTCAACATTTTAGTCATATTTACAAAAAAAAATTGTTTGGTTTCCATTGCAACAGTTTATTTTTAAAATAATGTGAAAAAGAGTCACACAAATCTGAGAACATTGAGAATGTATTATTTCGTGAGACAATCGCTCTTTTTTTGTTTCAAGTACGATTCTTCATTTCGAAGGACAAAGCTTACAAAACGAATGACTGTATACGTCGGGAAAAAACAAAAGAAATGCGAAAAAAGCAACACAATATGCACGGATTTCTAATTAAAAAGCTTAGGGATTGTAATTACGAGGACAAAAGGAAAATTTTCGAAGTTAGAAAGGAAGACTACTTAGATTTATTTTTATTATGTCTTCAAAAAGACTTTAAATATAATATTTATATTGTGCCATATCTAATATTAACAAAACCTTAAGTATAAATTAATTGTTATGAAAATTTTTAAATTTATCAAAAGGGAAAATTGCAAAAAAAGTGAGTGTGAAGTAGAAAGATGATAAGGAGTACACAATCTTACATACAGAGAAAAGAAAGAAGAAACATAAGTATAAAAGACAGGTATCGTTCGTACTGTTTATTCAATAAATATCCTTGATGATCATTAGAAAATAAGCGATCATATAAGAGAAAAATAAAATAAAAATGCATCTTTACAGTAACGGAAAAAGAAATATATATAGAGAGAAAATAAAAAAAGAATGTCTTTATGAACGTCGCATTTTCATGGTACTAACGAACTTTCATATCATTATTTACCTTATCGTTGATCATACGACAAAGTGACGTAGTTATTTCTTGCGCCGCCAATACTTTCATCTGGATGAATGGACCAAAGTTAGCTGTTGCTCGAGCCAACACGACTTTTAGCAGAATGTAGTTGCACGTCTTTCTCGATTGACTCTAATTCGAGAGATCGATCGAACATTTTTACATCTGTGCTAAATTACAGAAACGCGTTCTAACGATTTTACTTAATCCTTAAACAAAGTCCAATAAAGGCTAAATGCAAATATATGTAAATAGATGATCTTTTAATTAAAGTAAAAATCACTGTTTTTCAAAAACAATTCCGAAATAGTTAAAGCGAAGCTAAAGTTAGTGTACTTGTTAATGTCTCACTTTTGGACTTTAAAATAGGATCGTTAGTGTAAATTCAGGCACGCTATACATATACATATATCGACGTAGAAACTACAAATTTCGTCAGTAAACTTTAAGACATACAGCTATTTCAAGCTATAAAGTGCTATAACCTTTTACGTTGGAATAGCCTCATGTATATTTGTAATTCAGCAATTTATGTAATCGAATAAGAATCACGAGAGTTGCACAATGATTTTGAGAAAAGCGTTAGAAAAGTCGTAAGGTAGGCACAGCTGACTTTTTCGATAATTAAACAATAGTTATCTATAGTTTGTACACATATCGCGCAATTTAACTGTATGTACTTTGTTATCTCTGTCTTCATAGTTTTACTATTCATTCAATAAGTTGAAGTCTGAAAAGAACGTTTATTTTTTAAATTTAATGTTCTTGAAGGACTTTACAAGCTTCGTATATTACTTTACTCGCACATATCGTCGCGGCGTTAGTAATATCGCTTATATTTTTCATGTAATGCATTTTCAATTGTCAAATGCCCGCTATTACACTATCGTCTTTCATCATGAGTATATTTGCTTTGCGAGGTTTTTAAGTTAGTTTTAGCATACACGTTTGTATGATAAACTGAGTCGATGGCACGTTATGTTAACTCTTTATGTAAATACGTATACATGCATATACTATGTATAATATACATATAAGTTTATATTTTCTAAGCTGCTTCATTGTCTTTTATTATAATTATTATTACTGTCATTTATGCTATTTTCTCATCATTACGCACGTTCTTGAAGTGATTGTTAAAATATATTTGGTAAAACTTCTATATTAATCTATTAAGCATATTATTATTATTATTATTATTATTATTATTATTGTCATCATCATGTTTATTATTATTATATTATTAATTAATCAATTAATTGATATCATCATTGATTATTTCAATAAAATTGCAATTATGATAATGATTGTAAATCATTTTGCAGCGATAGCTCTTGATACGATACTATCAATAAGACATGTTTTCTTTTTTTACATATATATTGTTTCTTAATATGCTACGATGGCATATGGGCGCGTGAATGTACACATAGAACTTGTGAAGAAAGCCATGCTTGTAGGATGTAAATCAAAGCGCACGTGGCATTGTAAGTTTCACGTGAAAAAGAAAAGAAAACAAAGCGCTTCCTCTGGTTATCGCCACTGAAGTTGCAAAAGAGACAAACTCTAGCAGCTTCCTGTTTCGTTGATTTTTTTTAAATTATTTTTTCATAGTTAGATGCGATGACGATGTGTGTCCGAACGTTGTTAAGTGATATATATACATGCGTATGCATTTTTTTCCACTTCATTAAAAAGCAGGAACACAAGTTAATAAGGGTTAAATAAGGCGGGCCTGTGTAACGCAGTCTACTACCAAACGTCCAAAAAACTTGAAAAATAGTGAAATTCACTTCGTTCTTTAGAAATAAGTTGATTGGATATTTTTGAGGAATATACCATGCTTTAAACCGAAAATTTCATGAAATTCCATTTCTAAAGTACGACGTAAGCTAATGTAAATTGAAAAATCGCTGAAAACACCCAATTAATATTTAAAAAAAAACGTATGTCACAATCAATAATGTGTACAATTTTTACACTGAAATTCTTGGCGTTTGGAATTATTCAGAAGCGTCTCACGGTTCGATTAATCTAATATGTAACAAAGTGCAACACGCTGCCTTGCTGAACAGTACAAGTACAAAACAAATACAAATACATAAACACGTCTTCGATTTAATGAAGGAAAAGATTTCTGGTAGTTAATATATTAAAAAAAAAGAAATTGTTAATTGTAAGAAAAAATAGTAACGGAATAAAAATAAAGTAAAAAAGGAATACACGAAGTGAAGAGAAATCTCCGCACCTAACGGCGCCGCAAGTTACTTTGTAGAAAAAAAAAAAACGCGCAGTAGAAAATGAAAAGCAAACTCGCGGCGTCAAGCGTTTGTCATAAATACCTCAAAAGCTGCCGCAGGTTTCGGAAGCGCCGTTTACTTCATTGAGTTTCCACTCATCAGATTGAACGTCAGTTTTGGACCATTTCAAAGAACATGGTATACTTTAGCGTCTCTTTGACTATAAAGAGACAAAAAAACAAATGTTTTAGAAAGCACAAAGAATAAAACTCGTCCAAGCTATTGAAAGCGTCCTGCGCTTGCGTGCGCAGCTTCTCTCAACACTGCCTATAAGCAAACATTGTAAAGACTCTTTATCGTATATAAACGAAAGGTTATTGGTTCAAAATTAACGTTCATCTTATGCGAGTACTTTAATGTCGATCGACTAAGACTCTAAACACTAGAACGACGATTGATCAACTTTGTTAAGGAAAGATCATTTTTTTCATCTCTTGGAACGTATTTTTATAAATGAGACATTACGTATTGTTTAAGAAATTCTTTGTCCATGCTCAAAAGAAGCAAAATTACAAATTACAAGAAAGAGATAAATTAACAAATAAAGGGTTCCATAATATCTTGTGAAGCACCCTCACAACAAATCAACAAAGTAACGGAAAATCTCAAAGATGTCATAAAAACGCACAAAGAAAAAAAAATGTAAAAATGCTCGCGCTTCTTCGCTAAAAAAGTGTCCAATATTGGAGAGCACTTATAAGTAGTGCGGCGCACCCGAGACGCAGCAGCGGCAGATTCTCATTTTAAGCTACAATAGTTGTTGTACTTACCTCTCGTATTTTATCAATAATGTCTGGACATTTGGATTATGTGGGCCTCTCGTATGTCAGGCTCCTCCGGGGCCAATATCACACATATACAGACACACACATACACATACGTATATGCATAAATGCAGAATAGGTAACAGACATACAGGTGCGCACTTGCGCGACGATAATCGTTTCATTGCGTGACAGTGTGCTCACATTTATAATACATAATCGCTTCTTTCAATTATATCGTGTAGATTTGTTCGACTAAAGAAAATGTAACTACTCAAACAGCGATTTATATACACGACGGCCCCGGTAGAGCTTCTCGCGTGAGTCTCGCTACGCGTACAGCTGTCGCCATATTATATTTTACAGAATATTTATATATATACATATATATTGTTCCGTTATCGCATTTATATTGACGCAGTGATCGACTGTGTCATTTTTATTATTCTATAATAGTAAAAACAAGCGCATATTGAAAATCTCTTTTCAAACTCTTATAGCTTCTTAATATGAAACGATGAAATATAAGAAGGAAAATAATTACAAGAATGCATATAAACAATCTGCTTTTGCGCATATCCATTGGCACAAGCTCGTCTCGAGAATTTGCAAAATTCTTACACTGTGATCGCTCTACGGCTGCACATTATGAGTTTGATATTTTTATTTGCCTTCGAGAATTAATGCAACGATAGTTTCATTGTCGAGATAGTGGTTGTAGAACAGAGATTAGCTACAACTACTATGCAGCCGTAGAGCGAACGAGCTTACTGCACAAAAGACGCAACTTTTTCCTTTGACTCTTTCACTTTTATTTTGAAATCGAGCATACAACCACTTATCGAACTTACTGTGTAAACGAGCATTCCAAGTTAATGAAAAGGAAGAGATGCTAAAAAAGGTTTAAAATCGATTTTATAAGAGTATATAGATGCAGTTGTGAGTGCGAGAGAGAGAATGAGAGAATACGTGAGAGTAAATTCGAAAGAGAGAAACAAAGAAAGAGAGATAGAGAGAGAGAGAGAGAGAGAGAGAGAGAGAGAGAGAGAGAGAGAGAGAGAGAGAGTGAGAAAAACAGTGAGATAAATACTGTTGGAACGTATTTGTTCTAACGTTGTAATCGTAAACGACATGTGTCGCATCTTTTTAGGCTATTAATATTACAATTACACGATATTAAGATTAATTAATATATAATTATATATATTAATGAATAAGTGTTTATTCGCATTTTTAACATGATAAGGAATTATTATTATAAAAATTCAATAATAGTTGTTGGTGTAATATTATGAAATAAATCTTTAACGATAGAAAATTAGCAATTTTTGTATTCCCTTTCTTAATTTTTATTCAAATAGACAGGCCTGTTCTAATACAATAACATCTTAGTACTGGTACAAAAAATATTATAATATATAAAAGAAAGATTCAATACGCGAATGTCTGATTTATATTAACGAGAAACGAGTTTATTTAAATCTTTTTTTACAACTTTGTTAGAACTCGATTGGTTTGTCATTGCTATCAATCCATCAAATAATTCACTACTATAATTTGTCGGTCGTATAAACAATTTTCGACTTTCTAAATCGATCAAACCATTCTTACCGCCATGTTCGTGTGGTGGGTTCTTATGATATTTTGACGGATCGGATACATTTACAACTGAATTAGAGGATGTCACAGGTTTGTATTTTTTTCTTGTCACCTTCAAAGCTTCTTCTAGCGAAATCAAATTGGTATCCGAAATATTTCTGCTATTTAAATCAAGACCAAGTTCGTCATTTTCGAAGAATTTTTCATAGTTCACTAGTTTAGTATCAGGATGAAACGTTGCGCTATCTTCATTTGTAGTATTGCTTTGTTTGGAAAAATCTCCAGAACTATGAATCTAAAATATTATTTAGGGTTAAATTATAAATTCAATATATTAAATAAAAAAAGTATTTTACCTTGCATTGCGCGTTCAAGTAGTAAATAGATAAAAAAATAAAAATAATGAAATTCATTTTATACTTTTATATTTATTGTCTAATGAAAAGTAGTCACTGATAAAAGCTTGACATGTACCATAATATTGATAGTAGTATTTAAAATCAACCTATGACGTACGTGTGAAAAAAGCAAAATTATAAACATACATTCGACTACAGTAAATGAGAAACGAATGAAAGCCACTCACTGTAGGTCCGATTGTTGTGAAGAAACTGAATATTTACGAGCGCTCTGATTTATTTGAAAGAGTCATGAAGTTGTTGCACAATGGCAGTTTGTTAATTGATTTTGAACTTTATGAACGGCAAGGCAAACTTATTGAAAAAAAACATAGCATAGCAGCAATGAGTTTTATTGATTTAGTGGAGGTTTCAGTTGGTTTTATAATCTTATGGTTTTAATTGCTTATTAACTATATTGCTATTGCTATCATAACTAAGAAATTAAATAAATATACTTACTTTTATTCCAAGTTTTATTTTTAGACGTTAATAGCAAATAACCTGAACAAGGATGCACGTATGAGTTAAAGCAAATTATTTTTAATAGTATCAATAAACTTCTACTACTACTAATAATAAAATTCTACTAGATACTAACAAAAATAATCGCAAGAAGCGATACTTTACTAGATAAGCGCATTAAACTTCCGTTGGTAAGAAGACAAAAAAAAATCACGTTCGTGACCGTCGATAAAGAAGATCAAGACCTTACCGGAGTATAGTAAGAATGTTCAATATACAGGGTGACAGCACGCGTGGTAATATACAAGCGTCGATGACGCAAGTGCACCGTGCAGGTTGGAACCGGCCCGGTAAAATCCGTTGCGCGTGGAGAGAAAAAGAGAGAGTGGGACACAAATCAGCTGTATGCAGTAATGTCACTTTTGGTAAGAAGTTTTGTTGTTAATTGTACAAGAACAAGTGCCTTGCAGTACTTAAGGAAATCAGTGTCGATGTGTGGAAATCTAGTTGCTTTTTTCAATTAACAGGGAGAAAATCAGTGAGTAAATAATAGATTCTTACGAATACCATATACTTTTGAGGTTATACACTGCAATAAAAGTATCAAGTTTTTTATAAATTCGTGCGTTGATTAGTTTCTATGTAAGCTTATTTTTTTATTATATTAAGTGATTAATTTTTTACATAGTTTCTTTTCGTCATTATATTAGAATGATAACAACAATTTGAATATTATTGTTTACAAATTTTAAGCGTGTCTTTGATATTGTAAGTAAAAATTTTCTCAGTAGATGGCGCTCGGTAATCAGTTTCATCAGATAACATTTTATGAAATTATATGAGCGAGTATATAACTATTGATTGATGAGTTGTGGAAATTGTAATTAATTACAAAAAAATCCTACGATCAAAACCATCAACTGCAAACAAACTCTCATTTTGCAATAAAATTAAATTATATACCTACTTCAAATGTATACCTTCTTATCAAGTATCTGGAATTTCATTTTTGTATTGTATTTTAATATAATAATTTTTGTTAATAATGTGCGAAATCTAAAATAGTTTCTGGAAACAAAAGTTATCTGTATACCGGTTGCGAGAATATTTCAATATTTAGTCAATAACGAAACATTTATAATCTAATCTTGAGTTTAGAGGCTTTATATTTCTCGATAATGCAACCCAATTGCGCGCTCCCTTCTCTTAATTTTAAATGAGGAGGATGTAAGATGGTTACGCAATGTTTAAATAAACGTCAGCATCAAATTCAAGGTTTTATGATAAGAATTATAAATTTGTATTCTTAAAAGTCAGCCTGCCGCCTGCCACCTAATATTAAAGGTCACTTAGAAGTCTTAGATTTTCCAAACATTGATAATTTATGAAAAAATATAATTCATAACTAAAATAAATAATAAAATAAAATGTTTACTTTTCAAGATCTACACTCATATAAGTTAACGATTCAAAAATATATTAACGTACAATTGTCATACGAATCATACAAAATTAAATGTAATTATTATTAGTTCGAAACATGTACATCAATTGTCTAATGATATTATTCATATCATTCTGAAAAAGAATTTTCATCAAAGAGGATAATTAATATAAACTTTCTTTTTGATTTTGAAAACTTTTGCTTCCTCCTCAAGAGGAAGCTTTGTAATAGTAAAATTTTCAGTTTTGCTAATACTTCGTGGAAACGCATTTGGAGGTGTTTGGAGTACGAATCATACGTTTTTAGAAAATGTCCGTGCGGATGGCTGTGTGTGTGTGTGTGTGTGTGTGTGTGTGTGCGTGTGTGTATGTGTGTGTGTATGTACGTATACCGCCATAATTTTGAAACCATGCGACGGATCGTAATAAAGTTTGACATGCATATATTTTTTCTAATTCTGAATTTAGGTCATTTTTTGTTTTATGATTCTGACTATTTTATATATATAGCCATATTATAGCCATTTTTCTATTTTTGAAAAAATATTTTTGATGTTTTATAATTATATGATTTATACAATATATTCAACAATAGTGTATCTAAAAGAACATAAATTTGTCTACTTTTTCCCGCAAGATTTTCTAGATTGACTGATCTGTTCATTTTTTATGATATAAAAGGTAATTTTTCGATAAACATATATAACTCAAAAAATAAATAGTTAAATGTTTTGAAAAAATTCATGACAATAAAAAACAACGATATCTACTAGTTGTAAAAATTTTAAGCAATTTTGGCGACTAGTTTTTGAGATAAAAATCAAAAACTAAAAAAAATGTTTTTTTTATGTCGTACGATTACGGGAGTAAAAAGGTTTAAATTGAGTTGAAATTTTAGGAAAAGATTGATCTTTTGATCACTTCGGCTAGGTTCTTTTTGTAGCTTATGAAACCTTTTAGTTTAAAAGATATTAAGATTCAAATTCTTCAACTCTCACCCTGTATACTCTCGTGTGACTGAACATTATTATTTTGTTAAACCATATAATTTGATAATTAAAGCTTAGTATATTTTGAGAGCTTTCATGGTTTTATAAAATGTCCGTGCAGATGGTTTTGTATGTGTGTGTGTGTGTGCGTGCGTGCGTGCGTGCATGCGTGCGTACGTATACTGTTATAATTCTGGAACTACGTGATCGATCGTAATAAGATTGGACGTGCATATATGTTTTCTGATTCTGAATTCGAGTAAATTTTCTTTTAAGATTTGGACTATTTTATGACCATTTCATGGCCATTTTTCGATTTTTGAAAAAATATTTTTGCTTTTTATTATGATATGATTTTATACAATATATTCAACAATAGTGTACCTAAAAGACTGCTACCCACAAGGTTGGAATAGTTGGAATAGTAAGTGCAACTCGTGTGGCGTTAGCACAATTTAATATTACATTTAAAACAATATCAAAAAACGGAAAAGGGGGAAGCTAAGTGCCAAAGACTTGGCAGCGGTTTTTTTCTTTATACATGAATGAACAATTTTATAATAATATAAACCAATATATTTGAATGTCACAATAATTGCATAACTTCTTTGCGTAGCACTAATGAAAAAACTTTTCTGATCGTCTACTCTTTGATATCATTCCTTGATAAAATTATTATATGATACCATGATAAATTATTAATAATAAAAGTTGACAAAAAATAATAGTTAAAAAATTTATTTTAATAGAGATATTTTTTAACATGCAATAAAAAATATTACAAAACGTATAGTAAACTAAATAAATAAATAAGCTTAAATCCTTCGCAACGATTCAAACGTTAGTATTATTTTTACTGAAACCGATCCACAATTTTCACCATAAATAATTCAATAACGAAGGGTGCAGGCGGCCTCTGTATAGTTCAGTTATGTTACTTCCCTAAGATTTTTCAACCGTCGTTTCCCACACCCTGCTATCCCCTGTCTTTCGCATCTTTCTCCTCATTCACTCATTCTTTCATACGTACTTAATAATTAACGTCTTAAGGCCGTTTTTCTTGACCTCGCGTCTTTCTTAAATAAATAATTATTTGGTTAATTATTTTGAATAATTTAGTTTTATAAGCTGATATTCTTTATAAATATTCATATACTTGTTACATATTTTTTTATACTTTTCATTCATTTATCAACTTTACATTAAATACTGAAGATTTTTAAAGTGTTATATTTTAGTCTTTACCCGTGCTTAGGCCCATGCACCCTTCCTTCTTTACATTCTATATTATAAATACAAATTCTTATACGACTCAAAACATTAAGTAAGTGCAATAAATTTCCTAGCGATACTTCATTCAAAATATTCAAGTCTTTTAAAAGTTAACACCAACATGGTAGTCTTTACTGATGAATCAAAGTTTTATATCAATATAATAGCTGGTACATAATTAATCTTTTTCTGCTATTTACCTATATAAAGGTTACCTATTTGATCTAATAATCTATCTTCAAATAAATGAATTCAGCACAAAATTTTATTAATGAACATAAGATTTTTTTAAATAAATAACCTATTAAAACACTGATAATACTTATTGGATGCATTTGTAAAATTTGTTAAAGAGTTCGCTCATGGCATTATGGCAATGAACATATCGTAATGTTATTGTATGTACCTTTTGAATTGAAATCTGTGTATAGAAACAAAGACAGTTTGTTTTAAAATTGAAGAGTTTACATTTTAGTAAAAGCAAGAATAATTTTTCTGACTAAAATATATTCTATAATCGTTGTTTTAGCCATGACATCAAAGGCAACGTTTTCATATTGAAATTTATCTTCAATATCGATAGGTTGCTGCACTTAAAGTTAGCTCCTGCCTGTATGAATTCATTAAATTGATGTCTAGTCTGTTCAACTTCTTAGTGCTTTCAATTTTTTTGTTTGTTCGACATAAAGAAATCTTTTTCTTACTTTTTATCGAACATGTTAGCTTGTTTATTTGATTTAAGATGGATGCTACGAAGTGAAGCTATGAATTGCAATTTATCTAAGCACCAATGTGTTTGGAATTCAGAATTACACGATGTATTTGTTCAAATCGTAGCTATCGTATACAGGCAAGAATTTTAGTATTGGAGATTTTGTCAGCTATGCAACCAGAATAGCGTAGTTTTAATGAGGCAATAAATGTGAGGCTTGTAGACTATTGTTGCTATTTACTCTCTTCTAGATCTTCTTTTTTCTTCAAACTGTGTCATGCGCACTAGTTGCGGTCTTTGTTCTATTCACAAACTGTATTTATGCGTTCTTAATAATTGTAGGAAAAAGAGCTCTTCAAGTTTTAAGGTGCAAGCTCTGATCGTCTACATCTGGCGTTTTCGACCCATGTTGCATATTTTGAAGTGACAAAGTGCCATGTCTGAAACAATAACAAAATTTCATGATTTTTTATATTGAATGATCATTATTTATTTTCGGTATTATTCGATTACTTCAATAAAAATTATTATAAAATTTGTTTTAGTTTAATATTTGACAACAGCATAGATATAAAAATATTAGCAACAAAAAAGCTGGCGCCAGATCTATGTATCTGTCTATAGTAAATGGATTAATCCAATCATGATTATTGATCTGTCGATACAATGTGCTGTTTCCTTGATGTGTACGTAGCAAAAAGCTCTATAAATCAATTGCCAAAGACGTCATGATATCAGGTGTCGGTAAAGTCAAGTGGCTTAATTGAAATCAGCTACTATATAACTATGAATTTATATTGGTTATTTAAATAATTGTTATTTTTTCAAATTTATTTTTCTTCAAACTGTAACAACTGTGCAATGGATTGAATAAATAATTTATTGACCAATAGTTAGAACCAAGTGACTATATGATAGAAATATCTATCTAACGTTAAAGAAAGTCCCCTTAGCACAAATATTTCGTAGTATAGAAGCCAAGGCAAGTGGTAAAAGCGAATGCTAAATAACGGAGGCTCCTGCGAATTATCGGTGAATTTGAGATGTGCTCGAAAAGACAAACTAAGTGGATTTGCGTAGTTTTATGGGTGGCTACGCTTAGAAAAATAACACATTTCTTTATCTGGAGTTATTCGACCCTTTATTAACTAATACAGTTATTCAAATGCATATCACATTTTTTTCACATATACGTTAATTTAAAACGCAAATATGTCTTTATTTCCTGAAAATGCTGATTTTAACGTACCACTATACTAAATAAGTAAATATATATTGTTCGTATTTTACTGTGTAAATTAACATTTTTGCTAAATTTGTAAGCAACAATTTTATTTATGTGTATAAGTCAAGAAAAAATCAATCAAATCAAATATATTACGAAGAAGTTTGGAAGAAATGATTGAAGAGTTCGTGAATTGTCAGAATTAATCTTTTAACATGGCTAAGGTTGAGTATTGGACTCTTGACATTGATTAAACGTCGATGATGAAATAAGGAAGAGCATTTCACAGCTACATGATATTTACTGCTGAACATATGAGATTTCTATCATCACTTTATATATGAAACCTAATCCAAGCTAAAATATAAATTCTTGCAAACAGTAGAAGATACTATAACCATTTTAGTGTAGTTTTTATTAGGATATTTCTTTGTTACGACGTAGTCATGCTATATCACAGATAATTTCAGTATGCTATAAAATTTTTTCGATTTGGCCGTTTTTAGAACGTATTATCAAAACAGAAATTGGATTGTATACTTTATTATTTTGCAAGAAATAGTCTTAGTATTCTTTAATGGAGAAAAAAGCAGTTGAATACGTGAAACTTACAGCTGGTTCGCTTTCCAGAGTGCAGAGGTCCACTGTGGTACATAGCGGCAGGTACTGGAAGTGCTTCAGTGTCTTCCTCCGAAAATTCTGGCGGTTGCGGATGTTCCCTTTGATTCCTCGCTTTCGCATCTATAAGCGCCTGAATTTCCATCTGCTCTTCTGCCAGTTCTGCTATTTCTTTCTCAATTTTTTGCTCCTTGCGCTCCACTATTTGTTTGAGCCTGTCCACTAGTGTCTGTAATTAAATAAGTCCTTCAATTTTAGACAAACTACAGACAACTTTATTAATGAGCAATATAACAACAAAAATTACAAAACAAACAGCCAATTAAACATTTTTTTCATAATATTTGTAACGAAAATAAATGTTTAGCTGTACTTTAGCTCACCTGGCTAGGTAGTTCTGCGCCGTAGTCTTCGCGATACATCATTCCCGGTGGTATGGGCTGCGGTGCCGCGTCTACCTTATGGCAGCCAAATATGAGCATCGATACAGCCAGAATACACAGGCCCGTGCTCAACGCGTAGCTCTTTCCCCTCATTCCCTTAAAGACTTTTAACTCTGAAACAATAAATAATTCAAAGTTTTGTAAGACTTGAAAAATATTTCATAGTTCACAAAAGAATACCTTAAAATACAAAATTAGAAGAGAACCGATTGTAACTTTCTTATATTGGAAGGGTAAAGGCGTTTTATTTTATAGGAACAAAGTTTACTTGCAACGAGATTATGTTAGGGTTCAATTTTAACTCGAGGAGGTTTTAGAGTCGCAACTCTCAGAATGAAATTGATATTACCCCTGGTAAGGTCGAGGAACTTACATTAATGCTCAAGTAAAGCAAATTATTCTAACCAATATAAGAACAGAAAATCTTATAGCTATAACTTTACAATTTTCTTTTACCTGTAAATCGGTTCAAACATTTTTATAAAACGATGAATGTATTATATATTGACAGTTTTTTCCGATATCAATTTCAATTTTATAAAGTAAAACAGTTGGATAAATATTAACTTCTAAAATCCAAGCCACAAGTATAAACTCCCGCTAATTTAGAATATGCACCTCACGCGCCATATGGGTCGAATATTAATTTTCTAACTACCGTTGATATTATTTTCTGCACCATATAATTTTGATATCAGTTTTATATCACTGGCATTATGACAAAGAGTATATTATATAACCTTTGTAAATATTATTTACCGTTAATTATAATTCATACGTATGTACAACGTTAATTACAAATCTAATTATTGCATTAGTTTTGCAAAGATATTTTTAAAATTTCTTTCTATAAAAATTATACTAAAAATGTATCGCAAAATACGTAGTTTACTATGATCGGGTATACCGTTTATTTTCCACTTGTTGCGTCATCACCTATACTACACGTACACACGTGAACTCCCACGGTATTCACCGATTTTCACATCTATAGTCGATCATAACACCTTTGGCTCCTTACTATTTTTATTGAACCAACGATATTTTTATTCTGAACATTTTTAAAGTAATAAAATAATAATTCAATATTGTTATAAGAGGCCAAAAAGTTATAGCTGTATAGCTTTTTTTATTTTTACTTAACGAAGAATTCGTTTGCATACGTTTGTTCGGTGAAGTATAATGACTTGAGAATTAAAATTCACAAAAGAACAACAAAAAGTTTGTACTAAATAAAAGTTCAACTGCTTTCACTACCGTTGGGGAACGTGGTCTAGTTTTAAAATCGCTTTTACGTTAATGGTTTCACGTTGGCGCCCGACGGTGATTGCGCAAGTTTGATTTCCTTTGCGATCTTGGTCGTTTTTTCGTATTCTAAAGTGTTTATGCTACAAGTACAAGCTATATTTCGAGAAAAGTCTTTTCATATCATGATATAGTTTACTGTTTTGCTAAAAGTACGCGCAAAAACAGATGCGATGCTAACATGTGCTTTTACACGAAAGAGTTTGTTTGCAGTTGAGGTGAATATTGACGAAAAACAAGAAGTATTGTATTTTTATTAATTCATAAAATTTTTTTTATAAATTTTCTCGTATGTTATAGGTTTTTCTATATTAACAAACTTCAAATGGATGTTTGTTTTTGAGAATGAAATCAAATAGAAATAATTATTGCATGAATTTTCACTTCAATATTTGCTCTAAATTTCCATATCACTTTCGAATTTTACTTTATGCGTCCAATGACAATCGTAATGACAGCAAATGTATATTATTGTACATGGATTGTCATCATTGTAAGTCTTAAAGTAATTGCTTTTCTCTGATTCATTAACAATTGACCGACGTTCCAACGTGCACAATAATACTTTAATTTCCGGATGTTGCAAGATAGCCCAACGATTCATTCGTAATTACTCTACCACAAATGTTTACGAATGAGATGGGATCTAGGGAATAATAAATAAGTCCATCGCTATTAAGGCACTTTATTACTTCCTCCTAGAGGAAGCTTTGTAATAGTAAAATTTTCATTTGCGCTGAAACTTTATTGAAACATGTTTTTAGGAAATGTCCGTATGGATGTCTGTGTGTGTGTGTGTGTGTGTGTGTGTGTGTGTGTATACCGTGATATTTCTGAAACTATTCCGTCAATATGAATCAAATTTGACATGCATATCTATTTTTGGATTTTGAATTCGAGAAAAATATTTATTTTTTTATTTTTTCAATTACTTTTTTTTATGACCATTTTTTGATTTTTGAAAAACATTATTTTCTTTTTTTTTAATCATTCTATTGTTACAAACAATTCAGCTAAAATGCATTTGAAAGATAATAAAATTACCTACTTTTCCCCGTTTGGTCCTCGGGATTGACCGGCAGATAAAATGAAAAAGGTGATTTTTTAAAAAGAGAGGGTACGCTTGTGGCATGCTTGCTTTTTCGATCAGTCAATACAACGATTATCATGTATTTTTCGGACACCCATATATTTTTATAATTGGCCATCGCGCTGCGCCAGTTTTACGTTTATACTAATTAACTAATTATGTTTAATGTGAACTATTCTTTTGCAGTAATGAATATAATTTGTCATGATAAATTAATAAAAATTGATGAAATTAGACTAGATCTAAACTTGCAAACTTTAAAATTTGATGGTGATGGCACTGTAACTTTTCACCCACTTATAAGTCGCATGCTTTATTTTGAAACTCTTTTAGTATTACGATTGTACTTTAAAAAAGTCTTTAAACTGCGACCGTAATGCTTTTACTTTTATTCTGATTAATTTACGTGATTCCGTAAGATTGGTCATTGGTGTATCTCATCAAGATTTTTTTCTCTGTTTAAGCATGGATACGTTTAAGTACAAGTCATTAATGTTATCGATATATTCTTCTTTCCGTTTCTCAAGATCTTCAAATTAGCGTTAATGAAAAATCGTTAATACAACCCCTACCGAAGATAATTTCTACTTTATTCTAAGAATATTAAAATTTTTCCACGTGGAATTCTATTTCTTTAGAGGCTTTAACGCCAGATAAGCGTTTCCGTTACCAAATGCATGCAATGCATTCTATAGTTATTGAATAAAAGCGATTCGAATTTACCGAATTCACGACGTAAAATCAATGCGTATTACACTTTTAACGGTCCCCAATGTGTATTCACGTTCACTTTGATTTCATATCAAAAAGAGCAGACTTAATACAGGTTTACCAAAGGACTGCGCTTTCACGCTTGAATCGTTATATTCTGTCCAATTTTAAATGTACACTTTCTTAATTTGCACAGCACACCGCATGCAAGTTTCAAATACGACACTGAACTATTTTTTCTAATTACTAAAGATTGCATCCTACCTTTCTTCAAAACAACACACACGCGCACTTGATGATCACTAAACGCGAACGAATTCAGTGGTACACCACACAGGCCGTTTAACAAAGACGACTCGAAAGAAAGATTTCTCCAAATTAACGTTGCTAGCTGGACGAAGGAAAGAAGTGCTGCTCAGCGAATGCGTCCCTATCTGTTTCACTTTTTCTTCTGGCGCGGTTCGTTTAAATTGTCGAATTCGCGTCTACGGCACGTCTCCTTCGAGGATTTGCTTTTTGGTGAAACGCCGAGTGCTCGAGGAATGAGCAGCGAGGGCTGATGTTCTCTCTATTATACCCTCACTTCCACCAGCTTCGAGCCACACTCCTACCACCTGTAGAACCACGCTATAAGGGTGAATTCCCACTTATCCCGCCCACGTTTCTCGAGTCCTACAGGTCGGCTTTCCCGATCCCCCACCATATTTCTCTATCGCTGCCTCTCTCTCTGTCTCTCTCCCTCTCACAGGATACGCACTGCTCCATTGCGCGCGCGCTCGTCTTTCCCTCTTTTTCCCTTGCCGTTTTTGTCATCTCCTTCTCTCTCTCTCTCTCTCTCTCTAAATACCTGTTTAGAAGCTCAGTCGTAAAATTTTCTCCGTTTACCAGCATTCGCGACATTGTTTAATTTTTTTTTTTTGTATTTTAGCTTCAATAGACTGTTTAACACGAGTTAGCAGTGCACACAAATTTAATTAATTAAGAGCACGTAGCCGTGGATTTCCAGCAATATCTCGTACATTTCCCTCTAATCGTGGTACTCAACTGTGCACCTCCGCAAAATCGTTATTGTCACGTTCTAAATTGCTATCGTACTTCTAAGACACCGTGCAAATAACAAACAAATAGCCAAGTATAATATTAATAATAATCCACAATGAGAATAATATTGTAACAATACTCACAAAAAAGTCTACTTCTACAGCATTTAAATCTTAGTACCTGCATATAGCATATTGAAAAATTCTGCGCACGTTATAGCTTCGCGTTCACGGCTCGTCCAGTTGCGTCGTTTGCAAATGGAAAACGTCAAAAATCCAAGCGATTTATGCGTCGTGTGTCTAGTCTTTTTTTTCCGTCGCACACGAGAACGTGTGCGTTTCGAGATCTGTGTTCGTCCAGCGGGGCAGCAATCGAGCGCGTTAAGTTTCGCGACACAATACGGCTCAAATGGTGTTGATATGCACATGTGTAACACGTCCGATGCTCGTACGTGTTGATACAGAGGACGAAATAGAAGAACGAGAGTCGCGCGACACCGGAAAAGTTTCGCGAGTGCGTCGGCGGAACGCTTAATCGTTTCGCGCGCGCGAATCACCGAGGAAGCTGCACGTTAAAAAAGTTTTGCGTCGCGAGCATCACCGTCGGATGGGAATAAATCTCGGGAGTAGCAGCGATATTCGTGAAAGTTTTATTTTAATTGTATAGTCTCGCGCGTGAAAATTCTTCGAAAGTTTTTCACTCGTTTATGGCGCGTTTTGCGAGGTATGTATAACTTGATTAATGTTCGGCGCAACTGCGTGCAAGTAGTTACGGTCAAGATATGACCAGACGTCTGTTTTCTGTCTCTGCCATTCGTATACGAGCATCAATCTTAATCCTGTTACTGGAAAAATGTAAAAATCGAGTAACAATCGTTTATTCGACACATATTTTCAATGCATATCCGTCACTTAATTGTCGTAATGCTCGCTCTATCCTCAATATTGGAGATAAAACATTTTGCCTTTTATTTTTCACTCCGAATCACGACGCCTCTAACGATAGTACATAACCCACGGGCTGCAATATAAACGCGGTATCTTATTCTGCGTCTTAATTTTCACCGACGATCTACGCATTGGACTTATGAGAGCATTCTTAAATTTAGCCTCGGCTTTTTTTTCCAACTAGTCGACCAATCGGAGGAAGAGAGACTTCCGGAGGTCGCATCGTACGATTGGCCGATTGGTCCAATAGAACATACCCAAGTTTATGCGATAAGCCGATTTGTAGACGCTTATCGCTCTTGTCTGCCCACTATATCAGAGCGAGGTATTATTGCAACGACGCTCAAGATTTCAATCGAATACGCAACAATCTTTACTCTTTATTCGCGTTGCGACAAAATGGCCGCTGGAAATCTGCGTCAAGAGAGAATATATGTACGATATATGCACTTAATTCATCCTTTGTTTCAATTTTTAAAGAAGCGATAATTTTTGGAATTTTCTCATCGAGATTTTTCTCGAAAATACACGACGATAATTATACTTATCGGAAAACGTCGATCAGCTTCTGGATCTTGCGTTTAATTTGAAGCAGTTAATGTAGTCAGACGTTGCGCGCGTTTAATAACGAAATTGCTTTCGTAACGTTAAAGAGCTCTCTCTCTCTCTCTCTCGAAATACGGAAGAATTTGTTACTGCAATAGTATGTATATCATTGGCGTAGAGACGATGTCATTGATTTTGCGCGGGCAGAGCTTAATTACTCGCTTTGGTTTATAAATGAAATACACCGTGACGTATTTTGTAAATGTACCTGAGCCTCGGCGCGCGCGCTCAGCTCTCCCTCTCGCTGTGACGCGTTATAACAAATCAAGGGCGCAATACAACACAGACGCCTAGCCGAGGGCCTATTGTTACGAATTCAACAGAAAAAACGAGAGAGAAAAGACCCTCTCTTACGAACGAGAGGAAATAAGAACAACAGTCTCTCTTAATGATCGGTAATTTACGCGATGTTTATAATATATGAAACCCTGTCAAGTTCGTTCTCCTTTCTGCTCACTAAATATGTTCTGGAAAGTTTTCTCTGTAGCGCTTTGCCGATTTCATCATTTGTCTCAAGGATGTTTTACGAGAAAGAAATATAATTTTTTTCTTTTTTTTATAACCAGGAAATGTCGGACGGCGAACAAGAGGACGAGAAACCGTTCGCGGTCGAGCGCGCCAAGACCGGAAGAGCCAAGTGCAAGAAATGCAAATATCCGATCGACAAGGACCAGGTGCGGATAGCTAAACTGATGGCCAATCCTTTCGGTGAAGGAAAGATGAAGGCCTGGCATCACGTGAGCTGTCTCTTCGAAGTGTTTTCCAGACAACGAGCTACGACCAAACGAATTGAAAATCCGGAGGAGGATATCAGCGGCTGGGACTCGCTGTGCGACGAGGACAAAGATGTCGTATTGGAAAAACTTGGCGAATTCGAGGATGCTGGTAATTGATTTTTTCTTCAAATATTGAATACGAATCGATCATCGATTGATCACATTATATTTTTCAGAGCCATTTAAGGCAGCTAAGGCCAAGGCCAAGTCGCCCAAAGCCACCCCAGTAGCAGGAACCTCGAAAAAGAACGCAGCGAGTAGTAGCACAACGGCAGCAAGCAAAGTCGCAAATTCGGCGGAGAAGAAGAAACGGACGGATGCAAAAATTCCTGCGAAAAACAAACCATCCAAGGATGACATGTTTTCGGAGTTTCAGCGAATATGCGACGAGCTAGCAAACCACCCTTCTTATTTGGAAAAGACAGCCATTGTCAAGAAAATGTTTACGAAAGGATCGGAAAAAGGTCAGTGCGAAACACGTGTTATTTTTACACGTGTTAATTTTAAGAATTCGTGCATTACGTTAACGAGAGCTTTATTGCGTCATATTTTTCTCTATTGAGATTTACATTGTGCACCACTCGTGATGCACAACGATGATCTGCACTCGCGGCAATACGTAACTTTTTAACTTATCGCAACGTTTTTTCCAAATTTAATACGTTAATCAGAGGACAGTGACCTTATTTCATAATAGACGGACGGAGAGGCAGTCTGCTGACCGAGTTTTAGAATCATCCGAAATTCAGTGCATTGACCTACGAATTACCCAATATAATTCGTGAAGGTCATCGGCTGATACGACTTGAAGAGCTTCTATTTACAAATGGCTTATGGCTTCTATTTACGTAACTACCGTATACTCAACAATACCGAAAGTAAACTTTTATTCACAAATAATGACGATTTAGCAGTTTATAATCAAGTTTGACGAGTTTACGATACAATAGGAACGCATTAAAGAAAATAATGAGATGTATATTAGATGGATAAAGAGCAAAGTAATGCACTTTCTTTGTATCAATAAAAATAAAGTTCAATGAAGGAACGTGTTCTGTGTCTGGGTACAATAGCTCTCCGGTGTCGGATATCTTTGTATCAGAATCCGCGTATTCTTACCGCGTATACATTAAGCCAAAGCGGATAATGTGAAACACGATGTAAGCTTGTGGACGTGTGGAGAATTAATCGCGAGCATACTTTTCTTCCTCTTCACGCCTCCGATTAGAACGAGAAGAGCAAACAACGGTGATGAACACGCGCTCGCAGAAGTAGAAATATTCGCCCGGTAAAGTAGTGTATCCAACCAAGTTCCATTAAAAATTTTAAATGGTTCACATTGTCTGCACATCCAATCGAAGATGAAGATTCGTATGTGTGTGTGTTTGACCGATCGAGAGAAGATGATGTCGAGGACGGCGACGGCGTCGTACGATCGTCGTCGGATCCAATTGAGTCAATCGAGTTGCGCGTGTGCTACTGTCCGACGGTATTGTATACAGCCGCGAGAGAGAACGCATATTATTCCGGCGTCCTCTCCACATGCTTCTTCCAAGAGCAGCGCGCGAGGCCATGAAAAATATTGACGATCTCACGTATAATAAGTGTGATGTACAAGCGGTGATACGTTACAATGTTATACGTATAGGCACTCACACAGAGGAATAAACCGCGAGTAATGAATCAATGAATCATCCTATCGATGCAGGCGCATGGCGCTATGCTCTCGCAACTCTCTGAATTTTCTCTGGCTTCTCTCGCGCAGTATTTTCGCGGAATTTTTATCGCGTTCATCAATTTATTTTCCTTCGCTGATTTCCCCTCTTGCATGTGACTTCTACTCGAAACAGCCTTTACTCGCTGTATTTTATCACCCTTCCCGAGACTTATTTTTGAGGTGTGGTAAATTCAATCCGAACGGACTGGAGAGTTTATCGAATTTCCGTAAACCTTTTGTCCTATAACGCATTATACTGCAAAACTATTCTTGATGGCACTGGATTTACAAACTCATTTGTTTATTTGCTACTGCAGACTCGCAATCGCACTAGAATAATTGTGGAAATGACTCAAGCGTACTAATGAATGCAGCCGCGCGTCTTCAACAATAATGAATGGGGTATCGTTGCGCGCAAACACACATGTCTTTCTCTCTCGCTTTTTCTTATATCGCGACTGTTTGTTAATTGTCGCAGTTGTCCTTTTTTTCTGAAGCTTTTATCCGTTTTCTCCCTGCGTCGTGCAAACACAATCGGAAGAAATTTGCCGCAACGATCGCAGAGCAGTTCATCTTCAGGCGCGTTCAGACAAATTTCAATGATACAAGAGCGAGGACGCGTCTTCTACCCGATTTATCATCAAGTAGGGAGCCTTATCGTATCTCTGGTATGTATACAAAATGTGCCTGGAAGTTTGCGGCTTTTTTCCTATACCCTATATTGGCAACTCGCGTCATGGAGAAAACTCTGTCGCGAGATAACAAAGTATCGGAATCGACATGTTATGTTTTTTTTTCGTGACGAACGAACCCGATGTAAAATGTGTAATAGCTTCCAAAAATCGCCCGGCGTATATTATCGAACAAATATGCCCAATGATAAAGTTGTTAACAGAAGCTATAAAGCAATCGAAATTCACGCGATAAAAGCACCGAATCATCGTGTGTTTGCTGTTTTGAAACACATTGTTTTGATTAAATTCTATACACAATGTATCGATTATTTGTAAACGCCACTCTGTCGTTCTTTTGTAAATATCACTAAAAATACTCACTTGTATGAAAATCCTTTTCTCCTCGAGAAACGCCAACTGATGAGCGAATCAACTTCTCGCTGTTCACCAGGATCTCTTGTTTTCTTGACGTCGAAGACAGGTGTTACACAGTCGAAAAAAAACAACTTGTGCGTCCAAGTTCTTCAATGTCCGAGTGTTAACTCTTATTCCAGAGCGCGAATCGCACCAAACTCGGTGTGGCAGTTTTCAAAATTCACAGATTTTTTTTTTATCGAGTCACAGTTTATGTTCAACTTTGTTTTTTCTTATAAGATCGATAAAAATATGAGGCGACCTTTACAGTTTTTTTTTAAGGCTTAACGTTTTCCACGTTTTTAAGTCATCCCGTACGATTTCAATGTATCACACTGTTTTCTAAACACAAAGCATGATGCTCGAAGAATCCAGACATTTGAAAGGAAAGCAGAGAAGAATATAAAAAGCTGAGAGTAAGATATAGATGCGCACGAAATACTCGAAGAAGATCGATGCTTTTAGGTTGACACTGGACTCACTGTTTTGCGACTATTGGCCCAAGAAGAGGATCGCCGTGACTTATAAGCTTGCCGTCCCCACCGAGTAGCAGCCAATCGTGGATGCTGATGACGAGCCCCTTTGCAGCCTGCTTGGCACCAGACTCTTATTTTCCCTCTCCTTCGCGGCTATCCATTTTCTCTCATTCTCGCTCTTTCGCTCTCTCACTCTCACACTCTCTTCACGCACATACACATGGGTCGTTCTTTTTCCCTCCGCGCGCGGGTGCCACCACGCGCCCATCAGATTTATTTTATCAGCTTCGCTTATACGCCGGTCATTTTTCATCATTGCGCGATATATTTTTAATCGTGACGCTGACGCAATATATTTCAATTAGAATTGAAGTAAAGTGGCGGCACTCTTTGGTATCTCGCGGCTTTTTGATTTTCAATCGCGAGGAGAAGTGGTAAAAACTGTTTGTCAAAATTTACTTTGTGTGCGTGTGTGTGCACAGAAGTCAATAGACTACTCAAAATTCTAAAAACTATTTTATAATAAATACCGCTTGTTATTAGCCGTCGCTCCGATCAGCGAGTCGACGACTTGTCTGCCAGTTGCGAGTGCATTCTATTGTATCAGTCCGTATCCGAGTATTTACGAGGTTTGTAAATTTTCACTTTTTATCGTCTTTGCTCGGCTCGACTCGTCTATAACGACGATGATGTCATGCAACGATTTCGTGCAAACTTTCCCGCCACAGGCAGATCTCTCTCTCTCTCTCTCTCTCTCTCTCTCTCTCTCTCTCTCTCTCTCTCTCTCTCTCTTCTCTCTCCACTCCCCTGACCTTTCGGGGAATTACGCGGGAGGCAGTGCCAATGATTTTTTAGTCGATCTCTATGGAAGATGGCCTGATTAATATCAGCAACATCGCGTTTGTTGACCAGGATGACGGCTTTATGTTTTCGTAGTAAATTTCCTAAATGACAAATGCTCGTTTGCGATTTCGTCGCAACTCGCATCATGCTCTATAGGGAAAGTGCGTCGCGATCTAGTTTTGTCGGATGATATATTGCGTTTCAAAGGTCACAATTATGCAGTGTATTCTAAACGCTATATGCGTGATCATGGCTGAATTTTCGAGAATTCAAGCTGTCTGTTATTCGACCCGCAATGGTATGACGATGAAAACTTGCTGGTCCTCATATCAGTATAAATACATTGATTTTTCTACAAATCAATATGCAAACATATCCACATGGTTGACCGTGTCTCGTGACGCCTGATACGCGCATTTAATCGCAATCGCCTTGTGATTCAAAGTCACACACGAAATCGTCAGTTCCTCTTCTGCGTATATCTGAACGGTCCAATTAATTCATTCTATATAGCATAGAACAGACATAGATAGCGTCAGATGCTCACCATATGTCGAATTACATCATATGGCTTGGATGTTATACGCGAGAAAACTTGCAGCTTGTATCACGAAAAATTTGTCGATTAGCTCTCAGAATTCTGAAATGAGCGTGTGAAAGAAAGTCGAAGAGGAAGAGGCGGACGGAGGGTACTGTGGCACGAGCCTGCTCCCGACAGTCTATTTTGAACATGGCGCCAACTGCGACAGCCTAAGCAGTTGTCCGCACCAGATTCGCATCTCGTATTCAACGGCCACAACTTCATCGTCAAGTGATTCGAGCAAAAAATAAATACCCTTGAAGTTTTGCAATTTTTTACTTTTGGCCTAATAAAATGAAAAGTGTCTCCAAGGTCGCGTTTGGCTCTTCGAATTTAGTTTTTGGGACACTGTATAAATTTCGCTTCCAAGTATTCACCAAGCTGCGCTACTTTCGCGAAGTAGATAAAAAAAATCTTGAAACTATGCGCACATCGAATGAACGTGTTTTTATACGAGTTTTTTTTTTCAGTTCAAATCGCGCATAAAAAATGTGACTATTCATTTCAATGGAATGTCATAATATCGCTGCGTTGAAAACTCGAAGTGATGCATAACATTATGACAAGTAGTAAACTCTGTTATTTGTCAGTACATTTTTCAGCTTTATTAACTGCTAGCTATTTTGAACCAGTTTACAAACTCTTGCGATCATACATAATTTTTTTTTCCTAGTATACAGATTTCTCATTAAAATATAGTAACGTGTTACAACATGTATAGCTAGCTTTGCTACTGTACTTTACTCTCGACTTTTTCTTAGCCTCAGATTCTACATTTCTTTACCTTTACTACATTTCTTTACCCGCAAGCGATGACCTTATCGTTCGATTTCACACGGGTTTATCATTGAGTTGCGCGATTCGACCTCCTACTTCCGTTCGACTTTGCCGAAATTATCCGTGTCTTGCGTCTTTTTTATCGTCTTTTTCTAAATAAACCGACTGATTTGATACATAATCGTATCTCTGAAACTTCAGCCGAGCCGAGAATAAATTGCCGACACGCGGAGCGTTTGGCCGAACGAATTATATAAATGAAACCAACTCGTCGGCGACAACAATGTATACATTGCTGAAAGAAACTGTCGGCTTTTATTTACCACGTCGTACGAATTTCAATATAAATTATTGCATCATTCAAACAGGCCTACAACTATATTTTTGAAGAGTAATTGAACATATCTTAACGAGTAAGTAAATACATATTTTTATTAATTTTAGAAAATCGTAAGGATTTTAAATATGCTTAACAATTGTTGAATTAAAAAAAAATAAATAAAATAAAATATAAACTCTACGATTTATTTTGAGTAACTTAAATTATGAAGGCATTTAAATGTCACAGATTTTCCGGCTTATTTAAATTTGATACCACAGATCCCCTCGGTTGTTCAAGACACAACAGCGGACGTCTTTAGCTTTGATCTATTTTTATTCTCAGACGCTATATTTTTTGTATCGCCACTCGCGAGCTCAGAACAAGTTCCGCTTTTTAAATCTTCTCATTAGTTATCGAGCGTAATTTATCCACCGAAGATTGGATTTAAGGAAAACAAACATCAAAATAGCCAAACTATAGAGTTTCCATTATTTAAATATGGCGGTATTGTTTTTTTTTAAATACATATAGGAATATACGGGTTAAATGCGCAGTTTTGTATTTACTATATTTTCAAAGTAGAGCAATCTTTAGCAAAAGAGTGTTTTTAGTTTTTCCTCAATATTTTGTTAATTTATTTCGATGATTACTATGTGTGACTAGTGTTATTCAAATTTTAGTTTGTTAATATAACTGATAGGTTCGTATAACTTTTTCCTTGTTTTTGTCGGAGCTCTACAATATTCAATATTTGTTTTGGATAGTTTATAATCACCATAAATCATCACAAATCATTGTGTTTATACATTACGATTTTCAATATTTTTCCGAAGATCGTGAGTACTATACAATGACGAATATTTAATATAATAATTAAATCTAATAAATAAAAATATTATATGTGAGATAAAGTTTGAAATGAAAAAAATGTTGAGCAAGCTATTACATTGCAACACATAGAACGGATCTCGATAAAAAAGCGCGCACGCGGTCTTATACATGTGTTGCGGTGGCACAAAAAATTTAAAAATAAGAGTCGGAAGAGGATAAAGCGCGCGTAATACCGAAATAAAAGAGGCGGCAGAAAACGTATAAAGTGAAGAAGAGCCTAAAAGAAAGCAAAAGGCGAAAAAGTCGACAGCAGAAGAGACTGCATGCACGTATGCCATCCTTTCGCGTAATATAGAGCGCGCTTCCGTGATACAGACTTACAGGGGGAAGCTGTCGACTTTATTGGTTGTCGCGAAGCTCTCGTAAACGGGAATACGAGCGAAAAATCTCTTTGGCGGGCAAAAAGAAGCAATACGGCTACGAGGCAAGAAAGTACTCGTCACTCTCGTCCCGGGAACTGGTTTTCGATTTTGATGCCACGCAGTCTGTCCGCTTATCGCGCGTCGGTTCTGTCTGCATTATACGCAGGAAAAGAAAGAGAGAGGGGAGTAAGATGGTAAATTTAATAGAATTGCTTTGCGTTTGCCTGTAACTTTTAATAGAATTAACTCACGCTCGATTTCTGCGAATGAATCAATTCTATAACCTCACGAAGTAAAAATTTGTATTAAAAACTTGCGAGTTTAACCTTAAGTAAATTTTGATTTATGCTTATTCCAAAACTTCCTTTAGTTAGACTGCCTAAAATTCTCAGAATAAAAATAAATGAAAAAACACCGAAGAATTAAAGTTAACAACGTGTATAGGCACGATTGAAGAAATAATTATTTTTTTATTAATGGAAAAGAAAGAAGTTGAGTCAAGATCCCGCCTTCGTAAAGTTCATTTAATTGCTGGTCAAAGACACCGCCGTTACGATTTTATTGAGGAGTTGCTTGTTTCCTTATACCATTTCGATTTATACATCTCTTTATTAACATGAATCTTCTTTCATGACGATTGATGGTTATTTCATTTTATTTCAATACTTTAAATAGAATTCAAATAAAACTAAAAAAATATGGCTTTGTGATGAATTTTTTTTTCAAATATTATTTAACCACCGCCTACGAAACGGATCAGATCGATCATACTGTTCTCTAATTACAGCTTCTTGAGTTCCGAGATTTCTAAATCGACCTTATCATGCAAATCGCACATTAAGTTTTGACTAAATCATAGAAGGATCTATTGGTCAATCGGCTTTTTATGTAATGTGAATGACCTCAGAAGATTGAGCTGAGAATTGGAGTAGTCACATTTGGGACAAACAGTCGTATTATTAGCCAAAAGGTTTTTTCTTTTGTCAGATTAAATCCTGGTTATGACTTGTAGGCTTTCGACTTTAGTCATGGAGACTACTATATTTAGAAAAGTTTAAAGTTCATAAAAATTTTTGCCAACGCTTGAAGCATCACTAAGTCCTCGACCTCATGATTTTTGCTTATGTGTGCTTAAATTATGCGCAAGACATACGTCTATATGTTAAAAAATAAATGGGTGGCTTTTTCGAACTCGAAAGTTCATGGCCTCACAACGTATCGTGTTGTATTTCTAGATGAATTTTAGCGTTCGAAAGTTTCCAGGGTAGGCTCATCACACCACCTACGCCTTTCTCTAACCCGGTGTCGTGAGTAAGATTTCCAATTTCTATTGTTAGGCAATGAAAATTTCCATTAAACTCGTTCCCTAAATGCTATTTGTCTATTTATTCATTTACTGATATTTTAGAGTATATTGTTATGTCACATTATACATAATACGATTGACTAATCCGACATTCTGAAAAGGTAAACAGAGACACAGCACAGAAAAACAAATAATAAACTTATACAAACTACGAGCCTTTGAATAATATAATTACTGGAATTATAAATGTTTTGTGGTTTATAAACCAGCGATTATGCAATCATCAGCAAGAAATGTAAAAACTTCTAATGCAAATGATTTTTAAGAACGTATACACTTTATTGGCGTTGATTCATCCGTAATACTGGAAAGCAATACGTTTAAGCATGATATTTTTGTTCGTAGAAGTTACACGTGCTTAGCATCATCAGTTTCAAAGAATGACGTTGTGGTGGCGCGTCGTTTTCCGTCGTTACGGATTGATTTGCAGATAAATCGGTGAGATGTGACCATTTCGTCCTATGACGTTTCGAAAGAGCTGAAAGATAGCAATGATGCTCACATTGCTTTATGACGCATCTGAAGAAGAGGTGTGTCCGAGAGATTGGTCGCGTGTGTTAACTTTGACATCTTAGTAAACACGATGTCGATCAACTACATCGGCAATTGATGCTATATACAGTCTTTCTTATATAACTAAATTCTTGGTTAGTTTGCATCCTTATTGGTATTATTACACTCCAGAGTATATTAGCTTAATTTTACGCATTTTACGCATTTGTCGCGTGAAAAGCAACTAAGTGTTGACGTTATAAGAGATGCCAACTTGTTGCAGCTTGTCACAAATCAAAGGTCAAACAAATAATGTATTCAACTCTATTTCATGGTATCTATTTATTTGCGATACGTTTGTAGAGGAATCATTGATTCTGTCATTACGCAATTCTCGTTTTGCTAATATTTGTTAATTAATTCTCGGTATCTGCGGGAAATTTCAATTATGTACAGATTTTCAATTTTCCAAAAAATCATCAATATTACATGGGGAAAATTGTTGATTCTTCGAAATGCTGCATAAAAAGTATCGTTGAGCAACATTTTGATTCCATTAACTGCCGGGACTATCAACTTACAGATTCTTTAAATTCACTTGCATGGGATAACATAAAGTAATAATAATTTTGTTGTCAATGTCTTTGACGTATTGATGCTTTTTCTGAGAATATATACGTATAATCACGATGAAATAGTATCGTCGGACGTGAGCTTCGAAAGTATTGTATCAAGGTCGAGGAAAGTAAATCATAATGAGCTCATCCTCGATATCACTTCACACATATTTAATTTCTTTTAAACTCCAATCGTAATTTCGTGGTATCTATAATACGTGACAAGCGCTCGCTTCTTTGCCGCATGCCGCACTTGCACTGCACACAAATAATCTGCGTCGTACGATTCAGCATCCTTTTTTTCTTCGCCGTTTTTAACGCCAAGTTCATTTTTTCGCCATTACTCAGCCTCGTATGCAAATTTGTCAATTTAGCTCTTGAATTTTTCCTACGATTATCATATGTCGAGCAAAATTTGTTTTCTAATTGATATATTATTCATAAATAGTTTTTGTTGTAATCGCACTCGAGTCGGTCTTCGAAAGCAATGGAATTTTCCATGGAATATTATGGAAAAATATTTCTTACGCAGTGTTTTTATAGTTGACTATATTTTAAGGATGCTGGGGAATGAAACTTTGTGTTGAATTTTATTTCTTAACGGGCTTATCTGCGCTCTTGTTCCTGAAAGTGCAAAGATTAATTTTTTTTTAATTCACAAGATGCTAAGTTGCTCGATAAATCCGGGTTAAAATTTACAAAGTTCTGGACCACACGTCGATCTCTCAACGTCAACGAAGTCATCGCAGCGATTAGGTAAAAGACGGCTAGCCAGTGAACCGCGGTAAACTCATTCATTCAAGCGATCCTTTTATCTACCAAACTTTTTTCCTCATTTTTCATCATCGCATACATACTACCAAATCTTATGAAAGAATTTACAAATCTCGTCGAAATATTCGTTATGAAAAAGAATAAGAATAAGAAGACGATCGCAAAGGAAGAAACTCCATTTAATTTCGGAGTCAAACTTATGCGCATATATTAAGGAACAACGTTTTCCTGCACCGATAGGGTAATGACGTCAGGCAAGGAGAAGCTCGCGAGGCATCATTATATTATGGCATATACGTACACCGGCATATAAGTAGACGACTGAAACTTTTTTGCGTGGGGCGGAGTCGGTATATAGCAAGAGACACAACGTCGTGTCTCATGTAAAAACTTGATACGGCATAACTTTTGAATCGTTCGTGAGAAAAAAAGTATTACAGAATCAAAGCAATTACTGAAGATGTATTTCACCGAAAGAGCTTCACTTGAGCGACTTGATCTTCCCTGTTCCTTTATAACTTTACGAATATGAAAGAGTTGTAAAAATATCTCGACGTGAAAAAGTAAACAGCAACCATCCCTCTCAGATCTGTCGCGTGCATGTATCAGAAAAAAAGCATAATAATAATGATAGTGATCAAATGACCGAGCAAATGACATCCGGGAATGTAAAGTGGCGAGGCGTCGTGCTATTCCGATCGAATATGTAAAGGCATGGTTCCGTAAGTGCAGACGACCGCAGCGGCAGCGACGGCGGCTGAGAGTCTGGCTGGATTTCCTGTGATGCTGCGTGCGATGCCGCAGAGCGAGCCATATACCGTTTCTGCAAAGAACTCGCACTGGCCCCGGGAGTGTCTGCATTATTGAATATATCGCGCTCTCGCGCCTTATCTTCGCGTAACTTTCCGCTCACTCGTGCGCGCTCGACCTTTCGCGTCTTCTTCTCTCTGTCTCTCTGTAGATCTCTCTTCCTCCTTTTTTTCGCTAAACTCGCGCAGTGGACTTTCGGTCTCTTTCTATATCAACGCGACTTCTTCTCGACGATTCTTTATTTATACGAGAGTCGTCGCGCGGTGGCATTGTGATAGTATTTGCGTCCGTGGAATATGTTTATCAACACAGCGGACCTTTATCTTATACACTCCGATGCGGATTCCAGTTTTCACGATCGAACGAAGCGATATTTATGATGATACTTTACCTTATAAAGGATACGCCGTGGGTTGCGAAATCTAGGCGACGATTTACGAGCCAATCGCAAGCTTCCAAAGTTAAGTCGGCAAACCAAGAATCATTTAATCGTTTGTTTCATAACAACTTATCGCTATTCCCATTCAAATTTTAATGCACTGGCGATCAACGAGACGCTTTTTACGAGAATCGCATATACACACGATCGCCGCGCGAAAGCTAACGTAAAGCTACAATAACATCGCAAATGAGCACAAACTCAAGTACAATCTATCTCATTATTGTCGGAATGTCACTATCGACTTATAAATTTGATTTATCACGGTAATTTCCGTTACCGCAGACACGCTGCATATAATCATCCCTTAGAAATTAAAAGTTCTATTTTGCGAAACTTGCGCTCAATAATTCATGCTATCAGCCAGTAGAAAATAAGAGTATTTTGTAAATATCTATCTATCCGTATCTGGTATACAAGAGAACAACGCTAAAAACAAGACGTTTTAATTTGCACGCGACGAGATTCGAGCATTTAAAAATATACTCGTTGTCGTTTGATTACAGACGGATTCAAGAGCGACATAATTTTATGGTGCAGATTACTGCTGCCGGGCGCAGTCAAGAGAATTTACAATCTCCAAAGCAAGGCGTTAATTAAATTATTTGCGCGAATACTTTGCCAAGATGAGGATGCGATGCTTGAGGATCTCGAACAGGGCGATGTGGCGCAGACGATCAAAACTTTCTTTGAGGGAAGTCTCACCGTACGGCCCAATGCGACGAGTGAACTTACGTTACAGGAGGTGAGTTGGAAAATTAAAAGTTGCGATACGCGAACTTGAGCGCAGCTCGTTACTAACAACGATTTATCCATAATGTGTACAGCGTCTCGGCGTCTGACGACGGGAGATAAAAAGAATATACTTTTTGATCCTGGAGGATCAATTCGCGTAAAAGTTTACTGTTCAGTAAACAGCCAACTTTTGTCGGAGAAATGAAGAATCGTTACTATATTATTCTGTTGTTTGTCAGATCAAAGTTTTAAAATCCGATTTCTTTAATCTTTACATGTATGCAGAAATTAATCATACACTATAGTAGCAAGCGCGACGATTGTTCGATAACTTGTTATTACTCAAGCGTCTTATTTCTATTGCATTATACAAAGATTCGAATTCAGGACGGTCGCGAAAACTGCTACATCGACATGATTCTCAAGTCTCAATTTTGATACGAGAAGCTATTATATAGGTATATACATTATAAATCGGCTCTCGTACCATTGGAAATTAAAGTCACGTACAAGCGAAATTATCCCCGTAATGTATTGTGTATGAGGCCAAAGCACCAATCTTTAACGATAATGAAGAAATCAGCTATTCCACCGGTCCTCGCTCGTGTGTGTGTATATATATATATATATATATATATATATATATATATATATACATACACGAGCGAACGGAGAAGCGAACCCGAGTCAACAACGAAATCTAACCGAGCCCGAAGCAAAGTATTCCCCGAGGAATGTTTGCCGCGGCTTTTTTTTGTATGCCACTATGGAGGGATCTCGATTTCGGGGGCGGACCCGGAGATCCGGCCGAGAAATTCCACAAGATCTTGCTTCGCCGCTTTCTAATAATCAAGCGTCCGCACGCAAGTCTCTCTCTCTCTCTCTCTCTCTCTCTCTCTCTCTCTCTCTCTCTCTCTCTCTCTCTTTTCCCCGACTGGGCGCGTATATACGGTCATCGTCGATGAGCGCCGGCACACTCTTTTGTGCGGCTCTCTCGCCTGCCCCACGCGTGTGACGTCAAAGAGTTCGCCGATTACGCATGTGTAAGCTTTTCTACATACACAAGTGTGTGTTTCTGCATCAATTGCATGGAGGAACTACACGCGTTCATTGTGATTTAATAGCCGGCGAAGCAGAGCGAAAGATGTTCGCGCGCTGCATACGGATTAAGAGAATGACCGCCTATGTGCGCAAGCTTGACGTATGCGCGACTATTAGCTCGTGTTTACCATTTTTTATTTACTCGAGATCTCCTTGGCAATCGAAATTTATAAAAAGAAAAAATCGATGATGGGTTAAACCGGTGTTAGGTAATACACGTGTCTCACTATAGCCGACTTGTTCTACTTAACGCAATGATGCACTGTAAACATCGGTTTTTATTTGTTTACCAGGTCGACGAATTCTTAGAGCGACTGTCGAAGCTAACGAAAGAAGAAGAGCAAATTGATCATTTCAAATCCATCCTCAAAAGGTACGATATTCAACTGGGAAAGAATAGCTTGTCATTCAGACAAATTTTGTTTTACAAGTCGTAACTTATGAACGTTAATTTGTAGATGCACTGCCGATGATCTGAAAATGATAATCCGTTTAATCAAGCACGACCTGAGAATAAATGCCGGTCCAAAACACATGTAAGCTTCACACTTTTTCATAATATTCTTGTTTACCACGCAAGATCTATTGTGCGCAGTTATTAATAACGAATATCTCATGTGCAGACTGGGGGCGGTTCACGATGACGCTTACACGGCATTCCAGGTATCGAGGGACCTTCCAGCCATCATACGCCGTTGCCTTGGCATTTCTCCGACGGCGTCGACTTCTTCCGCGGCAACAAGTCCACTTGCGAAATCTCCAAAAGCTGGCAAAGTTGCGACTCTTTCGCTGATGACACCCGTCTTGCCAATGCTCGTAAGCCGCCAATTCTTTTTTTTTTCTATTTTTTGTCACTCGTCTACAATTAATCGCCTATTTTTCTCATACGATTACGGGGGATCTACTCTGTTATCTGCGTTTATAAAGATATTGCGTTATAACGCGTGAGTTTTCTTCACGCACGAACTGACATAATAGCTAAATAGATTGTGTAAGCTCTGTGTGTGTATCTCTTTTTCCTCGTTGCTAGAGATACATATGTATGCCAATGACTCTTGAGCGCACGAGTTGATTTTTTTCTCTAGGCGGAAGCTTGCAAATCCGTGGAAATGGCCATGGAAAAATGCCCTAATGGAATGCTGTCGGAGGTCAAGTACGACGGTGAACGATTGCAGGTGCATAAAATGGGGAGCGATTTTCGTTACTACAGTCGATCCTTGAAGCCAGTATTACCTCATAAGGTAAGTATCATTGAATATCGCTTCACGTGCGTTATTTATCTTTAGTGTGAATTTCTACGAAATTTTCCACGTAAATCAGTATGATTTGCAACAGCGATTCTCCGTATATATATATATATATATAATGGTATTTGATTTTTTGAAGAAAGGGATTTGAATAATACCGAAATGTACGTATTCATGCATCCTAACCAGGAATTATTAAAAGAAAATCGTATAGCAATGATTGAGGATTTATTAGTGATATTCTCACGTTTGATTTGTATAGGACGTTACAATATTCATATCATAAAATACTTATCGTTACCATGATTTTATAGTGAGCTTGTATCGTAAAAACTTGCAAGTTATTCATTAAATGGAAAGCTAGCATAAGCGAGATGAAAAAATATTTATACAGAAACATATCTTAGAATTGAAGTCAAAAGGTTGACTCGAGGGTCTCTAATACCCATCCAGCGTATAGACTCAAATATACGCACTCACCTAGTTAGTGTAGGCGTTATTTGGAGAAAGTCACCCTTATCTTACAGCGTTGAGAGTCAGAAGTAGGGAACGAAGGAAAAGCGCTGGTATACTCGTGCGCGCGAATGCTTATTGCTAATAAGTCTCGAGCATTGTAATCCTCGAATAAGAGAACGGCCAAATTTCTCCTACGTGCATTGCCTTCTCACGCTTTTAAGAAGCTTACGTCCACAGCACAAACGATCTCTCGCGCGCACTCCTCATGATATTTATGCAGCAGCTGACAGTCCACTTAGCTTCCCGTTGACATAAGCCTGCACTCTGAAAATGAGAAAAGATGGAAACAGCATTAGTGTAGCGAGTCGAATCTATTTTGCTAGATAATGATGCGTGCACTCACTGGAAGAGAGTCAATTAACGGATTCACCCGCGTTTCTGATAATAATAAGGCCGAAGGCTTTAATAAATGATAAGAACCTAGCGTGACGTAGTAAAAACTTAATAATCGGAAGCGCTATTATGGATGAATATTTCTACTATTTCCGGACTCGAACTTCCTTGATATTCATTCTTAATTGTCATCTTAACGCTTTTAGCCTGCTGCTGGAATAGTAAAGGACTAATTTCTTGGCCAGACTCTTGCAGATATGTTTGTTTTTTATTTATTGAAAAGTGTATCCATTACTTATCCGAATTGTTGGATACAAAACCAGAAAATGATGAGCACGAAAAAAAAATTACGATTTGAATATTGTTTTACTTAATTAAGTTAAGTTAAGCAGAATTAATTGCTTGAAATATTTAAGTTTGGTATTACAAAATTATTTTATAGCTAACAAGCTTCAACACAAAATAATTCAAACAGGAAAATATCAAGCATATTTTAACAAAGAGTATAGCTAACTCGTGCTCGTCTGACCTAAGTCGAGCTTTTACTACTTTGTACTGGATATCATTCGGTGTATTGAATAACAGTTAGTTGACAAGACTTCTTTTCAATTATAATCAATTTTAATTTATCGATGATCATATAAAATCATTTTTATTACGACTATACTATCTATTTGTACTATACGTTGCACGAATAGCCAATAAAAGCAATTTTTCTAGGTAAATTTCTTAAAAGAGTACATACCGAAAGCATTTCCACAAGGCGATGATTTGATACTAGATGCAGAGATTCTCTTAATTGACACGCGCAACGGCCAGCCACTTCCTTTTGGATCACTAGGTGTACATAAGGTATAAATATAAAATTACCCTTATTGAGGATGTTGTTGAATATAAACATTAATAAATATCACTAAACCTTTAGAAAGCTGAATTTAAAGATGCTAATGTCTGTCTCTTCGTCTTTGATATTATTTATTATAATGGCGAGCCATTGATGAACCGGTGAGTTAACATTTAGAAAAACTTACTATAGCCCTATATTGACTAAAATTCTAAAAAACAACGTCTACCTCACACAGAACGATGCAAGAGAGAAGAAAGCTTTTGGAAGAAAAAATGACCCCCATACCCAATAGAATAATGTTATCTGAAATTCAAGTTATAAATGTAAGTAGCATTTTTTGAAGTTTTTAAATACAATATTTATATAACAAATACTTTTGTTTGCAAAGGATCCAAAAAAATTGGCAGCGATGATAGCAAAAGTATTCAAATTACGACTAGAGGGATTGGTACTAAAAGACGTTGATGTAAGTAGTAAGATAAGAAATTTAGGAGAAGTTACCGATGATGAACGGTAATGCAAATTTCAATATTATCTTCTGACTAATACAACTATTTTCTTACGATCAACAGAGCAAATATGAACCAGGAAAGAGGCATTGGTTGAAGATAAAGAAGGACTACTTGCTACAGGGAGCTATGGCCGATAGCGCAGATCTCGTTGTTCTCGGCGCTTGGTATGGTACAGGGCAAAAAGGTGCGATTGAATTTTCATGTATATTTCAGAGTAGAGCATACATCAGTGATATTCGATCTCTAGTATTGTATTGAATACGCATAGTATATTTTTTCCTTGTCAATTATTCAGCTGTAATTAAATCCCATTTTACACTTTGAATATTTTACTGTTTAGGTGGAATGATGTCTGTATTTTTAATGGGATGTTATGATCCTGATTCTGATATATGGGTTACTGTTACGAAGGTGAATTTTAGCAAAATAATTTTCATGTTTGTGGATTTGGAAAATATTTAAAACTATTTTTTGCAGGTGCATACGGGTCACGATGACGCGACTTTGGCCAAACTTCAGACTTCGTTAGATATGATAAAAATTGGGAAAGATCCAGGTCTAGTGCCAAGATGGTTAAGAGCAAATAAGCCTATGATACCAGACTTTGTAGCTAAAGATCCTAAGGTAGATTTTATTAGAGTTTTTTATACTTTTTTTTAGTTCATAACAATAATAATAAGAAATATTTTTGGAGAAACAACCCGTATGGGAAATAACGGGAGCAGAGTTCACGAATCAAGGTGTGCACACAGCCGACGGTATAAGCATACGATTTCCGCGCGTGACACGTATTCGCGACGACAAAGACTGGGAGACTGCAACGAATTTACACGAGCTTCGTGCATTATTTAATAGAAGTGCAGAATCTGTCGACTATTTGAGTCTTCTTGGTGTCGACGCGAGCCAAGATTCGGTAGACAAAGACGACGACGACGATACTTCGAAAAGAAAACCAAAAAAGCCACACGATTCCGACGATGAAGAACCGTCATCGTTCAAGGGTAATATAAAGGTCGAAAACGCTGAAGATATTTCGGATGAACCAGATGTTAAAGTAAAGATGGAAACTGTTGAATTGGACGAGCAGAAACCATCGAAAAAGAGAAAAAGCGACGTGAAGCGTTCACCAAAAAAATCACCAGGAAAGTTAATAACAACCTTTTTCGCGCAAAATCCAGTAATAAAAAAAGAGAAAGAGGAAAAAATCAATTCGCAGTCTACTGAGGATCTGAAAGAGGAAAACAGGGCAGAATTTTATTCCTTCGTTGGCACTGACGTAAGTATTAAATAAAAGGGCCATAAAAATATATATTTATATTTATGACAACGTATTATCTAAATTACAGTATATCGAGTACAGCGCAGCAGGAAGTCCTCTGAATTGGATAGAGGGCCGAAAACCACCGAAGTACTTACCTAAAGACGCAAAACCCATCAGCGAGCCCGATGAACATAAAAAGGTAGCACAAAAAATAATCATTCGTACATTTCAAATTATTACGTTAGAGTTTGACTCTCAAAATAAAAAATTATTTCAAATTTTACATTTAAAATCTTCAAATCTCAAATAGACTCACAATAAGCTCTTCATTATTTCATATAATTAAATCGTACTTACGCGAGATGAATAATTGATTTTCAGAGATCTCGCTGTCTACTAACAGATGTTCGCGTTTACTTGGCCAAGGACTTGAATCGAGATAGGCGGAAAGTTGTTCGTCGGGCTTTAAAAACGTATCCTTTGAGCGACGTTATAAATCGCTATGCTTATTGTTTATTTAAGTTTATTTTCCGACGTCTGTCTTAAAGGAGACTCCTTTGAAGCGTACTTTTCTAAAAACATCCCTATTGCCGACTGTACGACTGCAGCTTGTTTGGCGAAGCCAAGTTTCGCTTATTTCCTCATTTTCCGGTCGCTTTCCATTTGATCGTACAAAAAGATAAGATGGTTCGTTCAAAATAATTGATAATATCTCAGACTGCATTTTATAAATAGAATATGAATTATTTTATTGTAATTGCATTCGCCTATATTTTGTATGACGATTAAGTAACTTGAGTGTCTTTCATTAGATTGTATGAGAAATATAATGTAAAACAACCATAAAAAATTAAATTACAGACAATTCGATAAAATTATTCTAGTTTTTCCATTACATTCATTGCATAATAACATTATACGGCTTTTTTCCTTTTTTTCCACTTTTCGTCTCATATCCATATTTCTCGGTTGGTGTGTATTAAAATTGAAAAGGTATTATTAAATTGCTCATAACGAGATCAATGTGTGAGCGTGTTCCAACCGCAAAAGCGATTTGCATTACGAGATTATCTGGCAACCTGGCGGAAGCAGTTCACTTTATTTTGCGCATCAAAGCGATTTTCCATGGATTTATATTGATTTCTGCTTGAGGCACAGTCATTTTTCAACGTGTGCTGACTTTTCTGCAAATTTAATCATCTTCATTAATGTGTGCAATAAAATACTTCAATCATTAATTTTTAGTATCGCTAATAAAGTTATGTCTGACGCTTGCGAGTTAATCATGTAAAATACATCAGAAAAGATATATGAATCGATACAATTGGAATTAAAATCAATTTCTATTTAAAGTATTTTTCATCAAATGAAAACAGTGCATTTCGTGCGCAAGCAAAACTTACGATTGCAAGGCGTTCAAGTGAGAATAAAAATCTAATTAACTCTCGCCGTACTACCAGGTAAACACGGCGCAAATGAAAACCCTAGATAAACTCTGTTATTTCAATAAAAGGCACACAAGCCGAGAAGAAATCGTGACTGTCACGAAGCAGGAAAAGTCATCATTTTTCTCGCGAACGATCAGTCGCTGAAATACTGGTTATTTCAGGCGTCAAACTCACGTATACCCATATCGGATAAAACGCTTTCTCTCTCCTTTTCGAAATCGGAGCGTCTCGCACGCGTAACTAGGTTAGATGTACTCGGATAGAGAAGACGCCCCCCCTCTCTCTCTCTTTCTCTGTCCGTCTTAGCACCTATACATGATGCTCTTACTCCCCCTTTTCTTTCGCCTTCTTTCTATGACTATATTGCGCTATCCAAGCACTCGAGGGACAGCGTAGTATACAGTTATATAGCTCAGGTTTTGTCTTTGACTGACAGCTCTCTTGCAAATACGTCTCTCGGGGAGTGCGAAGAGAAGCGAGAAAGGAAAGTCAGTCTTCCGCAGGCGATTTTTAAAGATGACCCCTGAACTTATAAACGCTACTGGCAGGTTCATCGCTATGTTGCTGCGTAGCAAGAGGGCGGCACTCGGATTTCGGACTTTTTCCATCACGTATAATCTGTTTACGGGGGTGTACGTTTTCCTCTTGATGCCTCTGCTCTTTTGGGTTAATCTGTATCCTTAGCTTTTTACCGCTTGACTCTTTTTTCATCTAATCCATCAGATTTACTCCCCAGCGTTGATTTATCCTGTACGGATTTTCGTTTTTATTTTTGAAGAAAGAAAAATAGCCATTGAAGAAGGTTTATTTATGCTGTTTGGTCTTTTATTATGAAAAAAGCTATTATGAAATTGTTTCAAATTCATTATAAACTTTACAGTCAAGCCAGGTCAAATGAAAATGAAAATGCACGTAGAGTGGTTTAAAAAGAGGCGTAAAATCCACAAACAAAGAAAAGCTCTAATATTAAAAAGGTAAAAAGCTCAACGACGTTACTTTATACATCTGCCAGCTACATTATGTTCGTCCGAGTATCTTCGCAGTCAGATTCAAGGGTCAACCACTGTTTCGTGCCTCTCGCATTTACACTTACACACATATACCCCACCGAAGCTTCCAGCAGTGTCCACATAACGTTAAAAGCGATCTGGAAATCGTCAGAGGGGAAAATATGGTTGGATAAAAGAATATAACGACCTCGAGAGCCTCTCGTGTTGTTACATATATATATATATATAAGCATATATGTGTCCGTGCGAAGCTTCTTTTTCCTTAATCACTTTTTCTATGGACAACACACACAGACTCGGCGCGGAGATCCTCTCAAAAACGGAGCAGTCCCAGGCGACCCACGTGATTCATGGAAACTCTCGTGTTCCTGCGACGATTCTTCTGGTAAGTCCAATTTTCTGACTGAATTTTTCGTTCATTCATATTGTAAGCGTGGCGCGGAAGTCCATCCGTTTTTTTACAAGCTTTAAAGTGAATCAGCACGATTCGTCGTAAAGTGGACTTATAAATTAGCCGAGCTCTAAGTAATAGATGAATTGAAAGTGCTATAGACGAATGCAGCGAGCTTTTTAATTCTGTTTATGAGATTTTCACGTCGGTGCGTCAAAAGGAACCTTGCGCGAATGGCGCGCGAGAATTCAATATATAGAGTAACTTTATGACTGGAAAATTCACGGAATATTTTTTATTTTCCTTTGTTATAAAATATCTCTTATGGCTCGCATTTATTTTTCCTATGAAGAAATGTAACGTCCTTGTTTCGAAAAGATTTATCAGTAATAACGATATGAATAACGCGATACATCAAAAAGAGTCAATCATACCGATGTAACAGAAGCTTAAAGACGGATAAAGCTTTCAAAAAGAGCCTTTTGAATTCGATCAATTTCACGGTGTCGAAAAGAGCATCTATACGCAGCGCCAAAGTTTCCGGACGGCTTTGCGTGCGTGAACACATACGTTCGTTCAGTACAACGAACGAGACTCGGCGAGATTAACAAGGTTATTTGAAAAGCCATTACCAGTCGCACGCGGGCACAAAACGGTTAAAGCGGCTTGCCTCGGACTAATTGTCAGTAGCAAGAGAGAGCCTGCTCTGGAATCGCGTTAACTTTCGATAGCACGCCAATAACACGCCGACGGCATCGTCGCGTCTCGTTCAGCCCTCATTATCGCGCCACACGCCATATCCTCGTTAATTACCGCCGCAAAGTTTGTCAAAAGCATACCGTGTATGTGAAAGGCTGAGATTTCGAATATGTGTACAACGATGCCAATGTAAAATTTAAAAGAAAATAAAGGAAATAAAGTTTTGATTATTTATTTAGGAGGATACTAATGTTCCTAAGTCAGCGAGACACGTCACGGATTCCTGGGTAAATGTCACCGCCACACGCTGCAAAGTTCAAAATGCTGCGGATTATGCGGTCACTTTGATGGGAGCTTATTGTTCTTGTCCGTGCCCCCATCGAGGATGATGTAGCGCGCAAGCTTTTCTTTTTTATGAAACAAATCGAGACTTCCGTATCAGAAGAAATCATTTGTACACTAATAACATGAAAGTTAACTTTTACAATGAAAATTTACGTAATGTATGTACACTTCAATGAGACAGCGCAACAGTTATAGTTAGGAAGAAATTGTATATTTTTTCAATCGATGTAGCGAGAGCGCGCGAATGAATAAATAAAGTGATTCAATCGGAAAGGCGGAATGAAATTGAATGGATTTGTTACACATTTAAAAGCCACGGAAGGCCGGCTGAATAGGTTTTCTCCGAGCCGAGGCTGGCTAAGCGATAATCGAAAGTACGACGTGGAACTGATGCATCACAACGAGAAACCTTATTGCTTCGGAAAACTTTCCATTTTGCGAAATTGAGTCTTGCAGCATCGAAAAGGAATTTACGTTGCTGGCTCTTCAAGGCTGCGACGCATTCTTCTGGCTTCCACACACTTTACCCATGGTGTATCTTATTTGCACTCGATATATTTTTTCCGACTATCCTTCTCTCGTGGTGTATCTTTTACATTGACAATTGAACAGAGCGCAAGGACGTAGAACTGGAATGAAAAAGCCTTGAACAAATTTAATTTTGATTTCCTCAAACTTTTGCTAGAAATTACGTTCGTTTTAATTTTTCGACAAACTCGAGTAAATATAAATTATCGATGATTTAACTTTAAATTGAAATTTTTAACGCGTCGATCGACGAGTAATTATTTGTTCGAAAACTTTTTTAAAAATTTGACACAGTCCGGATGACAAGTAAAGCGGTGTCGGCAGAACGTGTGGACGACGTCATTGTACGTGATTACGTCGTTCTTATATACTCTCAGCGCCCTTAGAGCTTCATGCACAAGTGGTGAAAAAGCTGCGGTTCGATGTAAGGAAACCTTGAAGATGTTATTTTTCGCGTTTCATTCTGTAAAGAGGTCCCCGTATGAAAAAAAAAATAATAATAATAAATAAACGTATCATATTCAAATGTATTTTTTGTTAAAAAAAATATTTCATATAGAAAAAAGAATAGCATACACAAGAAAAATGTTATGGCAATATACGTACGGGTCACAAGATGAAATTGAAAAATATCTCTTTCGCTTTCTGGGCTTCAGCCCATGGACCGACGGTTCTCTATGCGTAAAAATTGCAACAGTCAATTTTTATTTGCTACATCGTTAAAATTTATCAAACACAAAGGTGGTAATATTGATTGAAATGATTTTATTTGCAATAATGTTATAATTCAAAAAGGTGACATAATAAAATAGAAACAAAATCCATCGCCGATATGTGTTTTTTCTAATAAGGTACGTCTAATATTTATTACACTATAACATTGCGAAACTTATGATGTATATAGACTACTGTTGTATATGCAGGAAAAATATAAATATTAAACATTTATATGCCTTCATATATTTTGTTAAAATATAAATATATCTGTCGATAAATTTTCTTGTTAAAATTACAACTGCTGCGCGGAGAGAAAAAGGCTACAAGCCTTGTCTCGAATCTGCCCTTCACAGTCTTTAAAATTTTCCGAGAAAATATAGATTAACTTTTTTTAAACATCTACTATTCTGCAGGCGCTCAACACTCGGCAGATTCAAGCTTAAAGCTCTTTGCAAGCAAATCAGTTTTCACTATTTAATTAAAAGCTATTCTTGTACATCTCATTGACATTGATATATTGACTAGTTTCGAGTTGATTTTTTTTTTTATAGGATACTGGTAAGTTTTTGGTGCCGAAAAATGCTTACTCTCGAAATCAACTTGAAAAACACGGACTAATAGGAGAATCGTCTCGGTGGTAACGCGAAAGTCGTTACGCGAAAGTCAAACTTAAGTATGAAGTTCAAATTCCAAAACATATCGCCGAAATTTCTAAAATTATTTATTTTATCTTGATCTCTTCCGGCTAAACTAGTATATGTACAGTAAATTGTGCGAGATAATTATTCAAAAACAATTCGCTATGATAACGGTATAAACGAAACTGCCAACAAAGCTATTTTCCGGAAATCGTGCAGCGCGATAAGTATACCCGCATGAGAAGCCATCGACCATACATAATTCCGGGACCATTCCCAACTACGCTATAAGTACAAACACACAATATCATCGAGAGTTTAGAGAGAGAAAAACGCGTGTAGTATATAGAAACTAAAAAAGAAAAAATACTGTTGGCGCGTGGTATACCGACCATCTCTCTATCATCTAACAATTAAAATTCATATACACATAAGATGTGTGCGTCCGATGAATAAATCGAATATCTGAGGTATACATCGAATGACAGTTAATATAACGAGGCTTGTTTTTTTTCTGTTCATAGGAAGCAAATTGTTTGTTCTGTTCAGTGTATTATAGTGCTGCGTCATCATGTCGCTTCGAATGGGCCGTAATATATTATCAAGATTAATAATTCGCGTCGTCCGGGCCCACATGGTAATCCACGAAGCGATCTAATTCATCAGCCGCAGCCTACTTGCCAAAGCAGGAGACGGCGTTAAAAGCGCACTGCCTCCAGTAGTTACGTTTGCGCTGCAGATCGTCGACGTCAGCTTGGCTGCGTAGGCGTTTAACGAACCTCCTGCCGACGAGGTAATTCAGCAGGTCCCTTTCCACCGCTGCCCCTTCCTCATCACCCATCATCTGGAACAAAAAAAGAGAGAAGAGCCTTCGGTTAAAAATGTTGCTTGTTCCCATGCAGGTGCATACATGCGTCTATGCCTATACGCGAGCTTTTTCATTATATGTCGGCTTCAGCCACGCGGGTTGTTTGACGTGCGTCATCATCGGCTTTGGCTTTCTCTCTCGGTCGTGTAGTCCCTGGAAAAGCCGACCAGGAGGTAAAGTCTTAAATTACCAGCCGAGATTACGGATTCTCCACTTTCAAACGTGGTACGAATTGATTTTTAGCCTGTGTGCACGCGCGTGTGTGTAGCCGGAGAACTCCGGTGCGTTTGACGAATTTCACCTCTGGTTACCTGCTAATCCCCGGCCCTTGAAGGGGACTCTTTGGGCTCATCAGCTTAATCAACGTCGTTATGTGTGTCAGGGAATAATATAGGACGCAAAGAATGCGGCTTCTTTTAAATTACGTTAATTGGTTCGTTAAAAAATCAAAGGGTGTATTCTTTTTAACTCTACTCTCTTATAAGGTTCGAAGCAAATAATTAAACACTCGGATCTCGCGAAGACAACCGTATCGATTATGAAAATCGAGACATTTGAGGCGTTTCCGTTCGTCTAATTGGCTGAAGCAGTCCACGCGCAAGGTTATTCTCGTAACCGGTAGTAAACGCAATTAGCGGATAAAATTGTAACGATCATTAAAATATGCTGAGGATGAAAATCCTAATTGAAAAAAAATACAACAAGAAAAATAAATTCCATAGCTACCGGCTCGATGCGGCTCATGCAGCAATTTCGTTACAAGCTTAGCGTACCTTCATCCTTGCTTTCTTATGTTTTTTCTCGGTTATAGGGTCAGTGTAATAAAATCGAAACAGCAGTCTGACGTCGTCTCAGATTCGTCGTCGTTGTCGTCGTCATCGTTTCTTTTTCGAAACATATATACGCGCGTCTACACAGTAAGCTCTCAGTCTATACACCGTGAGATTCGTGTGTCAGGGAGCAGACTACAAGGCTTTGACGCGCGAGTCCCTGGAGACGTAAAAGCCTGGAAGTTCGCAGGAGGAAATATTCTCCCCTGGCCTGAATCTCGCGAATTATGTACCATTATTTTTTCTCGCCTTCTCTCTCTCTCTCTCTCTCTCTCTCTCTCTCTCTCTCTCTCTCTCTCTCACCCACTCACAGCTTCCATGCGATAAAACCAAAAACACTGTACGGTCCTTTGTACTTCCCGAATCAGAGATCCTAATCTTTTTCCCGCCACGCATGAAATCCTAATTTCATCAATATTAATTCACGATTTTCATCCTCTTGCGTTATAGGGATATACGGTAGCTTTTTTTTTATTTCGGGCTATGTAATTCAATGTATTTCTGCGTCATGACTTTAGCGGCATTATATATGAATAGAAATGAACCGCGCGTACACGTAAAATACAGCGTTTTATTTCGCAATCGTAAAAGGTCCAAAGTACACCTCGAGCATCAGCCCACGTCGTGCGAATCCGAGTTATTTGATAGACAGGCAACAGTTGTTCCTCGAGTGAATTTAGACTAGCTGTGTGTCTGTATGTGTGTATAAAGTTCGAAAACAGTTTTCGTAGCATGGGCCGCTTGGGATAGCAGGACGACAGCGACCACAGATCAGACGCACGCGTAGTATCCATTTCTTGCCAGAGGCCACTCGAGGCGTGTTCGTCATGCCTGGCAAGGGCCGCCTGAGAGTAACAAGTGCCTGATTTCTTTTCTAATCGGGCGCTGGGGTAAAGTGGTAAAGTGCAGGAAACTCATCAACTTCTGGCTACGTATTTATGGCCGATTTTGCGCTTCTGACTTATTAACTCGTTGTTATACGTGAATTTATATCGTTGTAAAAAAGAACATTAAGTATGACGGTGTATAGCTATTTTAGATTTTACTTTATGCGAATAGATGTTTTTAGGGAAGATATTGGAGTTCGTAGGTGTGCAGCTTAAAACGTTGGTCAGATAGTGTACAATTAATGTGTACTCGAAATGAAGGTTTCCGGAGAATTAAACGTTATCTATACCTATAGTTACGTGCTCACCATCCGACTTGCTTTAGGGGATTGTGTAAGTGCCCCGTTTCATTGATAGAGATAATCCACATCGACGTTTTCGACCACTCAACTCGGTAAGGAATTTATTGGATCAGAGCTTACTAATACCTTCTCGCAAAATATATTGTAAAATCTACTATTTTAAAGTACAAATATCGAAACTCCTTAGAACTTCCTTTGTTCTAATACTATGCAACTCATTCATTAAAAGTGTTTTCATTTGATTATTATTTTAACAACCCGATACATAGTTAAAGCAACTTTGCCGCTAGACGTAAAAGAAGGAAAAATTACTGAGTGATAAAAAAGTTTCGAACTTTGCTGATATTAAAAGGAAAAAGTGATTGATTATCGAGCCGTTGTAAAATGTTCTTTTTAATGAAAGAGCCAAGTTGAGGAACAAAAAGATTTAACGACTCCAGCTTTGAAATGATTCAACTATAAGTTAGTCGTGATTACAACCTGTGAATTTTTTTAGATAATTTTCATTACTTGTATGTACAAGGTATCTTATTATACAGGAGTAAACTTTGCAACGGCTGCCCAACAAATTCTATCTTTTGTAGTCAGCGGAGTTGGCTGGAAGTTAAGCATGTAAGCAACTTGTGTATATTTGGCGAAAACCAAGCGAAAATTCCAGCATTCAAAAAGTAAGCAACAGGAATCGCGTCACGTGCGGGCTGAGTCTCCCAAAGTTTTCATCCTCGTGCGGAGACGAATAGAGTCGCCGCGCGTATACTCATTCAACACGACGCTCCCCGACTCACGCGCATTTTTCTTAACTTTTCTCTTGCGACTTCATGGAGACGAGAGGCTAAGAGGGCAAGAGAGGGAAGATAAAGTTTTACGAAAGGTAAAAGAGAAACGAGCAGATGTACACAGTCGACGGCGGAAAATGTTGAAAAAAACGCTGTAAAATACAAAATCCGCTTTTTTTTCGTTCGAGAAGCAAAATTACGTTTTATTTTGTGAATAATCTTTTTGAATGAAAAAAACATGAGCGTAAAAAATGTATTCCCTCACTCATGTTAGTCTAAAATTTTAAAGCAAAGTACAGTTTGCCTGCTTTTATACTTGGAGGACTTTTCGATGTATATACATTTCATAAGAAACATTATGTATGATTATTTTGAGTTTTTTTTTAGTGATATCGCGTTAAAAACTAAAGATTTGAATTTATTAATTGGTTTTCCTCATGGTAAAATTCAGCTTAATCCATAAATTAACGCCTAAATGACTATCGAATTAAGGTTAAAAAACATTTAAAAAGCATGAAATATTTTAGGCGTGGACACGTGATTTTTTGCAGAAAGGACAGACGTGACGTTGTTCTCGGGATACGTGAGGCTCGAGTGGCTTGTTTGAAAGTGAAATCGGAGAAGGTGCGATCAGGAATCGGGCATTGTGAAATTACGTCACGTACGCGCATGCTCCTGCTACTAGATAAAGCTCCTAACGAGAATTTGAGGACACATTCGAGCTTGCAGAAGGAATTTGCAGTCGTTATTATTTTTGTCTAATGCACTTATTTCGTCGAATAATTCGTTATGACCTTCATTTTACATGTATGGGTATAGCAACGTATTCACAACGTAATTATATTTATTTGATTGCGTGGAAACCGATGTTCAATCATCAATTAATAATTAATTTTCCTAAAACCGAATCACTTTAAAGCACAGCATTTGCATAAATATCAATTGAGATCAATTGATTATTCCATACAGATTATATAACAGATTAATTAATTATTATACTCATTGGTAAGTTTTATGATAAATTATACAAATCGGCGATCTCATTTGTAATTACAACTTCCTACGCAGGATTCCGTAAAAAGACTCGATCTTGAAACTCAGAAAATACATTATGAATGACTACTGAATTGAAAACAAGCACAGGTTTCCCGGTAAAATGTTTTCAATCTACTCCGCGTAATTGTATCAGTTAACATTCATCCGATTCGAACTCGATTAAAGATACAAGTTACTTCGTGAAATAAGACTTGTTAAAATAGAAATACTTGAAGTTTCTTATCTCAAACTTAAACCAACGCGGCATTGTTACATGGTAGCTTCGCTCCACTGCCGTCGGATCCCTACTTCTATATAATACCCCTATGTGCACCACATTACATCTCGAGTTTCTTAACGTGCTATGCTTAACTACGAGCCAAGGTTAATATTTGAAATCTGATTTGCTGAGAACAAAACAACATTGCACTATTTAAGCTGTCCGTTTTGCAATGAGAATTTAACACGGACCAATACCTCTGATTTTTAGTAGTTTTTAAAAGTATAAAAGATATGATGATATATTAACGCAATTTTAGCAACCTTCAGTATTAGAGATCAAATTACCAATTCCGATTGAGCTCAGGATTATTGATTCCGACCGAGCACTTAATCTGGTCTGCCGGACCCTGATATCATTGACGATGGTATTGTAGATATGTGAATACGTTTTACTATTCATATCATGAATGACGCAATTGGATGTCCTTTTCCATGGTCAATCAAAAATTTAAAAAATATTACCGAGTGCTGGTAAATTTATAAATATTATTTCAGCGTGTTATTCATAATATTAGTATTAGCATCAAGTAGTATAAGGAGCATGTGATCAGACTAGGTACGATGACAATAAACAATCAATAATACATAAAAATTACATACTGGGCTAAACCAGTCAAACTTTGTTTAATCTTAAAAGCTAATTTTATAAACGGAATTAAAATGAAAACGTAACATACGCAATAACGAGGTATTATTCCCTGTAGCATAAGTATTTGATATATTTTAACATGAATACTCTAAATGGATCAATATGCAACAAAGGAGTTCTGACGATGAGCTCAGTGATGCGGAATCAAATATGCTCGATCAATGAAATCCTTCAATATTCTATTCGGAATGTGTATCTATAATTTTTCTACATTATTATGTCTCTGTGATAACTTATTAGACTTTTTGTAGCACCTCTTAATGGAACATGCATTTCTGAACAATAATGATAAATTATGTCAGGAAATAAAACACCTACTTTCGTTTGGAAAACCGCATTATTATTTGAATGGAGAATAATAATACGACGCAATGCGTAATATCATGGGAGGTAAAAGAAGAAAAGAATGCTTACATAAAAGGAATGAAAAAATGGCAAGGACGATAATAAACGATATAAGCGTACGATAAAATATTGCGCTGTAATCGAGTTACACACATTTTCATGCAAGCATCACCTTGAAGTGTGAAAATTTGTTTTAAAACCTGACCACAGTCCCACAAAAATGTATAACAAAATCTATAGGAGAAGCTTGTCCATTTGTTTGATCACTTTTAAACATTATTTAGAATTCAAAGCTATTCTCAGAACAAAGATTCCTCGCATCTCGCATCAATTGGAACGTGAGGAAGAAAGCTGCTTTAGAACTTTGCGTAAATGGTGTTCTACCCTGTAGACAATGCGACCAAGACAAACACAACAATTACACCAACGCTAAAGAAGTAAATACTTTAAAGCTGTAAATATGAGACCGAAGGACGGATGGACTGCGCGAATGGTAACAAATTTAACCTGTTTAAGTTGTCGACAGTGTTTCGATTTTGCGAATGATAAATCAAAGCCTTTGTTTGCAAACGCACAATATGCGCATTTGGACGTATAGGCTATTTCACATTTTTACTTCGAGTTTCAACAAAACTTTAATTATCCGTCCTTTCAAACTGTAATCTAGTTTACTGCATAATAGACCATCATTATCATTTGTATTACTCGCAACAGAGTTTGTACTTTGTGCCTTTAATGAATTATCCTTCCGCGTAATAACAATATTTCAGATCTCCAGAAAGTTAAATTTTACTTGGCTGTGGACTGGAAAATTAAAATCGTGCGCAATCGAAGTCGAAAAGCGGGACATTAATTACAAAGGCAACTTGCATTAAATAGTTTGAACTAGATGTCGTTTGCGCTGTAAAAGCGTTATAAAAACAAAATATCGCCTTAAATTTGCTGCCGCACAGCTATAAAACTTTACTTTATATGCCTTTTTATTTTCACTGCTATTTGCAGCAAATAGAATGCGTACTTATGTTTTGACATAATTTTCTGATTCTTCGTGTTGATTCAGTTCCCTTTTGTTTTCATTAATCAAGCTAAAGAGAATCGACCAGCTCTCTTAATTCTGTTTAAATCGAACCATCATACTGCGCTTATCAATGCAGGATTATCTTTTGAAAACCGAGTCCTTATTGGAATCGACCCACCTTGTGTGGATACAATTGAAAATGTTTGTGATCCAACACCCTTGAACTTTTCGATTTCTGTGGATACAATTAGCCAAACAATCGCGGTTATATTTTTTGATTCTTTTAAACTTTAAAAATATAACGCCGCATCAACAAAAATTACTAATCCTTGCAATATGTTACGTGTTTGAAAAAAATGGTGATACGTGTATCAGGTGGGGCAATAATATTTCAAGAATCTAACATTTTAGACTAAAAAATGTGTGTAATTTTTCTTTTTAGCCATGTGCAGTTATGCTATGTAAACGGCATGCTTTTTTGGTGCATCCCGCGTACGAGGGCGTAAGCTTGATAAAGAATTTTGACTTATATAGATGGTGCCCGTAGCACATAGCAAATAGCCATTTTGAACGTAAAGAGTTATGGAGGGTGCGTTTATTTTCGGAAAATTGCACGGAACTTATTCATTCTCGAAATTATTATTCATCTTTGTTGTTGGCAAATATTAATGATTTCGTTAATAGAGTACTGGTCATGAGTATTTTGACTCGGAAGTATCAAATATCACAAAGCACATTCTGTTTGAAATTGTGGGGTCTCGATTGAAATCAATATAGCGAGCTACGATTATTGTGCGCTTTTCTCAATTTATCCTGATTAAGAATTTTTAATAACTGCACTTGCAATTTAAATCTTTTGATCCACGACTTTATGAACTTTAATACAACAGGAAGTGAACTGGGAGATTTTCTCGCCATTCCCCGTAATAAAATCACCCTGGCAGGGATATTCATAATATTTATTGGGTCATTAACTTACATTAAGCCCGTTCATGAGCGCCTCCTTATCCCCAGCTGGAAGTGCCGTCGACCAGTCAACGAGCACTACGAGCGCTACTGCTGTGCAAACGGCAATTCTTAAGGACATCATTTTGTTGACCTGAAAAACAAATAAACATTCTTAATCTCTTCGTAAGCAGTTTCCCTTATCATGATCTTTCGAGTAGTTCAACCAAGAGAGGCTGACCTAATTTCAGAAATGGTTTACCTTTATAACAAAGCATATTTAGAGAAGAAATTGAAACACCATGCGTTTATTTACTTTAATAAAACGCGTTTGCTGGACACATTTACGATTCTCAAAGCACAAATGAAATTGGAAACGAACGGTTTGCACGAGACGCGGGATGTTTATCATCAATATTCGAAGTCATAAAATTTCCTAGCCTTTAGTGATTGATACTATAATATAATTTTATTATCCTTAGCGATCGAATTGCCCATGATTTGGCTGGCAATATGGAGAACGTTAAGTGATATACACGTGGCGCGTGAATAAATTTTCAGCCGCTTAATGAATTAATAATTATAATTATGCAAAACGAAACGTTATAAATTCATAACTTCTTAAAAATTGAAATATTTTAAAAACCGAATAAACGACAAAGTAATAGCATTCAATCTTCCGCTTTCAAATAAGATAGCTTCCCCTCCACGATATAAGAAACATGCCTAATCGTTTCATCATCTAAGTATAATTTTCCTGTCAAAATGCAGTTTTATTATAAAGCGTTTATTAAATACAACCTGTTTCCTTTTCATATTCCAAAACATTAATAACTTGCGCTAATACTGTACAATCATAAAAATGAAACGAAAGTCGCTGATTGTCCGTATGGCTACAATAAATGATGTTGATAAGATCCCGTCGAATCTCAATAAAAAGAACTATTCATATAAGGGATTTATTATTTTTATTTATTGCTTATTTACGGTCATAATAACGTTTTAATGATTGCGCCAGTCCACATCATAAACGAGTAGATATTCCAAAGGTGACGAACGAAATTTTTGGCTATACAGCATCGCGTTATGGGCTCTTCAAACTTCCTTCCGCTATGTTTTGTCAGATATTCATGAGCTTGAGAAAGTACAAATTCAACGCCTGCGAATATTGAGACATTGTGAATGAAAAAACGACGATAAATGATCGTTCTCCCCCTAGGTCTTGTTTTTCGCCCCTGCAAGACTGATCTGACGATTTTCGGAGGTGGCGCGGGCCAAACTCGAGGGGGAACGAACTACTCTATACGCGCTCGCAGCCTTTTTGAGCGACTCGTAGTCGAAGATGTATACGAAATAAGGAATGATGGCAACAGCGAACGTTTTACGTCATCTGTGCAAAGGGAAACTTGTCTACGGGAGGGTAAAGCGCATTTACATTGTCTGTGTAGTTTTGGGGAAATTGAAGTCGTAACGAAATTGCATTCATTATTTGTGATGCCGAGACGTTTAATCCGCTAAATCGAAACCGTTTTACGTGCCTCGATGAATTTTCCAGTAGCCGACTCCGTCAGTTATTTATTATTCGTTTGGACTTAATTAAATATTCTAAAAATAGCTGTCAGAGCAATAACGACTTTTTGAATAATGAATATCATTGAGATTTGAAGATCAATTTTTTAATGCCTTTCTCTATTCCGATAGCTTAGTCATGATATTTAACTTTTAACTCGCGATATATTATTCACAAATGCATTCAAACGCATTATGAATTTTTCATTATAAATCAAGTCTATATAGTAGGTATTAAAACTGAATGTTATTGCACGGTGCTGTCTTAACGTTATCAAACCACATTGTCCATTGTCACATAACATATTCCAGCAGTATAGGAGAGAACATCTTTATGTTTTATGATACTAGACTTTTGGCGCAGTGCGCTGCGCGCACTGTAGTAGAATATTAATTCATTAACTTATTAAATGAAATATAAATGCTTGATTGATATTTTTAATATTTGTTTTCTATTACGGAAATATATCAAACTTTACAATATATGATTGATTCATTTCGCGCTCATGTAAATTTCAAAATTGCCGCGGTTTCGTCACCAACTACCTTTTAAAATTTTAAGGTTATGTCTCAACTCAGTTCGTGTCAACGTTCACATCATGTCACTTTTTGTAACAATGATAATATTTACAATAGAATATTATAAATACACAACTAATAATTATTGATATGTATTATAGTAATATATTACATTCTTTGTATTAGGATCAATTTTAGAAATCAAAAACAAATCAAAAAATTCTAACGATACTTTTGACGCATGCGCACTACACGAGCCAATCATATTGACGCATTCTTGGCTTCACTTCATCCGGTCATGACTTTTTTATATAGGGACTGCGCTATCTTCCCTGCCTTAGCTGCGTTGTTACCTTTTCTGCATTAAACTATATATTTTTTTTAACAATTAACAATATTTTAAACATTTCAGTTTTTTTATTTTTAATAAAAGTTAGTCACTCTAGAATATATTAGTTTGCTGTTGAAAGGAATCATTTTTCAAATTGAAATATTATATAATATAAATATCAATGCTAGTTACATTTTTTTCTTCCAGTTCCGAGACACTGTTTGAACTTGTCACGCATGTGTTTGGCTTGCTTAGCTTTTCTTTTTCATTTTACATACTTTCTTCTTTGCTCGATCAGAATAGCCTTTTTCACTTTGCTGTTGGTGTATACCAAACGGTACTCGGAAATACTAACACATATTTCACATTTTTGCTTCCTGATTTTATAAAAAATCGCCGTTGTTAAATTTTCTGATTATTTATTTTAAAATAAAAATTAAGAATACTTCATTTTTTCCACATAAAGATATTGCATGAACGTTATTTGTAGCAAAAAGTTATTTAAAACTCAACAACCAGGTTTTTCGACGCTCTATATATTATATTTCCACTGTATTCGACCTTAAATAAAAAAAGAAGCTCTCCATTAAAAACTAGCGTCTAAGGTCAGATTCCGAGTCAACATAGTTAACAAAACGTTTACTTTGCAGATGAGCAATTCTACGGCTCTGTTCAATATTCCGGTTATGCTTGGCTCGAGCAAATGATCCTTGCACCGTAGGCCGACGAAAATATATATACTGAAGTCCTGCACGAGCCAAGGGAATAAAGATCGCGATATCGAGGTATACGCGCAGGCGGAAGGCCGTGTAAGGTCTCCTTGATGGACCGAGCTTTCTATTAAGTACCACTCGCAGATAGTTTCGCACGCACGAAGTAACGCGCGCATCTTTCTCATCTTGGACGGCTTCCTGTGCGCATCAAGCTCGGCTACAACGACTTCATGCCTCGAACTAACAAAGCTCGCGACAACCACGATATGGTGCTGCTGTCGGCGTATCGCTGCGCGGCGCCCAAGACTTTACGATCTTTACGATCTTACAAAAACGCGAAGTTTATGGGCCTCTAAGTGGAAAACAACAAGTCGACCTAAAAGATTTTAGATGTTGTTACAGTTTCAGTAACGGCTTTTTCTCTCGTCTTACGTACTATAGTTATGCAGCTGTTGGAAGTAAACTATCTTGCTGTGTATACTTTTGATTCTTTTTTTTTTCTTATTTAATTTTGAAGAAATTCATCTCCCGCTAGTCTTTTCGTTCATTTACAGGAAAGTAAGTATTCGAGTTCTTCGAAGCTTTCGAGGGTAATTAGTTCGCGCTAAAGCCCGACTCGTTCAGTCATTCAGTCAAAGTGTGATTAAAACGTTGTATTTTCAATGGCCCAGATGACGTTGAACGTGCGCACAGCATCTTTCTTTGCATAGTAAGAAAAACTCGTTTATGCAAAATAAATAGAAATTATTGAAGTTTGCGTAGACAGCCGAGAGACCGTGAAAATACCCGGAAATTCAATAAGCTTATTTTTACGAAAAAATACTCTTTGACCGATTGCAATCATCTCGAGTGAAGTATATTTATCAGGACGTCGATTCTCTTTGCAATTTGACGAATTGGGAATTTCTGAACAAAACTCTCCAATTATCGTACTTTTCACGTGCCAATCGAACTTAATTTAATAAATCCTAACGCGCAACACGCAGGGCTGAAGTGATACTTCCAAGCAACATGTAAAGGACTTCGCGACGCAGTCATTTCGATTTGACTGTATACAACAATCAAGGAAGACTTGAAAATGTTTGCTAGAACAAGAGTTACTTGATGGACATGTCTCCTTTCTGTAAACGGGAAAAATAAGGGCAGTCGCAAGAAGAGGCACATTCAAGTGCTTTCTGTGAGCAAATAAAGCGCTTCCAGCTGTCAACGGCAGCGGTTGCAAGAATCGATCAGTTGTTAAAGATTTACTTATACTAACGACTTCGAGAGCAATGCAAACTTGTTGATAGAAAAATTAGTGCGGCGGAAAATTTCATATTTCTGTACCAACTAATATTTATAAAGATTTTTTTTTAGAAACGCATTGACTGAAGCTTGATTTGAAACAATTTGAATTCAATAAGAAAAAGGTCGATAAACAGGAATAACTCTACTATGTTGTATTTCAATTTAAAAAAACTCTGTCTTTCGTTTTTTTTTTTTCATTAAATCCTTCTGTACTTCATAAGTATAACAAAAGTTTTGCAACTACTCAACACTCGAGTTACGTTAAATTTCGAGCATAGCCAAGCAAAAAAAAAAAGAACGACAGCTGGCACGACCAGATTATTTTGATAAATCACAGTTATATTAATAAAAGTATATAAATACACGACTTACTCGGTGTATATGTGTGCGATCGGCGGCTGGAAATTCGCAATCTGACAGGTGGCTCGAGTTAGCGGCGGATAATCGGCGGTAGTAGGGGCGACGACAGCGAACGGCGAAGAGCAGAAGCCAGAGAGATAGAGAGTGAGCGGGATGTCGAGTTTGTATGCGTGTGCTACTGCCGGCGTGTAATACTGCTAGGTCGGTGCCTCGACGCCAGTGTGACTGAACTTGCAAGCATGCGACCACTTTATATCCCAAGCATGGACTGCACGGAGCCCCGACTCAGGCGCCACCGTAGTGGTGGTGGTAATCGGCGAATGTGCCACGCGCGCGGGGTGGGAAAACTCACCCTTGCTTGCGCCACAACGGACAGTGACGGAGGGATATATAGAGGAGTGATGCGCAAACTCTCTCTCGCTTGCGCGTCTTAACTTTTCACGTATGTGCCTTTCCACAATATCGAAGCACGATTAACCTTGCCCGGAGACCGATTTATTTTTTATGCATCCGCTATATACGTGCGACGAGATCGTCTATAGGGTTTTTATCGATGCTCTTTACGCGCTTTATTTCGAATGTACACTTGCGTTGGTGTTGACGTACGCTTGGGATTGATCCAAGCAAAGGTAACGGCGTTTTTACCGTCGATTTGTTATTTTACATTCTCGCAAATGTGTGTAGCGTAAAACGAGCGATTCGAAATGGTGATTTATGCAAATTCTTCTATGAACTACAATTTGCATCGTGGGAACAAAATTTTATCGTCATAGAGCTTTGCTTACGTCGCCGTGCGCTTTTCATAATCCTTGGTTCGATTCATTTTAACGTAAAATATTCAACCACGAAGGCGAACTGTGCTACACACACACACCACACACCGAGAAAATTTCCCCAATAAATGTGCAATTACGAGAGAGAAAAAGTTTTAATCACAAAGGTAAATAGATTAATTTTTCCAAAAGGTATATGTATGTAAACGCGGGGTAGAAAATTGTTCTTCAAAGCAAGCGCGCGCGCGCGTAGACACGAAATTTGTTGACGCAAGAGAAAGATGTATTAGCGCCAGCCGGTGATAAAATTTTAAGCAACTCTCGATGGAAGCGGTGCTCGAGAGACTAAGTGCCACGAGCAACAGGATACGAGAATTAAGCCACGGTAGCTTGCCACAGAAGGGTAGGGATTGAATATTACCGCGTGCACACCACCACTGACGCATCGCGATGTTACCTGAGTTCGACGATTAGGAAATCGAGGTGACGGCAGGTTTGACTATTCCAAGCTTTGCACAGCCGATGACGCGCTCGTGTGATCGATCGATAATTAATGATTAGTTGCACATGGGAGCTGTCTTATCATTTTAACATTACTAGGAATGAAGGCGCGCTTCGCGCGCTCTTCATTCTATCCCTGTCTGATAACTCTGGGTTATGACTGTTTTAAGGTTATGAATTTAAAGCGCACGGTCCTGATCTCGTTGCCTAGGCAACCAACCAGCAACCAATCAGAATCACGTATTAAATGCTTCACAACAAAGGCCATCATTTTTTTTAAGAAAAAAAAAATTATAGAAAGTCTCGTTTCTCTTTTGAGTAAGTAATTAGAGTAATTACTCACGTAATATATTATTCAGCTTTAGTTTGTTTCCAGCACTGATCAATGCGTCAATGCGTATTTTCGTATGCAGCTCGACGTTCACTCCTGTCAATGTTTGTTACTATTTGCTCTTTCTGACAGCAGGTGGGCTTTAACGAACTATTTCTATCTGTAGCGCGTGGATTATAAAACGCTCTACGCGGAGAAAGCGCAATATGTTAAAATATAATGCTAAGTGAATCTAAAATTTGAACTTGATTAATGCTTTTTTATTCCAGTTATCGCGTCACGCAGAAAAACGACATTTTCAGTTTTTTAAGTTTTTCTCAGGATCTGCTTCATGGAATGACTTAAAATGAAAGTGGTGTATGGTTATAATAACCTTTAATAATCATGTTTTTTTTACAAAGGTTTGACATTTAGTTTTCGAGTTATAGTGATTTCAAAAAATTGCACTTTATGGTGTGTAATAAAAAAACGACGAACGGTAATATTAATTTTCCGCGGTAAAAAGATAGGTAATTTTTTTCTATTTCATGTCCATATCAAGCAATTTACTTTCATAAACTTTTTCAATAACTGTAGTATAAAAAACTGGAATCTCGAAACTAAAAAATCGATATAAGAAAAAAACGGGTCCAGAAAATGTAAAAACGGACGGAAACACTATTTTTCGACTTAAAATGCCTCAAAACGTAATTCCTACATGTTTTTACACAAACTCCAAAAATTACTATTACAAGGCTTCCTTAGGAAGGAAGCAAAATTGTTGAGGCGCTTTGCCAACCAGTACACAGAATCTGCAAATGCTAAAAATTAAAATTCGCAGTGGAATTGGAAGAGTAGCTTGATGTTAATTTTACATAAGGCATTTTTTATTATTTCAGTTACGCACAAAACTACGTTACCGCGCAAGTGTTCTTTAACTCAATCCACCTATAAGAAAACGTCAATTGTTCCGGCACGAGAGAGGCAGTGATGAGGGTCTACGATTATGCTATAATTAGAACTCGATAAATAGTTATGATTACACTAATTTTTACGACAAACATTTCCCTAAGCCCCCTGCTTCACGCGGAAAAAGCTCGTCTCGTAAACTACTTTCACACTCGAGCGTGTGCCGCATGATCCACTCCAAAAATAGTGCGTCAACGCTCGAGGCCTGTCGAAACAAACTTGCGCGCATCGTAAAGCCGCAATTTATTGTTTCTCTCGTTGTGTGTATGTGCGTGTGTGTGTGTTGTGATCATCATCCTAGTAGTCCCCTCTATACCCACACGCGCGTTTTTCTGTGCGCCTTTTACTCCGAATATGCCCCGTCGAGCTGACGTCGCAGTTGCAGCGGTATTTCCCTCATATTTTACGACTCCCCGTACACACGTACTCACACGTGAAATGTTCTATCCGACTCTCTGGCCAGCATTTCCGCTTTTCCCCCGTTGAGAGAAAGAGAGAGTTTTAGTGTGCGGGTGAGTAAGAGTATATACACAATGTATATTGACTATCACTCGACTCTTTCGTCTAGCCTCGGGACTTCGATGAGCTTAACAGTGCTCGGATGAGCTGTATAGCTTCTGGCGGATTACCGACTTTTATCTGGATCAAGTTTGCGTCTGTTACATTCGTCGATGAGTTAATTCTTCTACGGTCTTTATCATCTCTCGGCGTCGATATGGTTTACAAAAATTTTCCTTAATTGCACATACACGTGACAGAGAGAAAGATTACGGGGGTATATTTATGAGCACATTGACTTTCTCTCTCTCTCTCTCTCTCTCTCTCTCTCTCTCTCTCCTTAAGATTAGATAAATTTTTATATCGGAATATTCCACCAAAGAGCTATTTCGGTGTAGGTCGCGGGCCAAGAGTGTAGTAGCGTGTAATGTAATAAAAATCTAAAGTTCGTAGATCTCGAGTGTTCCTCGTCATCGTTGTTACAAACGAAAAGAAGCCTGAGAAGAGAAAAGCAGCAGTTGACTTATGACTAAGAAGTCCGATGATATTTCATAGAGAATTTAATCAAGTCAGAATAGGTCAGAGAGGGAGAGCGAGAGGAGGAAGGAAACTGCGCGCACTGCTTGCAAGTGAATCTTGTCTCTCTATCTAGCTCGAGATAGAGCATGAGCGAGAGAAACGCCAAGCGCAAGTGCAGCAAGTGCAACATCGATATCGAATGTCGAGTCTTAAATCAAGCGGCATGTGTGCGTGGTGCGCATTCGAGGTAGCGACGATCACGCGCGAAACATATGCAGACGTAAAATCAAGCGGATGTATCAGTACAACAGTGTGTGTATGCGCGCGGTCAGCGTTATCCTTATAACCGATACGCTGCACGCATCAGCTGCGACAATCAATACTCGCTCGTATCGAATATGTATACCTAATCTCGTGTAACGTTGACGCGCCACGCGAGCTTTTCCCTTTTAGAAGCATAATCGTCGGCGGCTCGATTTGTCACGTTTCACTGAAAAAGCTGCTCTGTTATGTACGTGGAATTGCGCGAACCTTGATTTACGCGGCCTACTGTAACAATATCGAGGTGAATTAAATTTTCGCGATAATCGTGCTCTCAGCTGTGTGCTGCTTTGCATCTCGTAATTAAATGATTGTTTGTCGCTCCTGTTTACTCTCGGATATTCTAAACGCGCGCTGCGTATATGTGCATATTATCCCCCACGTCTGTCTTGAATTACTTACTCAAAACCGAGCGCATTATTAAAATTTTCGAGCCACCGTAAGACGCTAATTCAAGAGCTTAATGAACTTAGCGTATAATAGCGGCGTACTATTTCAAAAGCGAAACTTTTTTAAATAAAATTATCTTACGGGAGAATATTATAAGCTCGTGGATGAAAATAAGAGATGGTCGAAACGCGCCACCCCTTATTTACAAGCGCATTAAAAACGCTATTTCACCGACATTATAATATAGTATAGCTTAAAGCTCGAATTACTCTTGGCTTATTACAGCGTCGTATAGTGGCGTTCGGATACACATGGCGACAAAGCTCTCCGGTGATACACCGGCACGCGTAAACTTGAAAACTTTCTAAATAAGCTTCATTAGCCCCCGCGCGCGCGGGAAACAATTTTATCCTCCGAAACGCTCGTGTTTACGCTTGGCGAACCGCGAGAAAAAAATCGCAAAGTAAAATACGACTCCGTGTGTAAGTGGGTGGATGCGCGCTGTATATATGTGACAGCTTATATGTGCATAATTAACTGTTCTTAAAGTTTCCCCTTCGACATGCTCTTTGATGAATTTGGTGATTATGCGGTGAAACAAGCATTAATAGTGCAAATTATTCCATCTAATTATAAGCTCGAATGTGTGGGATTAATTAGACTACTTTGACGCCGCGCATTACTATTTCAGATGTGGTTCATGCGCAGTGTAGTTATAATGAGATTTCGGAGTGTTTCCGATTGTGATTATATATTACGTTCATCATTTTAGTTTGTTACTAGATGTATATTACTAGATGTATATTTCGTATACAATAGCTTGAAATTACTTTCACGAGAATAATGCTCTTAAACGAGAAAAATGATGATTAAATCAACGATCACAAAACAGTTGATGATTAATAAAGCAATAGATTTAATATTTACCTTCTTTTCCATTTCCTTCGTCAACTCGGCACATTTAGCTTTTCACTCTCTATATCACTCGGAATTCCTGAGATGGAACTCACCCGACAGATTGACGAATCTCCCTCTCTTCGCTTCCGTCCACGCACAGTCCTTCCCCCACTTCTCCACGTCGGCTGCTTATACAATGTTCTTTCGTTCTACTTCAGCGGCATCTGCATGTCATCTTTTTTCTAAGAAGAAAAGGGTCAATTCTCTGCTCTTCCTATCTCATTTTTCACATCAGGATGACACGACGGCCTACGCCATTAAGTACGTACAACGAATTGATTATCAAATCTTATTTCAAGGATGAATGGCTGTTATCCGATATTTTAATAAGAAAAAAGAATACAAAAATTTAACTTTTACCCGCAAGCATATCACCTACAATCCTACCTTATAGAATGAAATTCAACTATTATGAATGAGAATGACGAAATTCATTTATACCAGTTTTTTCAATGACTTATAATTTGCTTGTGCTATTCGCCCTTCAGAAAAAAACATCAAGCATAATATATTATTCATTACGTTATTCAGTATACGTTTGCATAAAAAAGATATACATCACACGTTTATTACATAGCATTCTTGAATATCCTTTGTAAATTATTATCTATCTGGATTTATTCTATACTATGCAGCTTAGTCGACTACATTTTTATTTGCTTTAACAATACTTGAAGTTTCAGCGCGCAGTTGAACCATGACTTACGACTTGCTGAGTCAACAGGTGAACTGCTATTAACAAGTTCTGCGTGACGTAGTCGCGTCCTAATTTGAAAAAAGAAACTAAATTCATTAAAAAAGATGTAGTTAATTGACTTCTGAGCGTAAATATTACGGATTACTTTACGAGGACAGCTACGTGTTTTATGCTCTCGTCTTTTGCGCCTATCTCCGTTACAATCCGTTAGACGCACTTGGACGTTTTTTTTCCAAGTTTAAAATTCAATGCATATTTCCATAAAGTTTCAACCTTGACGAACGCGCACTTTAACCGAAATTTATGCATGCTCGCGTTTCCGAGCCGCTGTTGCACGGCTCGCAAGCGCGTGCAGAGCTTTTAAGAAAAAGAAAGAGGGTGAGAAAAAAAAATTGAAATTTAATCTGCGCGTAAGGACAATTTTTTTTATTCTTCATACTTGCAGAGCGGGATGATATTCTTACGATTCTGGATCGCACCTATAAATTAAATTTGTTTCTCGAAAAAATACTGTTATAAAAGCGTACAAAAAAAATATTGTTTCCACAAACAAGATTAACTCCTTATGGTTCTTTACAAGAAAGCTCTCTTCCACTTGTTGCTAACTATTTATATTTCTTTATCTATTTCGACTGATTTCGCAACTTTTATTAGAATATAATCGCATAATTTAATGTCACACAATTTTGCACATTGAAGAAATTGATCGTGCATATGCCCATATTTATGTAAACTAAATAAAATATTAATGATCGAATACGTGCGAAATTTTCAGTAAACGCTGATTAATGAGTTTATATTATAAAACATAGTACAGACGTAGCTTTTACTTTCAATGTACTATATACATATTCAAATCATCCAATTAACTCAGAATCTGTAATCGCATGTAGAAATCGCGCATCTCTCAAACTTCTACAGCCGGATGTTCATACTTACCGAGCAAAGGTAGTGAAGTGCGGAAGTGAACCACTTTTTTCATGGATATGCACGAGCGAAGCTTATCCGCTCAGTAAGCTCGATCGGTATCTGCTCCGTCAAATTTTCTACTCCAAAGCTTTTTGGTTTATCCGCACTTATCGACGCTACATTTATTGAATTAGAATTTCCCTGCCAGATCGTGTAACATAAATGGAGGTTTATATAAATTTAAAACGTATACCAGTACACCCTTTTTATAAAATATTTATTACCGCAAGTACGAGCACTTTGTTCGACAACAAAAATTGAACAACCTTTACTTACTATAAATATACAGCGCCTACAAAGATCATAAGAGCCTAATGTAATGATATGTAATTAGACGACATAGATCAATATATATGTCATAAATGAATTATGCCGCATAATTAACGGATTCTTTCGGCTATATAAACAGTAAAAATGTCTAGACACAAACTCAGGAAAGGCACAGCCCTTACAAAATTTGATTTTAATTAGATGTCCCACAATAGAATTCGCCGATAAGAATAAGCCGAAACCATATAACACTAATGACGCGGGCGCCAAAATTCCGATCGATGCTCAGTTCCGAATGCATTTAGTTTCCAGAGATAGAACGCGTGGCAAACCTTCCCTTGTAGTACCCCACCTACACGTTATATACTAATACATAGTCGCTCGTCACGACGACGACGACGACGACGACGTCGCATTCACAGCTCCGCGAAGCGTTAAGTCGTTGGACTAACGACCCGGAAGGAAAGCCCTCGCCGGCTTTAATAACTCACGTTAGACCATATGCTTATGCAGCGTATTATACAGCCAGTGTGATGGTTGACTTTTCAACGAGAGCGCCGCAGCGGTGGCCGATTCACTTTTCTTTCGATCTTCGCAAAGGTGTATTTATGCTTAGCGTCGTCGAGTGCGCAGCGGGCGGCTAAGTGCTACTAGAGTAAGCCTTTAGCCTTTAGCGATCGTTTTCCACTTTCCATTACTCTCTCCGCGAGTCTCGGCTTGTATGTGTACCGGCTACCTGTTATCCAAACGCACTTCGTATACAGCCTGGAATTGCTCGCTTTCTCTCTCTCTATCTCTCTCTCTCTCTCTCTCTCTCTCTCTCTCGCTCCCTCTCTCACTCTCGGAGGCTTTGCGCGCAAGCTCTGATTGATTTCTAGTGTCGCAAAACGTTCGTCAAATCGAGTTTCACCGTTCAGACTGTTGCTATCGTGATAAAAAGAAAGAGCAAGCGAGAAATGTAGGCAAGCCAAGAAATGAAATATAATTCCGAGAATCTTGTAACCGTTAACCAACTGTACTTTCAACAGGATGAGATAGAAAATTGAAAGTTTTCAAATGCAACTTTTATCTCACGATGACCGACGTTCGATTCTAATTCTCCTTTAATCCCCTCCAGTCGAATAAATTCTTGCTCAAAGAACCATAACTTTGGGGAAAAAGCTAACAAGTGGAACGACTAGGACTGATCTTGATAAAGAAATAAATTGTTTTCGTCAGAGCGATCGGAAAATTATCATCGTAAAATAGATCTCTCGAGCAGCCATTCATTTTGTTCTACAGCTCGAAGCTCGTAAAAATTAATACGCAATCAGTCACAGGATCATAACCTTCGACGCCGTGAACGTCGCGCGCCTATGAAAGTCCATAGCGACTATATGATATACACGATGAGCACAGCCTCACGCGCCTTGCAGCTTTTAACAACCAATCGAACAAGCGATGTGAGTTGAATTCAATTAAGCAGCGGCACTGTTCATCACCGGTTTTTCGTGGTGTCATCAAAATTCTCGTAAAACCATAAGAACAGGATGCTCTCCATATACCGCGTCCCTCTAGATATATCTATGAGTGAAAGCTCGTGTTTTCTATTCGTACGTATATTCGCAATGCCTCTCTCGTGTCCATATGCGTATGCGTTTCATTGATTTACGAGCGTATCCGATTCGATTAGCGTCCCGCGGTCGCGTTGGAGTGACGCACATTTTTACCAGTCGCAGGATGAGAATATTTGTTCATGCCGGTCGTGCGACGTGGGCGCAATATGGATCCACACACCATGTATGCTCTTTTTTCTCTCTCTATTCCGCGTCTAGCTGAGCTATAATTGGCCGAGATGCTTAAATGAAAACAATCGTCGTGTGCACGCGATACTTTTGTTTTTCCCTGCGTTACTTTTCTCGAAGTGCCTCGATCTTGCGGTTGGCTTTTTATGTGTAAATAGAGAAAAGCGCGTCGTCGTCAACGAGACAGAGAGAGAGAGAGAGAGAGAGAGAGAGAGAGAGAGAGAGAGAGAGAGAGAGAGAGAGAGAAGATGGGAAGCGGGAGTATAATTAATATCAATTTTCCTCTATTCGTAATCTGTTGTTTGTGGTTGGGGATGGGTTGTGTGGTAGTGGGGGTGTGCTGGTGGTTGTATGCTGGGTGTGGTGGGGTGGGGGGGTGGTTGTTTTTTGTTTCGTTGTGCTGGTATAGTGAGTTGTGGGATGTCATAGTTTGGCAATAACCTACAGGGTATACTCTAGTTTACGTGGTTGGTTGAGTGGTTGTGGGGGGGTGGTGGGGTGGGGGGGTTTGAGTTTTGTGGGGCGTGTTGTGGGGTGTTGGGGGGGGGCTCGTTATGCTGGATTTTTTTGGGTGGGGGGGGTGGGGGGGGGGTGGGGGTTTGTTTGTTTGTTGTGTTGGTGATCGGGTTGGTGGGTTGGGGGGTGGGTGCGGTGGGGCTGGTTGGGGTTGTGGGTGGGGGTGGTGTATAGTGTTGGCTGGGTGTAGTGTTGGTGTGGTTTTGTGTTTTGGGGTTTTTTTTTTTTTTTGGGGGTTTTTTGTGTGGTGGTGTGGTGTGTGGTGGGGGGGTGGTGTGGTGTTTTTTTGTTTTGTGGTGTTTTGTGCTTGGTTGGTGGATTAGTGTTTTTGGGGTTGTTGTTTGTATTGAGTATGTGGTGGGGGGTTGAGTTAGAAATTTAAAACTTTTATTTTTATTGTATCGCATGCTCGACTCTCTTCTCGGGCATATGCTGCTCGTTTTCAAGCCAGTATAGCTACAAATTTTACAAGGTCTTAATCTTCAATATTCCAACAATAGCTATGCATTTTTCAAGAGCAACTCAGTAAGGTAATACGTAAGAGGTGCTCTTTCGTGGAATTCGTTGTAAATGAATGCTTTTACATCTCATTCGAGCCGTTGGTAAACATGCGATTTTATACAGTACTGAATGATGCACGAAGGCTGTTCGAGCTAACATGATTGTGAAACTCTCAAAATTCATGGCAACGATCTTGCTCAAATGTGGGGATATGCCGAGCTCTCAAGTATTTATCTTAGGAGAAAAAGGCGATGATTCGTACAATATCTGATTTAAAATTATTACAAACGATTCGAGAGTATATAAATAGCCCGAAGGGTACATGCGAGATAAGTCTGAAAAAATTTCGAGTAAAATCCATTCTGATGTGAATAATTGACGACAAGGTCATTGTTTAATTTTTACGACTACACGAAAGAATTATAGACAATTGAGCATAATAAATAAAAAGGACCTAAGAGGACACAGGAAATGTTCCGTCACGTACTGCTCTGTCAGACAGAATATATATTAGACACTAATTGCGTTTACTACGTTTCATTCTTCCCTAGGTAAAATCCTCGTAATGAAATTGGTTTTCGAAACTAAGTCTACTACAAAGACCACTTGTGTTTGTAACTTTGTGTAATCTATTTCATAGAAAAGTTGCATTATAACACTAATCTGCACATCAATAAGTCAAACATAGTGTCTTCTATGTCATAGTTTGGCGAAACAATGTTTATTTATTAAGATGATTTAAGCATCAGGTGTGTACACATTTGCAAGAAAAGAACTAAGAGCTCGAAGTAGTAACGCGATGCTTTAGTCAGACGAAATCAATGAATGAAATGAAATACAAGGTTTGATAATCATAATACTACTACGTAAGCAGTTTTATTAATGTCATTCAGAAATAAATTACGATTTCTTAAAAGTTGGTTACCGATAAGTAGTGGTTCCAGTATGTCGCTGCGATTGAAATACGTTTCTCCGATACGACATTGATTTCTTCAGTACTTCTAAGAAAGAAATTGTTTTCGCACAATTATTTTCTTAATTACTCAATCAATGTTTCATTGATAATATCATCTGTTACGAATTGGTCTGTTGATGAATTTACTATCATCATCTTTATGAAAGCAAACAATCTATTTACAGAATCTAATTTATAAAAAGTGTTTTAAGAAAATGTTCATTTTTGACGAATTTTCTTTAAACGCTACAATTTGGGATCCATTATTGGACTAAACTGTAGACTTTTAAAACTAGTTCTTTCTCTTGCAATACTCCTAGCCGAAATTTTAAAAGTAGCTCACGTTGCAAAGTTACGTTTGCTATAACTAAATAGAATATTTTATTTCTTAACTCTGCATATTTTTTACTCGACGACTTCTTCAACAAACTAAACTTTTTCGTTATAATAGAACATTTTAAGTTATCGGACTTCTCAAATCCAAGTATGCATCAGAAAAGTGACTTTCTCGTCGTTTTATTTTAAAGAAACCTCAGTGCTAACGTGAAATACGCAAATCGATACGACTGTAGTCAAAAGATTAAACTCATCTATTCTTTTAGATTCTGCACGTTAAAGAATGCATGTTTGCTATGCTGACAAGTATACAAGCAACAACAGTTATAAAGTGTGTTGATTCAACACGTAAGAAAGAAGGGTGTATTTCGGAGGTCTTTCGTTGCAGTGAATACGAAAGTGCCCTCGGTACTACGAACCCACACAAGAAGTCTACACTTATTGGGGGTCTATCCTTCTTATGTAAATTAGCCATCTATTTAGTTCTTATATGCCTAGGAACATCTAGCGATGCTTAACCAATCTAGAATACTAATTATATTGCATTCAAAAAGGAAAGGGGTAAAAATAGGTCTCGACAAGCGTTTGGGTCTAAATCAGAGCCAATTCAAATTGTTAATTATTCATTCAAAATCATATTGTTACTTCACATCACTATCAGCATCTAAATATTTTAGATAATGGAATGCAGAGTAAGTGAATTAAAATCAATTTTTAAGCGCGTTTAATTCAGGTTAGAAGGATCCGATGATAGAAAATAAACTGTCGGGTTCTAACTTTATCAACTGTAATAATAACTCAAGCAGAAATAGTGCGGTTGAGAGTAATTTTAGCCAAAGTGAAAATGTACATTTCAGATGATCCATAAAACGTCGCGTCTGAACAGTCGCGGATGTTACTACTTGATTAGAGCGTTATTTCTGTAACTGAAATAACTATTGCAAAACGAGAAGAGATTAAGTAGATAAACAAATTATAAAAAAGTTGCAGCACAGAATACTCGTATTTGATTTTTGTACTTTGCAGTAAGCTGTAATACCTTTCCCGGCATAAACGATGAATATGAAAGTATGATACTCTGCCTAAGTTCACAAAGACCTGCATACGCCGTAAATAAGTTTGCAAAATTCCTAGAAGCAATAGCTCAAAAGGACGTTATCTTCCAGCGGAGACCGTAGATCAACGAGATTAAATTCGTTGAAGTACCAGTAGCACACGTTGCGGTAGTTCTAAACTCATAAGCATTAAAAAATGAAAAGAAAAAAGAAAAAGAGTAGAACACAAAAATCAAGCCGTGAAGAAGCGCTTGTTCCTGTGCTGCTTTTCGCGCGAATCGTTGTACGCGTGGGTGCCATCGATTGCGCAACTGAATTCTAGGTAAATTTCACACATACACCCACATGCACATGCTAGATTTATCACATACAAACGCACGGCTAGACATATAGCTTTGCAGTATGTGACCCGCGAGACCGTAGAGTACAAGAGACGTCTTCTCTTCTCGGTTCGAGTTGTTTGTATCGCTGACGACGCAGAGCCTCATACATCGAAAATGTGTACAGCATATCTATGTATACACATACAGAGCTCGAAGCGGACAACGGTATTGGCCAAGAAAATCGCGGCTCGTGCAAGCACCTCGGGCAAACGAACTTTAGTAATTCAAGCAGCGCGCAAATTCCCAGCGCAATCCCTCTCGACTACGACTTTGTAATTGTCGAGTGCAGCCCTCAGCGGCACACGCGGGCAAAATTACAGACGCGAAGACTTCATTTCCGTCGGAAACGACACACTACCACCGCACTCGGTTTATGTACGATTAATGAATAAGAGATTCGCGCACGCCCCTGCTTATTTTCTCGTGTACTACTTTGCGGCTGCTCTACTATTTCAAATCGGCTGCTGCCACCGCTGCACGTTGTGTGTTTACGAATTATTTCGTCCGAGCGAACGCACGCGCTGATTATAGCTTTGTAATTAGTGGGTAAAAAAGCGTGGGCTTTTTATGAAAATGAAAAGCCCCGGGGTTTTAAAATAATCAGCTGTGATTCCTGATAAAGAAATTCAGTTTTACACTACGTTGCTTGTGCAGATGAAACGATTGTTTTTTTTTTGCGTCGCGCTAAAGATATATTGTTTTCGAGTCGAGTGTTCGATAAAATTTTCGCTTTTACGGGACTCGCCTTTATGACGTACAGCAGCCCTTCGGCTTTCATCTGGATAATACGGCATGCTACAGCTGAAAACAATGGAAGTCATACTTCATGACATCCGAGATGAGATGCTTGTGTTTGATGCTCGTGAGGCTTCTATTCGGCTTAAACGAGGCTGGTTCTTTCATATTCCAAACGTTTTTATAGATTACACAGCAAAGCTTTGAAATTCTTGCATTAAATTGTCAGGTAGTTTTGAGTTTGCATAATATTCGATAGAGAAAATTTTCCTCGTATACAAGCTTTAGAAGCTTTATTACAGCTTCGCGGTGTGCTAATTGTAAATTTTATAACACCGGACAGGCTACTTTATACTTTAATCAGCAATGCAATACCTGCTTCATAATGAATTTTACGGTGACATAGAAAATACACCGTCCAGCATAAGGTTATGCCATAATATTTTTTCCCACGCCGTAAGCAGCACGAGCAGATCTTTCATTAAAAAAAACATTTCCAATTAGACGCATAATCCGAAACAAAGAATGCTGGGAGCAAGCGCGCAATTATGAAAGGATACAGAATGATGGATCGGAAAATCGCTGATGAAAAACAGAGATCAGCGCAACGTTGTAATCAACGGCATACAATATGACAGACGTCAAGACTCTAACCTACGACATATATACGCAAGAGCTGTATATATATATATATATATATATATATATATATATGTACAGCACAGCAACGCTTCTGGCCAATCCGATCGTTAAAAAGCGAGCGTTAAAACCGAGCGAACGTAGCGAGAATCCGTGAAGCGATGCGCAGCGCTGCAGCGCCGGCAGATTGGCATAGTCTATAAGCGGGGACGTAAACAGCTGCCGAAGTTTTCGCCCTCGCGCTTGCGTGGCGCTCTCCCACCTCTCTCGCTCTCTCACGCGCGCGGCTGAGACCGCAAAGTATATAGGCATGTCATAGGCACCCCCGACATCACATTGTGCCGGCTGACTACCGTTGGGGCTAACTTGCCCGTCGCTTGCGCGGCAACGCACACATACTCTCCTTTTGGCGCCGCATCAGCCCTCAGCACACAACCTGTTGCCGTCACTTCACCGCCGCAGGACCTCTAGAGTATAGCGCGCACCAATATACGCTCTGGAATTCGCACAAGTTTGCAATTTTTTTTTCGACACTGCAGTGTGGGTGAAAATTGATTCGTGCGGTCGAACGGAAAGAGTTTTAAATGCGTAGAGCGGTGGAACATCGGGAGGATTGACGCTTGCGCGAGGAGAAAGATCGGAGAGAGGAAAAAGGTGGGCCTCCTAGTCGGAGCTTAGTCAGGTGCGCGCGCGCCGCTACGCACAGAGCTTCACGCAAGGCTTCGTTCCAAAACCAGCGAGTGGATTATTTTACTGTTGTTACCGACAACTTTGGTTGACTTGTTCTTCGAGATGACGAGCTCCGGTTGCTGTACCTTCCTGGCGCTCGCAACGGCGCTCACGATCCTCGGCACCGTCAGCGGCTCGCCGCGCGGACACGCGCTCGACAAGAGAAGCAACGATGCCAACGCTATCGAGTATCCGGATTACGAGTATCAGGTGAGCTTTTTTTTGTACTTTAATGTATGTGTAACTGCCTAGTTGAAAGGTTCTCGCGTTGCCTATGTTTCAGCGTAATTGATTATTAGCGACGTTTATATGTTCCAGAAAAAATTGTGCAAAAATTGTATAACATTTGTGTCACCGAAGAAAATTGTTATGGAAGAATCACTAATAAAACTGTGAAAGTGTCATAAATAATGAGAAATAAAATCAAAAACTAGTTGAGAATTTAAAAAAATGATAGTCTTGAAATTTCCTCATATATCGATAAAAAGATCAGGGAAGTTACGCGATAGGAATAACTGTGTACTGGATTTATGAAAGTGTTGAAATGAAGTGAAAAATTATTCTCGATATATCGGCAATAAATTTTTTGCATCTACGCGCACGATTCTTCCGTGTCCTTAGAGATCCATATGGTACCTGCTTTACAGTACGTAGAGTCTAGAAATTCAATCAAACTAGTGCTCTATATCAGATTTAACTCGATACGTGCTTTTTGATATCTGAATTTGACGATTGTCTCTGCAGCTGCCTTTTTACGTCATATGCATCGTTTTACAATATATTTACTAGAGCAACGAATAGAATTTCAATTAGTCATCATGCATAGAAATCCATCATGAAGATTATTGGAAAACCAAAGAATTATATAACGTTTACATACCTTATACATCGATAATTTTCAACAATACCATCAGCATACACTGGGTAGGATAAGTTTTCAGGAAGTAGGTGGCTAAGCGTGAATAAAGTTCAAGTAACCGCTGAGTGGAGTTTTCCCATAAACTAGGGAAATGGATGAGATTGCTTGTAAAATACTAACTTGTACATAAAAACGCGAATTAGCATTGATTTACTTTTAAGAAGTTATTTTAGCAAAATTACGCTGTTTAAAAGACAATACCTGTGAAAATTGTAATTAATAAATTGCGTTACTTGGAGAAATAATTAAATGTTCATGCGTTTTATCTATAAATAAATTTTAAAAATATTTACTGTATAGCATCGATGCGTCGGACACTAATTGATTTTAATTAATTTCGTAATGAATTTTCTTTGTTGCGTAAATAAAATTGATTTATAATAACCGGATTTCAACAATCGTCATCCAAAAGAGGAATAAAACGAAGAGCGTTCTACCTACATCATTCAATTACTTTGATAGGTGTATTACTTAGACATCTTGATTGAAAGAAAGTTAAAAAAAAACTTTATTTACAACAAGCAAGTTTTAAGAATCTATTATTAACGATTAATAACTAGATGTTGAGTGAAATTTAATGAAAAGACAAAACCATTTTTTAATTACTACCTGATCAAGCTGCATTATTCTTATTATTATTCATTAAACTAGTTATAAGAACAGGTTGTGAATAGATTATTCACGAAAAATAAATATGGATTGTTTCGATTATGTGTACTAATTGGCTTGCCCACGATCAAAACCACGAGAATATTTGTAAAATTACAAAGCTGGGTTAAACATTTTTTGCTTTTATTTTGTGTAAATATTAAAAATTCAAAATGAAAAGAGACTTGAAAATGAAAAGTAAATACCGTTCAAAAAGATTTCGTTCATTCGAACTTCAAGACGAAACAGTCTTCTTAGTCCAATAAAAAAAAAATTATACATACTTTTAAAAAGTTTTAAAATAAAACAGATGTATAAAAATACTTAATTCCTGAAGTTATTTCCCTTTGCCGAATCCCTGGTAGAAATTTTGACTGTTTTGAGCAGTTTTTGGCCAGTGCTCGCCAGTAACTGTGTAATTTCGACAGAATTAGCCAGTAACTGGTTAACATGGGTCACAATTTCTACCAGGGATGCGCTAATGGCAACTCTGTTCAGAGACAATTTCCAAAAGGACGTGAATAGTAATGAAGTGTTGATTCGCGTAACACGCAAATCACCCTTATAAGCTTTGAGTTGCTAGATTTATTTTGGTTCCAAGCTAACATTTTTTATCTTCATTTTTTACCAACTACCAATCGTTTTTTGCAATGCCATTTTTGTACCACTTTGTTGTTCTAATAATATCGCAATTGAATTTCATATCACAACTGAGCCTAATTACGTTTAGAAAATTAACAAATGAACTGCGGATATCGCGCTGCTCTTGCTTATGATTATTGCGACGATACCTACTTACTGATCTATAACGAGCCGCACGACAAGCAATCGTTACACAAAATTAATTCATTAATAATTTTCCGGCCTTACATTTTGTTTTACCTCTTGATTATGAAATGTTAATTAAAGTAATTCTTTAGCTTCCGCGAACGAATGCCATTATCAGTGAGTCGATATTATGCTTTAAAATCATTACGATGATATTAAAGTAAATTTGTTTTGATATCTTGTATAAAACATAATATATGATCGCTTTTGGGATTACACCACCCACGTAATGCCAATTCATGTTGCAGCATTATTATTGTTTCTTCGCGCGATTATTCAACAAGATTAAAGATTGAAACATCGAGGAATACTTTGACGCAATATTTGATATAACTTGAACCAAGCTTCTACTCCAAATTCATTATTAAAACCCCATAAATGCACCGTTCAATGCTAATTTCGCAATAAAAAGTATTGCACGCGTTATAATATGAGTATCAATTAACAGTACTCAGTGTAGTGCATCTTTTATCGAGTGGCGTCACTCGGTTGCCTACCTGTCTATGTATATAGCATATGAGTACGTCAAAAGAGAGGATTAATCATACCGAACGCTTGAAGTGTATTAGCCAGTCAATATGCCTCAGTATGTACATCCTGCGTACAGCAGATAAAGGAAGCTTGCATGTGGGCATTAAAAATTTGCATGCTATGGACTGCACGCGAATCAGAATAGTACTGCCGTGGTTCCGTATCCTTACTTATATCAATGCACTTAAACTCGTTATTTATTAATGATATCCTCATGACGTTGCAATCGTTGATCAAAGGATACGCCCAAGTCTCCTAAACCATCCTCGTATCAACTAAAACCGCAGAGAGCATAATCAGAGGCTTTAATGACATTTGCGATTTTCCGGGCAGGATATTTTGTGGCAACGCCTATTTTCGGAAATCATATTTATAGGACTGGGAATCACTCTTCATTAGGATTTCCATTTATACCTTTATCATTAGCATTATCCTTTAATTACCGACTAAATAATTTATCGCGAAATCTGGTTACAGTTTGCCCATTTATCAATACTAATTGAATATGGAAAGGAAATATAATTTTGATCAAACTATCAAAATAATCTTTGTAAACAAAATTTTAGAAAAAATGTATTGGTTTAATACAAATTTCAGTTCTCTTCCATTAGTGAGTCTGCAGGGAACGATTGTACCTTTCGCGCCTCGGTATATAGCTCCCTTGTTGACTTCGAATGGATGACCCCAGGTATCATATTGAAAGTACTAAAATCGTAAAAAAAAAAAAAAAAAAAAAAAAAAATAATTATCCACCCACGGAAAATGAAATATTCTAAATCCTTAGATCAGATAATACATTTTGATAAATTACACTGAATATTGACCAAACATATTTTTGCACTTGTATGGGTAATTTCAGAAAATTTGCAATGGAAAATTCAATAGTTTAGAAAATTCATGATGTACACTTTTTCATGTAGTCGACTCTGAATGTATCTCAAGTCTCATTCCTAACAATCTATACAGGATACGTACTTATAGTCGCCAGATTAAAGTTTGACGCGTCTAAATCCGAAATCACGGATTTGCAACGGCAGCGCTAAAAATATAACCGTGTTTAAGGAGGAACAATAACCCATGGAGTTAGCCATTCTATTAAAATCCGCGCAAGTCTAAATCGAGCACTGAGAGCTGTCTCGTCGCGACATTAAAATATTTTTAGCCAAAGCAACTTTGTTCAGCAGCAGCAGTAGCAGCAGTAGTGCATTATTTTTCTCTCCCGCCAAAACTCGACAATGCGACCGAGGCAAACTTTCGCGGTTGTATATCTCGAAAGCTGGTGTGTGAGAACGTGTATATAACGAAATTGACGTGTACGCGCGTACTCTTCTACTGGGCGCATTCGCGCGTACGTGAATCGCATAACCGTGCATATGCAGCGTACTGAAGTAGCCATCCGCTGTGCCGTTTGTCGCTTGTGCGACTAGTCTGCGACATGGCTGCGACACATTTGCACGAGCATATTATGCTTTTGCTTCATGGGCTTATAGCGAATTCTCGATAATTCGTTACTGTTCGCTTTGATTATTCCCTCATTGGACTCAGAATAACTCATTTCGTAATTCTGTTTCTTTTTCCTTTCAGTCTCTACCTTCTTTCAATCACATTTCTCTATTTACACGTCATAATTACGAACATAAATACAGCCATTCAATGTTCATTCAGTTAAAATGTTTAATACCCTTTTGTTGAACATTATTTGCGTTTTCGGAAATTCCACATCATTTTAAGAGTTCGAAGGAAAATAAGTACAAGAAATTAATGCAGTGATTTTATTAATTTGTATGCATACGAATTTTCCCAAAATGGGTACTTACCAAATCATTAATTTTCATCATTACACTCCCACAGTAAACCAATTATCTTAATAAACAGTCGATGATACTGAAAAATAAAAACAATAATTTGAATATAATTGAGACCACAGAGGAACATGTAATCCAGACATTTTGGATAAACTTTAAAACTAAGAATTTTAAAATAATTTAGAATTACTTTAGAGTATTGACATTTCTTAATTTAAAGTAAAAATTCTGGTAAAATTTCGACAAGAAAAGATGAAAGAGCACAGCTTTTTACTTGTCCGTCAAACGAAAAGAGAATCGATCATTTCTTGTTTCATCGCACGGGAGCCAAATCAGAAACACGATAGAAAATTCGAACACGTAAAAGGAATATTGATCGTAAATGCGTCAGCATCTTTCCATCTGGATTTTTTGAGAATCTTACTTGGGCAATTAAATCTGTGGTTCTTAAAGCGGAGCCGAAGAAACCTTGAATGTATTAAATAACTCTACAGGAACTGACAGTTTGTGTGGGGTACATAATATTTTTCATTTTTAAGCTTATAAATACTTCACGAGTATTCGTTTCTGCTCAAATACAGATGACGTGATATATAGACTATAGGTCGATAGTTGACCCAATTTTTTACTTTTTCCACTTTGATCTTATTTTCTCTATCAGTAGCGAAATTCTCCATAGCACAAGGAATATATATATATATATATATATATTTCTTATATAACATTTAAGCATCCAATTTAGATATCAGTCTGTATGAAATTTGATAGTGTACATTCATTTTAACTGCGATACTAAAAACATTGTTATTAACAATGAATGGCAAGTGAAAATTGCCCCATTCTTGTATCTTTACGGGTCCCTAGATACAGAAGACCGCATACTAATTTTCGCATCTAATGGCACCCTCCGTTGAATCGGTAATATTATCTTTTTTTAGAGATGTTAGTCTCTCTTGATAAAACTACGTTAAGAATAATTTAAATCACATTTTAACAAAATTTATGGTATGATCAGTGATCACTAGAGTTATAAAAAAAAAATGTATCAGAGTTTTTTCCCAAGAGAACACAGCAAGTGACTAGTTGACGTAGGTCCCTGTTGTTTATTGAAAACAATATCGACGATTGAAGTTGAATAAAGACCGTTGGCAATTCACAATACCTTTGTCTTCGACCCAGAAACTAAGAAACCTCTGTACGAATACCATTGGAGTTTGTATTGTAGTAGAGAGCTTATTCCTTCCGGAAATATATCAATACAAATATAGTAGGCGCGTGATGTGATGTGTCAAAAAATGTCTTTATTTAACTTTTATTAAAACACGGCAAAAAATAAATATCCAAGCTCAAGCGATGAGGATGATTATTTGACCTTGTCTTTAACTAAGTATAAGAGGATATGCAGATTAAAAATTTTAATACAAAAATCTAATTTTATTCTGGATACTTATACTTTTATTTTAGATACATAAATTCATTCGTGATTACCTGTGGACTTAACGACAATAACGATAGCAAATGAACTTCAATTCTTCAGTTCTTCGCAAAAAATATATTCGATCAGTAACACAAAACAAAAGCAATGAAAATGTTTGTATTGACGTAGTCGAGAAATATGAGAAACTCTTATATATCGTCTATGATCTTGCAAGGACAGTATAGAGGAGTGGTCGTTATTTTTATCGTCGACTTATCTGCTCGCTTCTTTGAATAGTACGTCCCTTTAATGATAATATAAAATGAATAATTTAATAGTTTCACAACAAATTATAATAACGGAAATATATTATTAGAAGATGCTAACAATTTAAGTATATTGCTGATACATACTTATTTTAATTTGGAAGTATTGGAATTGTAACTTCAAAGACCTATCACGCTTAGTTCATTATTAATAATTTTTTAAAAAATATGAAATTCATAGTGATTAAGAAGCGTATCGATCAAGATAATAATTAACTTAGATTTTAATAATTGGCTAATACAAATGTTATTATTTTTGTTACATGTTAGAGAGTCATGCCTAAAAGAGCAGCACTTCTACTAGACCGATTGTTAGTGGCTTTGCAAAAAGCAGTTGAAAACGATGAAGTAGGGAAGGAAAGCTCTAACTCATACGTCAGGTCACTACCAGACTTCTCAGATATGCCTGAGTCGCAGAGGATGCAACTTTCTGACGAAAAGACGGTAAGCTTTGTACTGACGTACTATTTTAGTGATAATGGCGATTATTTTATTTTAAATCCATTAAAAGTTATTTTCATCCCCAAATCTTATCAACCTGTTGCAGATGGATCTTCAACGGCGAGGCCAAGCAAAAGGTCGCGTTTATTGGCGTTGTTACTTTAATGCTGTAACATGCTTTAAAAGGAAGTGATTATCCATTAGAAAAGACGAGGCATGGCGGTCTTTACTTAAAAAATCGTTTAACTTCTTTCAGTCAGTGTGGCTATAGTATTTTCATAAACCATCATACCGAAAGAATGGAGTTGCAAGAACAATTATCATGAGATTAGTAAATTTGTGAATATATTTTATATTTATGATTTATATTTCGTGTAAAACTGATAAGCACTTTGTATGATTTACAAAAAAATATAATTTTCATCAAAATACACAGAATTATATTAACGTCATATCATACTGCGAATGGGTTCGATCAACTAGTATGACGAATTTTGAATTTCAAATAGTTCCTATATCAAAGACTCAATATTTTTTCTGGGAAGAAAAATATTACTATTAAAATTTGCAGTATTAATTTAGCAGATCATCTATACCATTTATGAAATAAAAATATTTCATACAGGGTTATTACATAAGAATCTGTAATATTTATAGTTTGTTAATATTCATTTAATGTCAAAAAAAAAGTTGTATCCAGTCATTCATACTTGTTACAAACTGTTACAAATGTATCTGAATATTCAAAAAATGGCATACAATCAGGAAAACTATAGAAATCCTCTAAAATTGGATATATAAATTCGCATGCGAAATGTTGTAAAAGTTCAGAAACATTATACTTCTTATTTATTTTTTGTTTATTAGTTTAATTTTGTATACTGTTATAGCTACTTGGATATTTCTATGATAAAATATTTTACTTGCCATTGAGCGCAATTGGGCACTTTGATAGATAAACTATATTGTATTATATTTATGATATGCCTATTTAATTTTTGTTGAAAAATATTATACTGTACTGATGATTAAAACTATTTGAACCAAAAAAATGTTTTAACCCATATTCTTTTTTCCTAATATTTTTAAAAGACTGATATTAGCAGAAATTAAAATCAGTGCACACGAATTTTCGCATTGCATATATTAATTTATTAATTTAATAATTTATTAATTTCCCAACATAAGCGAATAAAATCGAACAAAATTTCATAGCAAAACATCTTTCTTATTCGAAAGGTACGTATAAAACTAACATAAGAACCTCAATAATGATATATTATCATGTCAACATTGCAATTAAATACTTACGCACTATCAGCGTATGTAAATAATACGACATAACGACAGAATTCTCTAATGTTTTGAAAATAGCAAGTTATGTTTTACAAAATGTAGATCTATTTGCATAGCATGCGATGCAAAGTGTTAAATTAGTTCATTGCATAAAAACTTTATTTAATTATTGTATTATCTGAAAAGCGTTGAAATAGTAGAACTACTTCTATTATCGGCCAGGAATAGCATTGTCGATAAAAGAAATGTCGCAGTTACTGCCTGTTACCATTTGATGATCAGTCGTACAGTATACGTGTATCTGTCTTTTTGTGGTGTACGGTTTGCTGTATTGCCAAGTTATTTCAACATAAAAATTGTGTACAAAAGCTATTAGCAATATTAGTGTTACAGTTAATTCTAAAATTATTAGGTCGGTATATAAATTAAATATGTACAAATATATATGTTTGTTAACATTTCATATTAAAGTCGATTTTAAAATGGAAACCTTTTTTGTATATTCATTTCTAACCTCAAAATATTTTTTTTTAACTCTATTTTTAAGATATAACGAAATATATTATTTTTAGGATAAAAAAATGACAGGATCTGATGTAATAACTGAAACTAAATCTAATACTGAAAAAACAGGAAATAATCCTTTGGAACAATTTGTCTTATTAGCAAAAACAGCTAAAGGAGCTGCGGTACTGGAATTAATAAAACAGGCAGTTGAAACTCCTGGAGTTCACGTTTTCGGTGAACTTTTAGACATGCCTAACATCAAAGCATTGGAAAATGGACCTAATGCAGCATATTGGAATACATTGAATCTTTTTGCTTATGGAACCTACAAAGATTACTTGAAAAACAAAAATCTATTAGTTGAGTTAACACCAGTCCAAAAAAAGAAATTACAACACTTAACTATCGTAACATTAGCCACAAAGTCTAAATGTATACCATACTCAGTACTATTAGATGAATTGGATATAAAAAATGTTAGAGATTTAGAAGATTTGATAATTGAGGCAGTCTATGCTGATATTATACACGGGAAACTGGACCAACAAAATTCTCAGTTGGAAGTAGATTATGCTGGTTTAGGACGTGATGTAAAACCAGAAGATACTGGCGCTATCGCTGAAACTCTTGCAAAGTGGAGCCAAACTTGCAATAATATTTTAGAATGTATTGAACAGCAAGTTGTTCGAGCAAATGCTGAAAAACAGCGAGCAACTCATCACAAAGAAAAAATCCAACAAGATGTTCGTAATTTACTATTGACCGTAATGTAATTTACATGTTAATCAATAAGCGCTCGAAATCATAAAATTTATGTAAATAAGCATTTGGATAATGTCAAAATATTGTTGGTTTTCAAACTGAATCGAATAAGCTTATGGCATCAGAATTATTTTTTTCTATTGCACAGAGGCTTGCTTTTCTCCATTGGTTATCGCGTTTAAAATAAAATACAATTTCAAGATTTATTTATCCGTTTTTATTCTAGAAAGATTTTTTTCTTTTACAAAAGTGGAAATCAAAATTCTAATTTTTATATTTCTTGAATCACATTATATACTTTTGAAAATTGAATTATGAACAATCATTTTTAGATTGCAAATATAAAAAAAAACTCGTATCTCAAAGTGCAGCATGTGGAATTCAAGAAGCTGATACGATAGCGGGTAGTACTGGTACCGGAAACAGTGATTCTTGTAGAGAAGCTTTGCCAGTTCTACCAGATGCAAAAAGGAAACAACAAAAAGGAAAAGGTATTAGAGAAAGTGGTAAGTTTTGGAAAACTTAAACAAGTTAACTTAGTTCATCTTGAACTTTAAAAGGTATAGGTTGTATCAACTGTACACATAAGCAATGGTGTATCTTAGTTAGATAACAAAGATGCCTGCAGTACAAAACTACCCTGACTATCCTCGTACACGAAGTGATGGAGTTATAAATCGTAATCGGTTTGTGAAGAACAAAAATAGTTTTTACGTAAGATTAGGTATTATTTATAACATTTTGTACAACAAAAAATTAATTGTAACGGAGATCATAATAGCAAGGCACGTATTCTTGCTGCTACACCGTACATGAATTATTAAGATTTTTAATGTAATGAAAGAAAATATTTTGTATTATTATTAAAATGTTAAACTTTTTTTTTAAAGAAATCACCATTATATAATAAATTAACGTAATTATAAACGTGTGTTATGCATCTTGAGGTTCAAAAAATAACTGATTAACCAACTTTTTAGTACTTACCTACTTTGTCTTTTTTTGTAAATAACGTAAATGAATATCAAACATATTTCTAAAAATACAACTTATAACATTGAATGAAATGTTTTATTTTTCATTTTAACTCACTTGACAAAACAATTATATCTTTTTAAATAAAGTATATCATATATTTCAACATCTACCGATCATTTTACATACCCGTGTTGTTTTGAAAATTAAAAAATTATTTTCATTTAAACTTTATTTATCTATATGTTTGGCGTATATGGTAATTTTCACATATTACAATCTTATTAGTATAGTAATCAATATGTAATCGAAGATCATCTTAGAATATAGTATTTACAATTTATAATTTATTTTTTTACATTATCGATGTAATTACAAAACGAATAAATTGAATTGCTGGTTTGTTATTTTTGCACAACAAATAGCATAGCAATTAAAAAGTTGTACAGATCATGATAATTGATGATTTGGCGTTTATTAATCGTTACATTAATGCTTATAATGTAATATTATTTACAATACATTTCTCGATCCTCTTTATACAATATATAGTTTGATAATTTATTTACACTTTGATGTTAATAATTATCACAAAACAGATATTATAGTAATGAGATGTCAAGGTGTCTCAACGATTTTGAAGAATCACTATAATTTGTAATCGCAGTAGTAGGTTCAGAATATTGGGCTCAAATATATTCAAAACCTACTCGAGAGACCTTGTTACAAAACAACTATTAAAAAAGTAATCAACGACAGGAGATACATTGTAGATTATATTAGTGAAACTCTAACACAAAGTTTCAAATCAGGTCGATAACTTAAAAGAAACAATGTATCATAATTTTCATAAATAAACATGTTATTTCATTATAATTGTTACAGTTTATAGAATAAAAAGTAAAGTCTTTATAAGTAATTGTCAATTAAGTACTTGAGAACCTATTTATGAGTTCATTTAGCACAAACTTCTGTTCTACTACTTAAATTTGCTTTGAACTGAAAATATTCGATAGTTTAACTACGATTCTATATTAACATTTATACTTATACATGTAAACATGCTTCATCTACATGATATATTTATAATATTTTCGAAAGGTTACGAGTTCTTCAATCAATTAATATGTAATTCATTTTCGGTTTTGTTGATATTAGGCATTATAGGCTTAGTTTTTATAATCTTATTGTGTCATGTATTTACGCCACATATACAATTTTTACAAAACGCCAACTATTTAATTTAGGCGACATCACACTATTTATTCGAACTACTATATTGATTTTATAATAAATTGAATTATTTACAATACGAACCATATATTTTTACCATTAAATTTACGGTTTCCTAATATCAAAATGTGCAATATAATACAAAACTCTATACTTAATTTGTAAAATACATAGTCTTGTAGAATATAAGAAAATGCACAAGAAATAATTAAACGTTTATATGTACAGTGCTATTATTAAGTACTATTTACAAAATATTACTTTAAATCATATTTTAACAATAACAGAAAGTATTCACCTTTGTTAACTTGGCATGAAGTAAGTTTTATAGATAATATTATAAAAATAACCAAAGTTAACAAAGTCATATTACTTTCTGCAAATTCTTATGTTTGGTTCACTTATTTTTATTTCATTAGGCCTGCTTTGAAACATTGCCATTTTATTTCTTATATAACTTAATTTGCACCAAATTCATATAAATATTATTTGTTAAAGACTATTCATTGAAATAAGATAATTTTTTTCGTTGTTGTTGAGAGCATCTAAAAACATTGTAATATTACTGTAAAATATATTTAAATACAAATTTTAATATAATGATCGGTTAGAGTTGTGGTGTGGGTAAGAATTGAATTTGAATATAATATTCGACGATCAGAGATTCAGATTTAACATTCATATTTAATTCAATAACTTCTTATAACTACAATAGTTTATATTAAATTTATGATGTAAGTTTTTAGTATTTGGTGATTTTAATTATTAACGTAATTAGTTATTGCAGTATTTCACAAGTATTTACATTTTTGCTTTGTAACTTTATAGGAGTAATAATAATTTGAGTACTATAATGTGCAGTCAACCCCTTAATAAATATTTTATCAAATTTTTTATAAAATTTATCAAGGAGATAATATATTTAATATTTTTAGCAGTTTTGTGACATAGATGAGTTATAAAAAAAGTTAAAAAATAATTTACATGAAAAACTTATGTAAAAGTGAAAGTGTACTACTTTGTCTCCTTCACTAAATATTAAAGAATCAACTATAATACACAAAACAAAAAATATTCAATCATTGCTAAGTCATACATCTGTATTTTTTCAAACAAATGTATGATTTTTTAATACTGAAATAGAAATAAATAAATTTTTTATTATCTTTTGGGATCATCACATTACATATATTAACATTTTAAATATATGCGTGCATGTTTGAACTATGTCAAACTTTAAAAATTCAACAAATCCATATAGAATCTATTTATAAACTATCAGAATAATATTAAATTATCATTTTTTATAAAATAAAATGTTGTAAGCAGTTCCTTTTCGTTTATAAATATGTTATGATTTACTAACAATCATGAGATATTATTTGAGAAACTCATAATATCAACTAGCGCATTCTTTGCATACGTATAGATAGCTTACACCAATTTTTGCAATATTGTTTTTTTACGTATATATTTGACCAGTACAAAATTTTGGCATGCTTTTAGCCACTAAAGAATGATTAATAAATTAAAAATTTCATCTTAATTTTATCAGCTATGAGCATTATTTTATTTTGTGCTCATTATATTTTGAATTTCCCCTAACCACGTTTAAAATAAAGTGTAAATAATTTGACATCAACGCAAAAACGATGCATGAATTTAGCGTGTAATTAGAATTAGAGTTTTCACTGAAAACGCATGTACATTGCTCGTTTAACGAAGCGCGTGTGTTATGTATATACGTTGGTGCTTTTAAAAGGTTTTTAATACAGCGTGTGCGAAATGTGATTTCGCGCACGCTGTGTTAAAAAATAATGATCGATACGCGTGCGAAGTTGATTCTGCACTCGTGTGATTGTCATCCTCGCTTCGCTCGGGCGATAAACCTCACACTCGTGCCAGAATCAACTGTTTCGCACTAGTATCGAAATGTACTATTTTTTGCTTAACAAGCATTTTCGATTGCACTTTCGATAGTTGGTTTCTTGTGTTATAAAGATACATCGTTTTGATTTAAGGGTCCATTACCTATTTTCGAGTTATTCAAAAGTTTTCCAGTATTCTCTGAAGTCTCGTTGGCGCTGGTTTCCTTCGATGATATAGAATCAGTTTTGTTGTTATTGTTATTAGTTTGCGTTGCTGTCGAAACAAGCAGAGCTTTCGGTTTGCCATTCTGTGACTCTCTCACTGCCATCTCGTAGTCTGCCCATGAAAAAAGAAAATGGATTTCAATCAACAGATCATTAGAATGTCAAGCAACAGATTAGCTATGAATCACACTCAGACACTTTAGGAATGATAATATTGAGTAAATGCAAAGAACTGATGATAGGAGTCGCTTTTTCAATCAAGATAGTTCCTTTGGGTAGAAATTTGGAATATGAATTTGAGGCTTGGCTCGAGGAGCATTGACATCTATCACCTCGAAAATTCGTAACTCACATTCGCTTTGTGTGGAACAATCCATCGTAGTGGTAACATGCTTCTGTACAGCTTTGTTTTGATCGCATGTTACCGCGGTCAGAGTGATTGGCGCCATCATGCTCGATGCATTCGTGCCCGTCACCGCTGAACTCTTTGTCGTGCTGTGCCTATTGGGCATCATGCTTTGCCGCACATTTCTCTCGGGCCGTATCAAGATGATGTATAACTAGGACAGACGAGAGATCTTTTAAATTAACGATCTAGACGAAACGTTTTCAATGCATGTCCGCAGACCCGAGTGCGGCAAGCACGATTCTTTTTCCCGATATCCTCTGCCCCCCTCCCCCTGCCCCTGCCTCTCTAGCTTGGCCGCAAGCGCTTTTTCCCTCTTTTATGACGCCGCGAATTCAGCGACAGACGAAAAAGCTGTTGACAATGAAGAACGAGCTTTTTTCTTCTGTTATTCATCAAACTTATTGAAACCGCTCGTTTGAAAACAAAGATTTGGTCATTAACGATTTTACGATAATTCTTCAGAAAATAATGATTCATCTATATTGACGTATTTCAAATGATTAAATTAACTTCAATTGTATAAACATGGGAATCTACTATTTCCGCATTACGGGTACAGCAGAAATACCGACGTACGGTCGGACGTTATTTAGAAATCCTCGTGATAATAAAACACCGGTAGTTTAACATTAATTAAAGGCTTTGCGTGTCTGATGACAAACACGAAGCTCTACAATTTACCTTGGGACTGAAGAGACAAGCAATGGTCACAGAAGCCGACAGACTGATAGTTACAGACATCGAGGTGATTCTTAGGGCGACGTGATTGCCTGTTCCAAAGTATAGTGGCACAAAAGCTAGCCAGATCACGCAAGTTGTATACATCGTAAAACCTGCAAGACGTCAGTATAAATTAAAAGCACATTTAAAAAAAATACAAGACAATTTCATTTGGACAAAGAATTGCAATGGATTTTCTAAATAAATAACACTTTCTATCCTCTGCGTACGTTTGTCATTCAGCCATTGTTTCTAGTTAAAGAAAGGGTTTTTGTTAAAGCTCGATCGACGCACGGAGTAGCGAGCAGTCGTCCTACTAACCGTGTCGAAACATTGACGATTTTTCGAACGCGGTCCAAGTAATTGTCGTTTCTCAGAACGGTATTCAGGCTTCGGAATCGTTTCCCTCATTCATGGTCCACTAATTTTATTCTGCGAGCCGGATGGCTCGCTCTTCGTTTCAGCCTTTATTGCGACCCAACACGGTGAGACAGGCTTTGCCGAACCCGGCTTATTGACAATCTACGCTGTGTTGCGTGCTTCGCATTTATGACCTATCGGGGGCTCTTTCGGTTGTCCTTAATTTACAGAGTTTCGACGAATGTTTGATTTGGCCTGTAAAACTTTTACTGCAAATGTTGCCGTTGAATCAATTTGTTGTCGGCTTATATACCTCGAAGCTATACAGATGTAGATGCTTCTTTGTATGCACGTGGTTTGTTAGCTCTGAGGAGTTTCTTTTAAAAGCAAATATCCGTATAAGACTTTTGTTCGGCGTTGTTGGCAAGGAGTCAAAAGCAATGTTTATCTCGAAAAGGAACAGTGGGTAGGACTATAGTGGTGACAGCTGGGCAATCCAATAAGTCTAAGAGTACGAAAGAGGAAGTAAAACGATATAATAGTGAGGCGCGCACGCGCGCGAACGCGGAGGCGACGAGGGGGAATGTGGGCTACTGCTTGACGATGTGATTAGTCGGTAGCCTGCAGCGAAAAAGAGCAGTTTCGCCAAGTTATATAGCGAGTAAAACACTGGCTGACTCTGCTAAAGTACTTGGCAATGTGATTAGTCGACTCGCGGCGCCGCGCGAAGCTGCATGATGTCGTCTTCTTTTTTGGGCTATGTACACAATTGAGCGGCACAATTAAAGAACGCTTAAAAGAGAAGAGAAAAAAATCTTACCGATGTGTTTGCTCTCGTTGAAAGCCTCGGGTATTTTCCTGGTGAGCACCGCGTATACTGTGCAGATAATTATAAGAATGATGGGATAGGTGAATGCGATCATGTAGCTAGCGTCGATGTAACTGTTGCAGACGAGGAGATTATCTTCCCGAGTAGGGTAGTGGTGCATGGCCTTGGCGGGGTCGATGATCATCCAGACGCCGTTTATCAGGATCTGAACGAAGACCAGCATCGAGCAGATAATGAGCTGCGATCGGGGCGAGATGAAGGACGGCCTTTTCGCACTGTGCTTTCCCGCGCGAAAAATACGAGAGATCCGGTTGGTTTTTGTGAGCAGGGCCGCGTAAACCACGGTGAAGCAGAAGCCAGCGGCGAACCTGCAAAAGTGAAAAGCCCTTGATTTTCCGTTCCTTCCCATCCACTTGCTTCTCTTTCCGCTGGCCTCCTCCTCCGCCTACGTCCTCCTACACGAGCCATACTTCTTATCGCGCTAATGAACTTTGGGGGAGAGCGAGCCCCGGATAAGAGATGTAAGGTACTTTACGACTTTGATGAGAGATTTTGAGGGGGAGAGAAAAAAAGTTTTAATCAACGGCAGTGAGAGAATTTACAAAATTTAAATTTAACATTTTCAGTTTACGTGTACATGCTTTTTTATTTCAAATTTCTACAGAGCCTTTCACTCGTCGTTTTAACTCCACTTGAGTAAAACATTTATCATTATTTTTTTTTTCTTCGTAAAATTATGTCGCCAGTTTCCGTATACCCGCGAGACTGCAGAAAGCAAAAGAGTCTCGAGAGTCTACGATACTCGGAACTCTTTATACCCGCAGAAATATCTCTCTGAAATAGAACAATAAAAATTGCTTGACGAGCACTTGAGAGCTGACTCTCTTCCTTACCTTTGAATACCACAAACAATGTCCGTTGGCCGGAGAACAAGTGCGAACGTGACTAAGTAACAAAGAAGTATGCCCGTTAATAAAATATAGGATAATTCCCTTCCAGAAGCTCTCACGACAGGCGTATCGTTGTGCTTGAGGAAAACGCCGACCACGAAGAATGTCACCTGCAAATGCGATTCTCATTATTACGTGACAGAAATATATATTAATTTTTAACCGCTGCGCTCGATCATAAATTACGAGAACTTCCGCCGTCACGGCGTCAAAGTTTTATTACCAATATTCCTGTCGATGAGAAGGACATGGCACCGATCGCCCAACCACTTTCCAACTTTAAAAATTCCTCGGGTATATCTCGACAGAATGAGTGAGTGTCGTCGGGAACCGTCCCTTCTGGGCAATCAATACACTGCGTTTCGTCGTCTGGTTTTCGTATCTGTCGAAAGAAAGAGAATTTATTTATTTGCTGAGCGTGCCGTTTGTATACATACATAGACGAAAGCACTCTACACTGCTTCGGATTTCTTCTTTAGTAAACGAAAACAAAAACAAACAAAAAAAAAATTCACGTTTCACCGTTATAAAAAATTGTTATCTTTGAATTCAAAAACTAATATCGTTTCCAAAAAAGCTCACGAAAGTAAAGTGTTATTTTTTCTGAAAAAGAAGGATTGTTGTAGTAGATAACAACGCGGCACGAAGAAGATAAAAAAGTCGCACATAAACAATTGCACAGCACCTCCATCGAGAAAGTGGGTCAGCCACTGTGGTGGAGTGCAATTTCAGTGTCTAACAAGGCAAAGTTGTATAAAAGAAATGACAAAAAAATACGACGGATACTTTTGATTTCGCGCAATTCCGCAGCGTTCTTCATCGAGCAATGCTCTATATATCGGGTGTATGTACACAGAAAAACGAGACATCGAGTGGTAAGCTGGTACATATGCGCTATCAAGGGAAAGGGAATAACCCGCTCGTGAGGCTAAAAAAAAAGAACAAAAAGAGAAAAGAAGATGGTGGAAAAAGTCGAGCGATGGAGTTTCACCGTTTCGTGGTTGATTACGGGTAACAAAAGAAGGTCGATGAAACTCGAAGAGCCCCAGAAGGCGCAAAGAATAGGAAAGAAAGGTAGGAGGGCAGACGTGTACGAAGAGGCTTCATCCCTCCCTATCTTTTTTGTCTTTTCACCCACCCACACACATACATACACACAGTCCGCCGCCTTTCTCTTCACTCACTTTCCAGCGCATACACACCGAGCTCGACGACATTACCGACCTGATATTGAGTACAATTGAAGCAATGCCAGCAGCAGCTCTCGCCTTCGACGTATTTCTTCGCCTGGCCGAGTTCGCAGGGTAACGAGCATACGCTCTCCGGCGGTGGAGCATGTTCCAGTCGGAATTGGACTTCTACGGGCACATCAGAAACTATTTTAATGTACCGCCTACAATGTAAAGCGAAGGCTCCATTGTCTTCAAGGGGGTTGTTGTCTAAAGTGCTTCGTTATCTTAGCTATTGCTTCCCCTATAACTATTGCTACTCTAGTAAATTTCAAAGGATAGATTTCCCGGACAGCTCGAATTATTTTCCTGTGCACAAGCGATCTTGGCTCTCGATATTCAATTGGATTTTATTCTCAACCCTTTTCTACTAGTTTAACATCTTCAATAGCTAATTTTGAATGCGGTCAAGTCCAACTCGACCTAACAACAACTGAATCGCACTTCCATTCCCTTGATCGATTTATCTCGGTTAGTTCGAGTATTTAATTACACGGATAAATCATTCTGGCAATTGTGTATATTAAACCCACCTGTCATGTTTAGATGTAGAATTCCCTCCAAATACTGTCCCACGCGAATCCATTTATATTGGCCTGCCGAGGTTTGCTTGAAATGAATTATATTGTAGCGTGCCGGCCCGTCTCCATTATTATCGAACTTGAAACTGTCACCGCTAAGACCTGATTATTACATAATCTTAGTTAAAAGCTTCATCGTCGTTCGGACATTAACAAGAAAAATGCTGACGTGATGAAATTTCTCACCTTTAAAATCTACTTTCCGAAGATATTTCAAAAGTTCTTCCCCTTTTGTTGGCTTCATCTCGTCGCATAATCCTACTTTTCCATGACAAAGATCGTTATGCATATCACTGTCAATGAAAAGCGCGATGATTGAGTTGGTTTACTTTATTATTGTCATGAAATATAATAGGAGAAATTCATAAAGTCATTACCGAAAAGCGTATGCGAATGCCATGACTGCGTCAGACACGAATTGCAACTGATTTTCAAATGCCATGTCGCCTTTGTTTAAACGTTCTTTCGTCGTGCAGAAGTTTTCGTATTTACTATTGTACGGGGTTAACGATGAATTAGGATATCGGCATTTGAAATGATCCTCCCAGAATTCTGAAATTATAAAAAAATAATAATAATCTTTCTTACAACTTGCGCCACAGCTAATAAAGCAGTAGGGTACAAAGGTAAGAAGAGACTAGTGGAAAAGTTGATTGCACGAGATTAAAGGAAAAGCAGAGAGCATACATAATTATATATTCGAACTTCAAAGCTCGCCCTGAGAGCATACGTACACAGATTACGTTTCCGCAGCGAGTCAGGCGCAGTTTCTTTCATACATACTGACTTGATGGATCTACAGGTAACACGCATTCGAAAGGAATTTCTTCAACAAGACTCCGAGTGTACAAGTGTGTGCAAGTCACGCGCAAAGCTGAGAAATACACATATCTGCTCGAAGAAGGGCCATTGGCTTCTAGGGCGCAACGTGGAAAACATTATCATCGTAGAAACAAGCAGCATCAGGTTACGTCGAAGCTACGCTGGTGGAAATGCATTTTTAAGAGGAATATGCGCGACGAATGGGGATACTCTTATATATCCAGCGCGACCGGGAATCTCCAATGCAAATTTTCCATTCGAGCTCGTGGCGCGCCACCTGCCAGTAGTCCTTCCTCATCTTCCTTCTCTATTCTCTATCGGCTTCAGCCGTGCCGTTTGCCGGGCTTTTATTCGCTTATTGACGGCGGAAGCACAAGAAATTATTAGCATTCCGTGGTTACTTTGGCTCGGCACAAGTTATACTCATTTGGATATCAAAGGCTTAGTTACGGGACGCGAACAAAAAACTTATTTTCAGTCGAGGATTTAAACTACTGACTCTGACTTTTCGTGATGGAAAAAGTGAGTTTTCAAATTTTTGCATTATTGAATATTATGATGATACTAGCGTGCTTACTTATACGTATACTCCTTTGCCATTCTCGATATATATTCGAAGCAGGGAAAAAGTTAGTTGCCATCTTGAATTCTTCACTTTTTCAATTATGATTGAGGCTGAATATAAAGTAGTTCATCCGTAGAATATCATTAAAATATTTACGCTAGCTGACTTTTAAAATTTTCAAGCTACGACCAAAGCCATCATTCGTTGAGAAAAAAATATGCAAGCTCGTATATTATTATATAGATTAAAAAGAAATCAGAAGTGTTAATGTTGTATCATCAAGAAGTTGTAGTGAATTCTTATTTATCGAAAAAACGCGATACTCTGTTTTGCGCCATTAGACTGTATCGATCGTTTCTGCGATGAGATGAGAAAAAATTGAACTCTCTCGGGTGACGACAACAGTCTCTTGTAAAACTCGAGAACGACAAAAGTCAATAAACCATTGAAAACGGAAACAGCTTTAAGCTCTTGCGCCGAGTATTAATTAAGGTCGCTTTTAATTACATGCTTCTCACGATGAGACATTCAATTAAAACTCGAAGTCGATATAGCTTCTTTAAGATGTTGTTTTGCGAGTCAAATCAATTATAAAATTTTAAACAATCAATTTGAAAACTTGCATTAAAAATATTTAAAAATAATTATATTTCAATATAAATAATCACGAGACTCGGGCAGTTATAGCATGAGGCCCAACAAAGCAGTTTTGGCGCAAGAGGCACACCCGAGCACACCGCTGTATAATATGTGCACTGCACACGCGGAAAGTATTGAGGGAAACCGTGCCTAACACGCCACCTATTCCAGATAGCCTGGTACTAGCGAGCCAGAATTTTGCAGCGGAGGAGGAAAAACCCTCGAAAAAGCTAGTCCAAAACAGTTGTTTTAGCGGGCTATTCGAGTAATCAATAAAATCAAGTAAGACAAGCAGACGTCTAATAACATAGTAGAAATAGGAAGATGAGAAAAAGGGAAACAGATAGAGATATAGGTATTAAAAATAAGAGAGGGAGAATTAGAGCTGTCAGTCCGATGCTAGCAGTCACTCACCAACGAACCAGGGATTTCTCTTATTATTCTCGACGGTGAGATTCAAGAAGTACTCCTCGAAGCCCTCGACCGGATTGGCCTGCGGTTGGACGGACAAGGTACCCTCGACTTCAGCCTCGTTGCCGTCGCTCACCAGACCCCGAGCGCTCCAGCCGTCGCTTCCGATCCAGGAAAATGCGCCCGTTGCGTTTACTCGCCTGACTGCCTTCATCAGGCCGGCGACTTCCTGGTCGGAGCCGTAAATAATGCAGCCTGTAAGCCCACCAAAAACACCAAGGATGAGAGAGAGAGAGAGAGAGAGAGAGAGAGAGAGAGAGAGCAAGGAAGAGAGGGGGAGGGGGGCCGCTACGGATTCTGCACAAAGCCCGTCAATCGATCTAGCAGCGCCCACAGATGTGTGCACATGTTTAGATTACACGGGCCACGAGCTTCGCGAAAATCTCTCGGAACCTTAATTCCCAACATTCTGTCATTTTTATGTGCGCTACACCGTGTAATCGAGCTGCATGAGCACGACTACGTTCTCCAACCCGTCATATTTGGATTTTCAACCATCGTTGCACGTATAAGCGAGATAGTCACACATGAATGCATTGCATTTTATATTTTTATATTATTTTTCAACTGCAGTGTGCTGCTCAGTCACTGAATAACTTTGATTTTTCAAAGGCATTAATATGTTCACAGTAAAGTTTCCATAAACTCCTAAGCTCTCTTAAAAATGTAGCAGTGATTTTTAAACAAAATAACTGATTTAATTTAAACATTTTTAAAAGTTTTACTTCAGAAAGTTAACGTCAAGCTTACTCAGCCAGTTTTTCTTTAGAGTAAGAAACGACTGGAAGTTCAGAGTTTTCTTTGTGTTTCTTACCTCGTGCTCGGCGTTTTGTTAATAATTTTTGTACAATGGAATCGTAAACGCTCTCGTCAGCGACACCTGAATCCTTCACGAGCTTTTCTTTGATGGCAATGCATATACCATTTTTAGCGAGAAGACTCTCCAGTTCTTCAAAAGCCTGAAACAATGGTATAGTAGAAATATTTTAAAATGTGATACTTCTTTTATTCGTTTATAATTACTCTGAATTATCGATTGCATGAGAATTCAATGGACGTAATTAGTTTCACGTAATATGCGAAAAACTGAAGGAAGATCGAAGTTGTTAAAAGTCTTACTAAAAATAAAAGCCTTGATTTATAAAAAAGATAAGATAGGAGTCTATTTTAATCAAGCTCTTTATAAACACGCTTATAGGTAAAAAATAAAGCTAACTTAATCTTCACTAAGTAGCAAAAAATGAAGATTACGAAGAAAATTCGTTAAGGCTTTCGTTGAAGAATTTAACAAACTCTAAATTAAGCAGCAAGCTCTTAACGACACCAATCTTTCAAAAAATCGTCTAAAGATCTGCATGTGTGTTTATTTCCTTAAATTTAGATCACTTTATACTGCGTGACCTATCATTGCCCTGTCTATTCTTCTTAAAATGAAAAAAGTAAAAAATAACCCGAGAAAATTTCCTTCTTTATCAAAGTGGTTTGCATCTGCGAAAAGCCGCCCGAGCAGGAACATATTTTTCAATTACGGCGCTCTGTTATGTATGACCCTTCTTTTATTTTTTGCGAATAAAACCAAGAGAACCTTTGCGAATGCAAACTGCCGGTGACAAGTGAAAGTCGAACTAAGTAAGAAACATGGAAATAGTATACAGGTGTCTGCTCTTTGTATACATTTATATATACATACAAACTCTGCGCGTTTGCGCCGTCGTCAAGATTATTGTTCTGCCTTATCCACTATCGCGTCTCTTTGCGAGAGCTCCGCTCTCTTTGTCGGCGGTTCCTATTTTTCATTTTACAGCTAAGGCCGTACTAGATGTCGCTTCTGTGCGTCGTATCGACCCTCATTTTCTCCTTTGTAAAAAATGTATCTCTATGTATAGTGGCTTTGAGAAAAGGCGCTCCCACGCTAACAACTCATGTAAATCATTATAAAAGAACAGACAAGGTGGATAGAGACACAAAGCTGAATAGACAGCAAATATAAAAGCATAGTGAAAAACAAGCATTTAGATAATACGAGGTATGAGTGCTATTGTGAAAGGCGCTTTGTGACTACTTCATTAAATTACCGCAAAAATGTCTAAGTAATTGCTTTAATTAATTAACTGCCGATCAATTACTTTTAAAATAAAAATATAACACTACGACATTTTCTTCTTCAATTTTTCACAGAGATGCAAGATTAAAATTATTTCATTATTCTGAGTACATTGGGAAGCATTGGTGACAATTGTATTTATCGAAGCGATATTATTTATAATATTGCTTCGTGAGTATCGCTGATGTGGCATTATTTCCGGGGTAATTAAATCGTAATGCAATTACCTTCACACCGTAGTTGCTCTCTTCGTATATAACCGATACATACGTCCAGTTCATTTGCTTGATAATCTCAACCATCGCTTTAACCTGATAGTGGTCACTCGGTATAGTACGGGTGAAATATTCGAAGCGCTGTTTATTGGAAAGTTCCGGGCTAGTCGAGAAAAAGGAAACCTGAAACACAAACATGGAAGTTCAGCCTGCGAACTCAATTGGAAATTTACTGTTTAATGAAGCCCGCCTGCAGTTTCCCAACAAATTTATGAATTACATATGTATAAGAAGTATACAGTGATTAAAACTTAAGTCTTCAATATGAATTTATTCTTTAATTTTTTCCCTTTCAGATCTGACGGAAAAATTTGCTCAAAAGATACGAAAAATGGAAAAAATCTTCACTATTTATCAGATTATTATGAGGCCGTACTTTTGTTCTAATTGCAGAGTTAAATCCTTGATCATCTGCTGGATTTTTTAAGTGGCATTCTTTTTAAAAAATCAGAGTGAAAGAGAAGAGGTCTCTCAAAGCGATGACGGGGCAGAAGGGAGTCGAGGGGGTGGAATGAGATAAAAAGAATGTGATATCGAACTAGGTGAAATTCTTTAGCACACGGAACGGTAAAACGTTTTACAATTACGAAGCAATCCGGTTTCCAGTAACTTAATCCTAGAATATCCCCGGCGGTAGTAATGCGATTACTCCACTCGCAACTCGACATCGCACGCTAGCTCGGCAATCGTCGATAGTGAGTTGAGACCCAACCGGAAGGAAAGACATTTCTTATCAGTGATTGCCATAGCTATACTTTTAACTAAATTTTCCGATATGAGTATGTGCGCGCAAATGTTTGAACAACAGAGATGGCGCAAATTCCATAATCAATATATTATCAAAATAATAATTAAGTAAATACACGAATAGCAATGATTATTACGTTTGTAGCGTAAAACATTATCAATCGTATACTAATAAAGATAATGCTGATTATATGATATGTAGTAAAGATGAGCAAATATAACTGTAATAATGATTGTTACATTAGCTTAATACACTATGTTTTATAATGATAAATAGTGTATGTATATTTATTGAAAACAGAGGAATTAACATAAATCCGATAAGAATACTCGAATAATTAATAAATAATTAAATAGCTTGTTAGAAATAAAATATAATGACAAGGAATGAAACAAAAAAATGAAAAAGTAGAAGCAAGTACAGGGGTAATTTAAGTTTCAATCGTTGTTGGACGATGGATACGAGGGGAAAAGACGAACGGTTTATGTAGCGAGAAATGAGATCCTGGGGGCATGCTGCACACTGCCCCTATCGTGTACCAAACGGTGAAGCAGACGACAGCCTTGGTATGGCTGTTGTTGCGGTTTCGTATTTTATCTTTTAAGTTTTTTTGCGCCAGCGTGCATTTTACGGCACCCTAGGGTTGTATATATATATATATATATATATATATATAAGGGGCGAAAAAAGTATATATTTTTATCACAAAAAGATGTATTTATCATAGTTTGTCAGCTCGACGTGGCTTCCTTTAAAGACGTGTTGGGCCACGTCGTCATGACGTTAACTGCATGTGAAAAATGAAGTTGGGCTATATAGCTATGGCAATTTCGGGCTTCTATTCCCTTGTTAAATCCAATGTGAAAAAGAAAAACAAAAATCTAATAAGCGGAGACTCAAATTCTACGTGATTTATTGCCTTTGAAATAGAAAATTTGATTTCTCGTGTAGCGGTCTATAATCTTTTACTAATTATAAAAAAGTTTTTAAGTGTAATAAAGAAATCTTGTGAAGTTCTAACGTTTCACAGCCACGAAAGAAAAGTGTCAAAGATAAATGTGAAGAGAAATAACAAGAGACTCAATTGTACTACGCTGTTTTCTCATTATAAAAATGAAAAATGGCATTATCCAGTCGCTTTTTAATTGAAAATGTTCGACCGTCTATATGGAGTGCAAAGAATAGAGTAGTAGCAGAAACGTGGTGTAAGAGAACGATACTTGTGTGTCCGATACAATAAGTTGAAAATGAAAGAAAGAGATCCACTAGTACCGAACGAGATAACTCGGTGTTTTATTTCACTACCTGAAAAATGTTTTATCGTGATCACATAAAAGAAAATTGTTTTCAGTAATGGAAAAGGGGGCTGAGACGATAAAAGCATTAATAAATATAAATATAGTAATTGTGTAAGCTATCGCGCGCTCTGACTATACTTTCTCTCCTCCCCCGAGTCGTTTGGGAGTTGTACAACGAAAATGGTTTTTGAAAATGTGCTTAGAGGGGGTTGTGCCACGTCAAACTCCTTTGGGTTTGTTCGAGGCAAACGTTGCGTGAAAGTCGCATGCAAAGCCCTCGCACAACGACTTTGTATATACCAATATCCTTCGGGAGTTGGGTTTAAATTCTAGTCGTCTCTTTTTACGTTATACGTCTATCTCAATTTTTCTCCCTCTGCATTCACGCGCGCGCGCGCGAGCTCGGGAGAAGCGAATCTTTACCCTAAGGTGAAAAATAACACGGAATTTGAATTGACTTTCAAATGCTCCCCCGAGACAAATAAATTTCTTGCTTCCAGTGAAAATATAATCCCCCAGCAAAGTGAAAAGTCTACGCCGTTGGAATAAATAATTGCCTCGCGTTGCCTCACTCTGCACTTATTGCGCGAGCCGTGGATTTAATATTTTCTTAATGCCCAAGCCAGCTGAATATCTTTTCCATTCGACATAAATTCTTCTAGACGTTTTTTTCCATCACAAAAACAATATCCATTCTTTTTCCAGATTTTAATTCCGTTACCTCTCATTACCATTTTCAGAATTTTCCCTCAAGTTTTGTATACCCGTGTCCAAATCCTCGGAGGCTTCGAATTTGCAATCGTAATAATATCTTGCTAATATAGTAAAGCTAAGAATCTCTCTTCCTTTAAGATAATCAAATTACAAAGTTAATACCGCGAGCTGCTAGCGTTCGTTTTCTTTGCGCAGATTAAAATGTCTAACAAACTCGCGCATATTCGAATAAGTAATTTAACGTGACGCGCAGCCGTGTTAAAATAAAATCACAACAAAATTATCTGTGCAAAGAGAATCGCAGCGAGCCGAATAGCTCTGCCCGGGCTCGATCCTATTAAGGATAAAATTCAAATTGCTGTTATCTTATCGAGAAAAAATATCAAGTAGTCGAGATAAAATGTTAATTGAAGCAAAATCCCCGACGCGCGTTAGACTACCTATACATGCATATACCTATATAAGCGCGCACTTCAGGGTAACGACAATCGATGCATTAGATGTGGAACCCGTGTCGATGGTAGCAGACTATATCGAAAGCGTTTTGGATGCGTAATGACGTCGATGAAAGAGCAAGTAACGAACTGCGACGATAAGAAATCGCAATCTACGTCTAAGCCCCTTAAGGAAATTGGTACTTAAATTCCTTCCTTGACCTCATCCGGAGAGATCGCTCGACGATTTATCTTTCCTGATGCTACTGCTTGCACACCGGAAGAAGCGAGACTTTTGCAATTACTAGGGAATAGGTATCCACGTCGTGACTCCTGAGGTCAAAACCGTATTCCTATCTCTTTAGCCTGGCGGCTCGTTTACTCCTTTCCCGCTTTCTTATACTTTTCTTGCCGAAGCTCTTCGACTGCTTAACTCTCTGGATTCCTCTTTTTACCGTGCTTTACCTTTCGCAGCCTGGCATCTTTTTAACTGCTTAAGGAGTCGCAGTCACTGAGTTTCTCAGTTGTGCAAAACGGTAGATCTTATTGGTACTGCTACTTCTTCAATTTGCTTCCGCACATGTTATATAACTCCAGCACCGGATTGCGAGTCTCCTCTTCTTACCCTCCTCACAGTGCTCTCTTTTTTTTTTCAAGTATTAAATTTCATGGCAGCGAATATTTATTTTTATATACGTGATTTCGATGCAAAAAAAGGATGCATATTCCGTTTTCATTCATTTCCGTACCGCAAATAAACGAAGGATATTGCCGAATCAAATAGATATTGCAGAAGTCGTATTTCGAGGTTTAATCTTCACGTTGCTATGGAAGCCGAGTGCGTATACTCGTGAAAATTTGCATTTCGCAAACGGTGCTTTGAATCTGTACGCGTGAAAAAAAATACGCTCGAGATCATCAGATAAATACGCGCTTTCCCACCCTCTCTCTCTCTCTCTCTCTCTCTCTCTCTCTCTCTCTCTCTCTCTCTCTCTCTCTCTCTCGCACAATAAAATATCCGGACCATTTGAATCGATACTTTTTTGATCCGACTAAATTCCGCTTAACGTGTCGATGAAATTTATTTGCCGCGTCGAGCCATGCAATGCATTTTTTATGCCAAGTGCGAAAGAGATCCACTCGCAGCGTGAAAAAAAAAACAATCACATTTGTTACCGGAGATTCGCTTATCAAACAGAGTTAACGTTTTTTTCTTCGGGAGGCGGATCTCGGATAATTTCCACTATTCCACGCGCGCGCTCGGCAATTGCTAACCCCTATCTCGGCCGCCGTTTAATTAAGAGAGGACAGTACGCTCATGTCGCGCAAGTGGAAGTGCGCAAGCCTCGCCCGCGACCAGTTATAAGCCCGCAGTGCTGTTCGTGTATACGTGAGGAACTGCAGTTGAATAGGAAAGAATGAATTTGGAATGAAAAAAATTAATCGTCGAGGGCTCGGGCTTGTATGTACGGAGAGTTTCCGAGAAGCGAAACGTATGGTTAGGTTGAGAGGTGCTGAATAAGCAATGACGCGTTACAGTGGTATATCGCGTAACAGCAGATAAATGGAGCGATCAAACGTTTGTCAGATCCTTGGATCAGTATACGGTACTTGAATAATCGATTAGCCACATTAAGCTATGCTTTGACTGAATAGATCAGAACTATACCACCCACTCGACGATCACCGCAGCCGAGTGGCCGGATATATTATTTAGGTGCCTACACCTCTAGCAATTCACTATAATTGGTGTGGACCCATTAGCTTCATCAATACATTTCCACAGATAATTTATTCGATTGGTTATAAATATTCAAGCTGGTATTTTAAATTTGTGATTACCTATCCCACCCGGCGTGCTTCAGTTGATTTATGTAACTTTTCTAGTTACAATATGCTAAATTGAAAATCCTGCAGGCACGCTTGTTTTGGTAATGGATTAGAAAAGCATTGCCATCCAATTTGAGAGGTAAGTTAAGAATATATGTAAAATATAGTGTTAACATAATCGCGTTATATATTCACGTGACCCGCCTGTAATTTTGATTCCGTATATATATATGTAGACACAATAAAGGGACGTATCGATCGAGTCGTGAGGCGCAATTTACATAGACGGTATGACGCGCAATCAGCAACTGAAGTGCAGTTATGTTAAACGTTCTATTAGGCACCAAGCGGTTAGTTTTGACTTTTTTCGTTATCTCGCGTGAATTGCAGTATTTAACCATGACTGGGTTACGTCATTGCACTCTAAGACCAGCCTTGCGTTAGCCACGCACTTTTTTATTCGATTTACTAACTCCTCCATTCTCATACGTTCATGTATACAGGCACACACGTCTAGTCGATATATTCCTCAGAGCAGCATCGGTAAATTCATGTTTGCATGAAACGACGAACTAAATTGCGTTCGAAACCCAATGCGCAATTGCGCGGGATTTTCAGTCGACCTACCGGTATACCACCTGCACCACTACCCGCGATTCTCATGATGCGAGAACGACACTGTTTTTACGGCAGGATGCTATTGACGCAAGTTTTCTCGAAATCTGAGTGTAACAATACAGCAAATTAGTGACTACGAGTGATTTTATTATTCAACAAAATGTAGCGATTTATAGCATAATATTCGGTTTGATAGTATTTTACTAGAAATTATTTCATATAAAGCGTCTTGTAATTCATCTGTAGGTGTGTATAGACGCACAACACTAACCATATAGTAATATTAGAGTAGTCGATCCTTATTTTAAGGCAACTCGAGACGTTGCTGCGCCCAAACCAACCTAGACAGCTGCTGAGCTGTTGTTATTTGAGCTTATGTTGTATTTGATTGATAAGGTTATAATGAAATTTTCTCAGAATTTTCCACGACAAGGGATCAGATGCGTGCGCTTATTTATAGAATTTCGTCTCTTACACTTCTTTCTGATAATTTTACTTTCATTTCAACATTTGATCTAATCAACGTAATAGTAATTTTTCAAATTGACATAGATTTTGTCTATTTTTCAATTTCTTGTTAAATTGACTCCAATTTCCAGAATTACCCGCTATATCACCTTTTAAATTGCGGATTTAAATTCTAAAAGAAAATGCATCTATACGGAAAAAAAACTAATGGATCCCTTCAATCCCGAGATAAAACTGGGATAACGAAGGTGCACTTCCAAGTAAATAAAATAAAAATGATGCAGGGAAGAGTGGGGCATAATTGGACATGCGTGAAACATCGAATATTGAATATCTTTTAATAAAAGTCTATAGACAACTTCACGTTATTCAAGGCTTCCCAACGTATTGATATTAATCATCTTAGAAATGCATTCATTACGAGCCGTAAACATACAAACATACCATGATATTTGCTCCAGATTAAGTGAAGCAGCCTTGTTGGTACTACGCCTACATGAAGGTAAGCAGTTAGTATGCGTAGACGTAGTCAATATTTGTGTCCTAAGAATTAGCATCCATGTTTAGAGTAATACTGCAAAGAAGATCAAAGTTGCTGAATATTGGAACATTTGATATGTATAAACTTTTTTGTGTCAAAACGAGATGTTTTGAATACCAAGAACTTTTTCTTATACGCCGACATTCAGCTTTGCTATATTGCACTGCAAATAATCTTGGAAACGTACTCTCAGGAAAGGTCTGCATTTATATTTGAGACTAGGGCATTTTTCTCTGTTACAACGCGTTCAGTGCACAAGAAGGACGGAAAAAGAGAGAAATAGGCAAAGAGGCGGAAAAAAGAGCGAGTCTAACATCGACAAAAGTAAGAGCACGAGCTTTCGTTTATTAACCCTTCGAGCACAAACCTCGTATAATGACACCTTCCATTCAGACGTCGCTGCAGCTATCATACTATGTAACTTTTTTGTTTAGTCTGCATTTGCAACTGCTGCTTTTCCCGAAGCATCGGAAGCCCAAATGACCGGAAAATTGTCCATAACGAGAGAGAGAGAGAGAGAGAGAGAGAGAGAGAGAGAGAGAGAGAGAGAGAGAGAGAGAGAGAGAGAGAGAGAGAGAGAGAGAGNCTAATGAGGGGAATAAAGGCCTCTGCAGCCAATCGAAACTCCCGCTCCGCAAAAGCACCTCGAATGCGACCGATTGTGTAAGTACGCGGTCTTGCGAGTTATTGTTATCTCAAGAGTAGAATTCCTTGCGCGCGATCGTAAAACAGAGCGGCGGAAACGGTACGAGGCAGCACTTGTTGAACCCAGCTTGTTATTAATTTGAATCTCTTCTTCCAGTTTTGTAGTGGAGTGTCTCTAGCTATCTCAGGCAGTATTTTGTTCGTCCTTTATATTTTCGGGGCTCGTAATCGTAATAATAGCCTTCCGGCTCTTTTGTTTCTTGCTTTTAACTTTTAATGCATCCCAGGCACTGTATTACAACGGGTTCTTTCGAAAAATATAACAGTCAGACCGCGAGTCAACTTTATTAGCGCTTCCGAGTGTTGTTGACTCGGGCATTAACTGATTTTCAAGACGTGTTAATCAAGTTTCTTCCCTGGTAGAGTCTTCCCGGGTTTCAGAGTAGAAACCAGCGATATTTTCTACTCAAAAACAATATTTTGATAATAACATATTATATTTAAAGAAAATTTAAGTCAGGTTTATCCAATTCTTTCAAGGCAACCATTTTTGAGATAATAATCATAGTTTCAAAAATTAAAATATCATCAATAATCAAATATTAATAAATATAATGCCCCTGTTTGATTAACACGTTGACGATAAATTATCGGCAAATTTCTACCAGGGTTGTCGCGCTGAAAACTCCGAAATATATAGAGCTTGAATTTACGACGTACGCGGCTACGTAGTTATATTTTATAAAAAAAAGTAGATCGCACAGTTTCCATTTTAGCTTTGTCATCTATCAGAGGTCAGCTTGTGCAAATCTTTAATTTCCTGTTCTATAACTTCTGGCTGATCGAGCGTATTTTGCGCTTATCGCAGGTGTTGAAGTTAATAACCTGTTTCGTCGTATAAGCTTGGATGATATATCTTAATATTTTTAGCAGAATTCTTTTACTGAAAATAAATATTATATGTATTTTAATAACAAAACTTTTACATTTACTTCTGTTTCGAAGTGAAATATTGATTTTGAGAATTGCTGCCAAAAGTAAGAAATATACTCCCTGAAGACACTCCAGTAAATTGAATGGGAAAATCCGATGTCATAAAGCAGTACGAAACATAACCATTATCGACGCCAAGCTCTATCATGAATTTCTCGCGACGCTTCATAAAGACAAAAGATCTGGATCTTGGCACGCCTGTGTCAGTGCTTGTTGCAGCTGGATTATGGCCGCGATTGTTCCGCAGAAGCGACTGCGTAAATCTTTTTCAACGTCAAAGAAACGGTTTAGCGAAGGATCGCAACAGCGAAATTGCCTCATACACGGTTAAAATGAGCACTGCGTTTCTTCCGTATAAGCCGGGTATTTTTCAGCTGACTTTAACTCGCATAACGTGCTCTCATTCAGTCGCGTGTACTACGGAAAAATCTTTTGAATGGTTTATTGATGAAATTGCCATTTTTCGACGAAAATTTCTAATTAATTTCTGTTAAACATTGTTATAGAGAATTATATATTCAGTGAATTTGGAAATTCAGATGCAGCAAATGAATATCTACTGAGCCATTCTCTGTAGTATCAAATTCGAACCATTTCCCGGTATACAATTACTATTTGGTATTCAAATTGAGTGAATTTGGTTGACTTACTGATCAGCGGCAATGTAATATGAATAATCATATGTAATATTAATGTAAATCAATTTATTTACTTCTACATACGTATAAATATCTATAAATAGCTTATGTGCATTTCCAGCTAAGGTATCCAAAGCAGCAAGTTATTTATTTGAGAGAGAGAGCAAGGATCAATTAGTTACGACGGTTCAAGTAAGAAACCTAGCAAGTAAACAGCTAAAAACATGAGGATTGCAGCGAGAGCGCAGTGGGACACGATACATTCAGAAAAGCGAGTGCCAGAGAGTCTCGCAGAAATCATCATCCAGCTGATCCTCGAGAGTGATTGCATAGGCCCATCGGATCGAAACTCGTCGGCGATGCAAATAGGCTCACTTACGTGAGAGGAATGCATCTGGTTCGGAAACTCGCAGTAGAAGAGACAGAGCGAGAGATAGAGAGAAACAGAGAGCTGCATTGACGATGAAGACTTACACACGATAGGACCTGCAGCCTCCGAGTAGCCCGAAGTGAGCATTTGCATAATCTACAAAGTCAGGCCCCCAATCTCTTTATGCAATCTAAGTTTTAAATAATTGTTTATTTATGATGAAACCTTGTTAATTTTTAATTAATTTCTTTTCAGTGAACTTAATTATCAAGCATACTTGTATCAGGTGGTATTGTTGCTTTGAATGACGTCATTGGAGATTGGTCTTCTCGGAAACTTTATCGCAGTTAAAATGCAAATTGAAGAATAAAAAAGAAAGAAAAAGTTTCGGCTTTGTGTGCAATTCCGCCCTTTTCAAACGTTCCAAGTATGAAAGGTTACATCAAGTATTTGCACTTTTCTCATGATAAAGATGTCATAAATATTGTAATTGACGCTCGGCAAAAGATGGATAATTCCTTTAAGTTTTAAGAATGGGTACAATCAGCTTGCGGTGAAAAGTTGACGATTCAGAAGCATTATCATTATACGAGCTGCCATAAAAATCACATTATGCAGGACATTAGATGCAAATTGTTCGGGGATAGCAATAAACGATTTCACAAATTAAAAAGTTGAATCACTCATAATTAACTTTTACGATTATTGTCCTATAAGAAAAAAATCGAAAATAGCTTTTTGAAATGTCCACGGACTTTGAATCAATGTTTCGTTAGTATCAGATTTATTTAAAAAGCGTATGTATTCATTTTTATTCTATACATTATCCCTATATAAAAAAGTCATGACCGGATGAAGTGAAGCCAAGAATGCGTCAATATGATTGGCTCGTGTAGTGCGCATGCGTCAAAAGTATCGTTAGAATTTTTTGATTTGTTTTTGATTTCTAAAATTGATCCTAATACAAAGAATGTAATATATTACTATAATACATATCAATAATTATTAGTTGTGTATTTATAATATTCTATTGTAAATATTATCATTGTTACAAAAAGTGACATGATGTGAACGTTGACACGAACTGAGTTGAGACATAACCTTAAAATTTTAAAAGGTAGTTGGTGACGAAACCGCGGCAATTTTGAAATTTACATGAGCGCGAAATGAATCAATCATATATTGTAAAGTTTGATATATTTCCGTAATAGAAAACAAATATTAAAAATATCAATCAAGCATTTATATTTCATTTAATAAGTTAATGAATTAATATTCTACTACAGTGCGCGCAGCGCACTGCGCCAAAAGTCTAGTTTCATTAAAATATTTAGAATTCTAGTGTACCTCGACATTTCTTATGACATGACCCGCAAATCCGACCATCCTACGTTATACATAGCGCATTCGGCCAAATCATAGGCAATATATCTCGGCGGCTCAGTTTGGCGAAGAAATGCAAAGAGGCCGTACGCCGTAGAACAATGGAGAATTAAGCGCGTAGAAGGAAATTTTATAATATGAAGGAGTCTCGGAGATCCAGGTGCAAAATAAAATGAAAAAGAGGCTGCAGTATAAGCGAGAAAAAAGGAGCTGTGGGCTGTGCCTTGAGAGTAAGAGAAAAAGAAAAAAGGAAAAAGCTGGAGAAGGGTGAAAGAAAAGCGCGTGACAGAAAGATGAAGGGAAAACCAGTGGGAGAAAGTGTAGGGCGCGAGTCGCGAAGGGGTGGCTGTTCGCGGTAGGGAAGAGAGTGTCTGCAGCGTGTAAGATAGAAGGCGGAGAAGGTAAGGTGATTTCACGCCATGATGGTTTCAGGCCAATGCTTCTCAAGCCGTGTCGCAAAAATAAAGTCTCACGGGTCGCTGCCGTTTAAACGAAATCGCCGCTCAATATATCAACTGGCCTGGGAGTAATCGAAACCCGCGCGCAGAATATTATAAATCGCACGATCCGCTCTGCGCCCTGAATTCGTCTCTCAGCTCCTACCACTCGCTTTGACGCCGATCTACGTAACAGATGCGTATGTACTGCACATGAGGGATTCCATTAAAAAATGTATAACCCTGATATCCGAAATCTCGAGGCCGATTGCAGGCAGATACATTTTTCAACACTAGAATCAATAGAGCGCGCGCATATTTTTTCCTTCGATTGTTACGGGTATAATTATTGCTCATGAAAATCTTAGATTTTAAATTGATAAATTATAGAGTCTGTCTTGGTAGTTCAGAGTTTAACAGTATTTGAAAGATCAATGCAAGGTTGTCACAATATTTTGATATATACCGCAATCGACCGTCATCGAGGGTATAAAAGAAGCCCTAATCTGGCAGCCCTATTTCGAAAATCCAAAAAAATTTTATTTTCGGAAAATCCTTCGCCCTGGCTGAACCAAAAGCGCGAGCGCGTTCTAACAATCGACAAAAAATAAATAGAATAATATACGATATAAAATGTATTCTTCTATTCAATCCCAACGTCAAGCATTTTTATTTTCACTTTATAATTATCATGCGAATGCACACTACTGTCTGTGCGTCCAGAGCGGACGGGTGGGTGCCTATCACCACTACACAGCGCGTCCTCAGGTTGCGGATAGAGGAACGGCCCCTGAGAAAGAGGTTAGCTGCGAATAAATCGAATAAGCAGCCGCGGACAGCCGATAGGCCCGGGCGTGGGTGTGATGAGCCCACACTGGCGATCGAACGCATTCATCTAGAAACACTACGCAAGCACCACAACCGAACACTCACAATATTCTCTATTCCACTCTCTCTTCATACCTAACTATGTCTATAATCTATCCCTCTTAGCACACATTACAAAAATCCTGCTGCCGTGGAGAATGCGGGACGATGACAACTGCCCGAAAGGGGATGTGTAGAATGATTCGCCACCTGTGTCTTACACGGTAACGAAGCCGCGTAGGCGCGCTGCTTGCAGGGGGCGTTAGGATACGAACGTGATTCCGTAGTGTGTCCGACGATGAGCTGACTCCGTCCTTAGTAAAGTCGGAAAGCTCTCATACTTAGTCTAGAGAGGTATGGGAGTTATCACCTCTAGAACGGATGATCACCTGCGATCGGAAACAGGATCCAAACGCGTGGGTTTCACTTACACCATGGCTCAAAAAAACCCAAACCAAACCAAAATCAATAGGGACTTAAAGGTAGGAACGTGGAATGTGCGCAGTTTATACAGAGCAGGCGCGTACGCGGAAATCTTAAAAGAAGCTGGCGGTACATCTAGACTTAGTAGCTATACAAGAAACTCGATGGCAAGATAGCGTATGTTAGGAAACGAAAACTTCACCTTTATGTACGGGGGCGCGAGCGGACATTCCCAGGTACCGGATTTCTGATTAGCAAAAGGAATTATACACGCGGTAAAAGTTTCAAATTCGTAAACGACAGACTCTCGTATATCGTCATCGAAGGAGCGTGGTACAATTACGTGGTTATTAACGTGCATTGTCCTAGCGGAGGACAAAAGGAAGAGGTAAGGTCTTTATTACGAAGCCTTGGAGCAATTAATCGACCAGTTCGCGTCGTCGGACACCAAAATAGTAGTGGGGAATTTCAACGCTAAAATAGGGAAAGAGGAAATGTTTAGGCCCACATAGTAGCAAAGTGCATGCGAAACCAGCAACGATAACGGTATTAGAGTCAATTTCGCGGCGGCAAAAGATCTTATAGTAAAGAGTACGTGCTTTCAAGCACAAGGATATACCACAAGTAACGTGGACATCGCGCGGACGGAGCCACGAAAAATCAAATCGATCACTTTCTTATCGATAAGAGGCGCCACACGAACGTGCTTGACGTAGAACCTATAGGGGGCGGATTGCCGACCGGATCATTTCTAGTAGTGGCCAAATTAGAAGCCACAATTAGTAGCTGGGCAAAATGGTAAGACGGGCGAGCAAAGTAGAAACACGTTCGAATATTGAAAAGCTACGGAACGGGATAGAACGAATTAAGTATCAAGTAGAAATAAGGAATCGTTTCAGGTACTCGAAGAAACTGGATCACCGACGAGTGTAGATGACGACGCGAACAGTCTTTGGGGGATATCGAAAAGCGATAAAACAGGCCGCGAATAAAGTGCTAGGTAGAAAGAAAAAGCCAAAGAGCAAACCATGGTTGACGAAGAGTGCGAACTCTGGTTTGAAAAGGCGCAAAAAAGGCCAAATTAGAACAGCGTACACAATGGAGGCGATAGGGCCGTAGAAGGTACCACGAAATAAGAAGGCAAGTGGGGCGATTTACAGAACAAAAAGCGCGAGTATCAAAAGAATCAGATAGAAAAAAAGAAACTAATAGTAAGAAAATAACCCGCGCGAGATGTACAAGGAATTAACGATATTAGGAAGGGTTTCCAGATAGATCGCAATTAATGAAAGATGAGGGCGGGAATCTCGTTACAAGCGAAAATGAACTGCTAAAGCTGGGGAAGGATATTTGATAAGTTACTAACGTACATGAAAACTGCGAGGAAACGGGAGATCGAAATCCACACTGCGGAACTCCATATGGAAGAACCGACCTACAAAGAAGTAGAAGCCGATCAAAAACTAAAAACAATAAGGCCGCGGAGAAACGATTCTATACCAGCTGAACTACTTAAATACGGGGCGCCGCGCTTACACTCAAAATTTTTGAACTAGTATGTGCATTTGGAAAATGAAACGATACCGGAGAAACTGGAAAGAATCCATCATTATTACCGATTTTCAAAAAGGGAGATAAGACAGATTGCAATAACTACCGGGGAATCTCACTTTTAGTACTGCTAACAAAGTTCTATCAAACGTAATATCAGGCCAGACTTCACGCCCTTCGCGAAGACATAATAGGAGACTATCAGTGTGGATTCCGGCGTAACAGTCGACGTGCGATCAAATGTTTACTATAAGACAGTTGTTAGAGAAAAAATGGGAACATTGCGAAACAATAACCAACTATTTATAGACTTAAAAAAGCGTATGACTCTATCAAACGAAGCAAATGTATCAAATCCTGGTGCTCCTCGGAGTACCAAAAAAACTCGTGAAATTAATTCAAAATATGTCTGAACGGAAGCACGGGAAGGTCCGAGTAGGCGGTAACGTATCCGAATCATTCATGGATACGCGAGTGGTTTAAACAAGTGCGTCTCTCTACAGTACTCTTTAACTAACGCTAGAATAGTGTGTTAGAAATGCAGACTAGCGGGCTAGGTGTAACCTTAACGGAAAAACACAAATTTAGGTATGCGGATGACATTGGACATACTAGGGCGAGACTGTGCCAGGCGGTACGAGGAAACGCGGAAATTCTCATAAAGCGGCTGAGGACACGGTTTAAGAGGTGTAGCGAATCGAAACGAAATATCATGATCATGGATAATTCGTCATTTTGCGAAGGTGAGGCGTGATCTTAGTAGCTTCGACATTATACTTTTGAAGAAGGTTAGCGAATTTCAGGAAATATTTAGGCACAACCATAAATGATCTGAACGAAATAAAGCGAGATTAACAAGAGACTTCATTCGGGTGAATGCTTGCTACTACGCCGTAAATCAGATTACTAAACTCAAAACTGGCTGTCAGAAAGGTAAAGTAAGAATATATACGACATATATGCCGGTAATCCTGTACGGGTGCGAAACTTGGGCGCTTACTAAAGCGGAAGAAAACCGTTTTAGGGTGTTCGAAAATAAGGTTCTGCGAAAAATATACGGGCCAAAGAAAGATGAGGAAACCGGGGAGTGGAGGAAACTGCACAACGACGAGCTACATAACCTATACGCGTCACCGAATATAAACAGAATAATTAAATCGCGAAGACTAAGATGGGCAGGGCACGTTGCAAGAATGGGAAATGATCGCACGGCAGCGCGGATAATGAAAGGAAAGCCAAATACATCGCGACCTCTAGGTAGACCTAGACGCAGGTGGGAGGACAATGTAAAAGCGGACTTAACTGAAATCGGACGGGACGGTGCGAAATGGATAGGGTTAGCACAAAATAGGGATACGTGGAAGGCTTGCGTAGATGAGGCGATGAACTTTCGAGTTCGAAATGCCACTTAAAAAAAAAAAAAATGCACACTACTGTTCGAGGCATGCGTTTTGATTTGAATTTCAAATCGATTGAAATATGTCGCATAGCTGAAAAATAAATATACATGTATGAATAACAAGCGTAAACACTAACCTGAGGTATACGAAAGAGCCGGAGGAGATTAGCCACTTGTATGGAGGTGACGGAGCTCGCCGCCCCAACAACTCCACTGATTACTTTTCTAACGGCCGTTTTATTGCAGTGATACTCGGCTCCGTCGATGTTACTTATGGAACCTGGAAGCACATCAATAAAACCTTCGTCAGTTTGCTGTCTGAAAAGAAACCCTTTCTTTTTTTTTTGTTTGGTTCATTCTTTTGTTTTTTTTTCCACTTCACATATGTCAGAGGTACTCTGGGCAGTTGCTGGCAATTATAAAAACGTGCAGTGAATTGTAAGTAATTATTGACCTATGAAACTTACTCGAAATTGCTTTCACTTAGCAGCTTCGCTCAGCTCCACTAGTCAGGCTTGGTAAAGGTGCTCCAAAGCTTTTTCCTAGTGTTTTAATTAACACGCTCTTATTTACAGAAAAAATATATACTTAACGAAGCTCTTCAAACGGGGTATTGACTTTTTCCTTTCAATTAGAAGACTGGAAACGAGTGCACGCAATCAGATATGTGTAAAGAAAGATTAGAACTATTCTTCCATCATTAAAAAACACTTAACTTGTAGTCAAACCGCCCGCACGTAATTAATGCGCGAGGGGACCGCAATTAAATAAACTTTTACCAAGCTGTATACCAGTGTGAACTGTTTCGCCGAACAAATATCGCTAAGTTTCCGCGCTACGCCAAGATGAATGTCGAGACTTTCGACTATAAAGTGCAACTAATTAAGAAGCGTGTTAATCAGGGCAGCCCTATGTACATTGACGTGCATAAACATTCTTCGAGAAATAGTTGCGAGTGCAGGCGCGCACGCGCACACACATACTTTAGTTTTTGAACTCAAATTTATTATAGAAGCCGCAAAATGTTAATATAACCAAGGCAGCCTGCTGCAGGACAGCATCAAGTATCAAAGTGTAGTTAGCCATCGATTAAATTGACGTTTATGCACGGCAGCGCAAATACGCTCAATTAAGCTTCGACGCAGCATCGAATCGCGCATAAAACTGATCGCTGGGGCGAAACCGTCCGAGTATAATTAAGCCCTTAACCGGCGACCGGTAATATCAGATATGCCATCCACCGCTCTTGATGCTCATATAATGCAACTATGCGCGGCTTTCTCTCTCTCTCTCTCTCTCTCTCTCTCTCTCTCTCTCTCTCTCTCTCTCTCGAGCACAGCGCCTAATTCGCGCGCATCTAGTAAACGACGCGGCACAAAGGTAAACCGAGGGTAAAATTGATATGGTGATTCGCATGATCAATTGGATTGGCTCCCTGCAACACGACTAATCGATCCGTGCTGACGTTGCGCGAGAGTAAACAGACTATGCAGGTTAGTTGGGTGGACTATGCAACAATCGTGACAACGACCGCTTTTCTCCGCCGGACACGAGCTTGGCCGTGTCAAGCAAGGGCAGCTCGATAGAGTTTCTCGCGCCTCTCTCGTGCGGCTTGCGTTATATTAGGCAAGGAGTTGCGGTGACCGGACAAGTTTGCTCCCACGATGCAAGCCTCAAGACAGGAGACAGGGAGAGAGAGAGGAATTTCTCGAAAGAAGTTTGTTCCCATACTTCTTGTTATATCTACGTGTGTATGTGGGGGGTTAGTGTCGAACGAAGGGTAAGTTTATTGGAAACGCCCAGCGCGTATACACGATGTTCAAAATTACTCGGCTTAATAAAATTAGGGAACGAGACTTGCGGACGAATTATAATTTCGTTCGCAGCAAGTTCTTAAAACTGATTAACCGGCCTAACTTTCGACAATTTCGAACCGCTGCCAGAAAATTGGAAGCATTCCGTTCGTAGGGGGGGATGGGTTTTCCCCGCGGGTGAATGTAAATTGCGGTTGTGGCGTGAATTTATTAAAAAAGTAACGTCCCACCTTTTGGCGCAACGTCGGCGTTTCTTAATTAAAAATTACTTGTTTTACTTAATCTTGATTATGATTCCATAAATCCGAAGCCTTATCTTCTGTACCCTGCCTTAATTATGAATAATGCTTGGTTTAAAGTTCGCAGCCATTAATGCGAGAAAGTATATCAGACTCGTGTTGAAATTAGCGCACTATTGCGCACAAGTTAATATTACACCTGTATACTGTGCAAGATTACCTATAAATAAAGCTGCCGGATTCTGCTGTCAAAACTTCTTTACTGCTGTAAACATTCTTAAATGAAATCAGAAAAACCTTGGAAAAATATTATTGGGCCATGGCTGCAGTCCTTTCACGCGCTATTTTTAAAAATAGCAAATATAGTATTTTCAATGTGCAAATACTGGAATCCAGCACCTGTTGAATTGAGCTTGTCGTCGAGTTTTCTATCTATATAACCTACATCCATGTGGCAAAGCAAGGAAAAAGCAGCTTTAGCATATGCGGGGGAGTTGGACGTTAACATTAAATTCAAATTTTAAACCCATATTCGAATCTGTATATTTGAATATTGAATACTCGATATGCTCAGTTTTGCATTAATTGATTTAAACGAATTCGACCCTTTCTCTCATGATCACCGTATGTATTATTTTTAACTGACTAGATTTATAGAATAGCTCGAAAATTGTTTTCAAGAAGAAGAACTACGCCCCCGCAGTCTCAGCAACTTCGGTGCTGCAGTAAATCTTCGAGTACGCGGTTCTTAAATTTCGAGACCTCATATTTTCGCGGTGCGTGTTATCAATTTCAACGCAGAAGAACCGCCTTGAATTTCCAGGGCGAAAGCAGGAAACCTGATGTATAACGACCGCATCGTTCAAAGGAATAAAGGGTACATCAAGCGATCGCATGCAGGTAATTACTTAATCGGCTACATACAGGCGGCATGTTTTAAAATAATTTCTTCGCGTGAGCAGAGCGCCGCAGGCTTTGAATTAACTTGTGAAATAGCGCGACTTGTTTGTAATCTTCCCTCTAATTTGTTCTTGCATCTTTCCGCCTGCCAAGTCGCATTCACCTACGCCCGGCGCGATGTGCGGGGTGTAAGAAAACTTCGTTTGCCAGTTCATTTCGTAGCAACAAGAACGCGCAATTAGATTGTACGTTGCGCCAATGTTTTACTTACTTTGTACGCGCGCAGTTCTATTGCATCAACAATAATGACAACGCAGCGTTCTAATTAGCGCGTCGATATAAATTCCCTATCGGCGATACGGGAGTAGATGTCTCTTAGCGCATAAGAGTTATATGCGTTATATTCAATTAGAAAAGTAATCGGCCAGCGGTGAAACGCTGGTGATTCCGGTGGCGCAAGCAAGAATTTGCATATTCATCGAAGTTAGGCTATTTCACGCGGGGTTGAGCAATTCCAGCTCTGAAAAGAGACGGTGGCGGTACTGTGGTGTCCCCAAGTTTCCCGCTAAGTCAATTCAACTTGATACGCCAAGCAACTGTCTCGTTATTCCTTTGAGACGATTGCTCGCGGGGTATTACACAGGAGCGTGCTTTAATTAGTCTCGACCGCCTTTATGCACCTCCAAGGTGTGTTTGTACATATAGCTAGAGATCGCCGGCTTCGCACTGCATGAATAAGCACTTAATGCCGCAGTAGTAGCGCTCGCACCCCTTCATAAATGAGAGGGTATAAGCCGGCCGCGCGTGAGTGTATAGGATAGTAGCCGACACACCTCTCTCACCCCCCTCCTCCTTCTCTTGACGGGCTCCTCGCTCGCTTATCATCCATTGTAATCCGTTGTATTCCGTAAGCGCCGAGACTTCGAGATTGCCTTAATGACGGGAGGAGAGGAAGAGCTCTCGTGCGCGATCGCGTATGGCCTAGCGTGTCGCTATGATTTCCCAAGCGACGCGCGCTCCATACACCCTTCGTGTCCCTCTCTTCTATCCTCCCTCACTCTCTCGTCATTGCGCCTCATATTCCCTCCAACTCCCTTTACAGCCATGCACGGCGACAGTGCGCTCGAATCATTCTCATGCGTGTGCGCGCAGATCTGCGGCATCTAATGCAGCCCGCTATGCACTTATACACCGCGATGTTCGCTCGGATATTCCCCACACACACACACACACACTGCTCTGCTCGCGGGGAGAGAGAGAGAGAGAGCTAGGCGATGCGTGTTTTTACCTCCCGACGCCCCCATAGTGCACGATATAGGCTTCAGGAGAATGGCGTATCTGTGTACAGCGGCCCGAGTCACGGAACGATTTTCCGCGAAATGCACCGGGAGATAGCGCGCAGAAATATACTTGCTACTATACTTGCTATACTTTTATTTTTGCGTCGCAATCTCCGCAGTGCCCGTGATGGGCTTTATTCTTATCAGTTGAATATATTGTCAATCATTACGATTATTGCCTCACACATACGCTTATTTTGTATAATGACAAAATTATTGAAATACAGCGGGATTGCATTGATAACTCAATTCCGCGATGGGATTTGCTCGTTTCAGTTGTCTATATATTGTTAGTCATCACGAGTATTGCCTTACACACACACACACGCCTATTTGGTAGAATGACGAAATTATTGAAATCCAGCAGGATTATATTTACAACTCATTTTGCAAATTGATTAGATTTGCTACAATCAATTGCTACAAAGAGCAAATATTGACTCCCGCCGTGTGCGCGCAGTAGCGCGCGGCAGTAGCATAAGAAACAGAGGGAATTAACTGTGGGCGAGTTATAGAACTTTATTAGCCGCGATGTCTGAATTAATATTGGTATTTCAAATTAGCCTGTTTCTATTCCACTCGTACGGTCAAAGGATTATGGAAGCCGTGCGCGAGATGAAATCAGCTGACCGTTCAAACGTTCTCGAAACTTGCTGACGGGACTCGGTCCCTTATAAAATTACATAAAATTACTCATATTTGCCCAAAGAGTCAGCTTTATCATGCGTGTACGAGCTAAGCTGAATAAATTTTCCCCTATATATTTCCTCCCTTTTCCTTTATACTGCCGGCATTAAAATGTTAATTTAGATAACAGGTATGGTCGCGCGAGGCTCGTGATAAAATTTACCCGACAAGTAGGCAGCAATTATATACGCGAGTCCCTTGAACACCTCTGAGGAGGGTGGAACAATCACAATCTCGATTGTTTGCGCTTATTCTTTGACGACGACGAGAGGCTTTAAGCGCTTTTCTCTCTGGCACGACAATTGCGATGCGTATCGTGAAAAACATCGCATATAGTCTTTGCGTGTGTGTGCGCGCGCGCGAGCTCGCTGGTTCGAGTCTCAGCGCTTGACCGCGCATTTAAAGCGCGCAAGCTCGGTTGCGTTTTGTTTTTGACGAGTATACAGCTGGCAGGTTTTTTGAGCAGAAAGAAAAGCAGCAGCTGAGGGAACGAGAGAAGGTCTGTACAAAAGTGGAACATTTCATTTCTCTGTGTGTGTGTGTGTGTGCGCACGCGTGAGGAGGGGGAAGTGTGAAGGAGAAAAGAGGCGCGAGCACGCGATGAATTCTCTCCCTTGGCTGCTGCTTATCTCGCAGGACGCATCGGACATTTTCAGCGGGCTTACAACTCCGCATCCCGAAAAGCGGCTATGCGTACCCACCGGTCACACGAAAAACCTTTTAGCTCTCGGATCAGCTAAACAACGCCTGTGTAGGTGCTCTCTGCGGTGCCGTGTGCTTCAAGAGGCACGATTTTCAGAGAGGACTTGCGGAGCTTGAAAATCCGGAATAATAGAGAGGGAAAGCTCGGGAATTCGCTGAAGCGCCAAATTATGATTCTTTGAGGATTTCTCGGCTATACGGCATGGCGAGTCGCTTATTAGATGGGTATATATGGGTATATATTTGGCCGGCTTTTCCCGGAGGTAATTATATGAGATTTGCTAGTGCAAGCTTGCGCAACCTCAAAATAATCATTCAAGTTCTCGTGTCAAATTTCTCGTTCCATAAAATTCACACGATTGAACTCGCGAGATAAATTGACGCGCGAAAAAGCACTTTGGTGAGAGCTTGCGAGCTTTCGAAAAAGCGATCCGATATGTATCGCTGGAAAGACTTCTTTAACAACGGCTTAACAGCTATCTTACGGCTGCTCGAGCACAGAAATGGCAGACGCTGCCTTTCATATATATAACGGGTCGGAGAGAACAATTGGAGAACTTTATTAAATTGAAGCTCTTGAAAGTCAATTAACTGTTTTCTCGGAAAACCCGGCACCTAGATTTATTAATCTGAAAAACTCTCAGGAACGCCATTCTGGGGGCTAAAGAAGCGTTGTATACGCTTGGCAGAGAGGGAGGCTTATACATTTTTTAGAAATGTATTTCAATGAGAGAGGGTTGAGTAAGAAAGGGGGTTGCGTGAAGTATAAACAACAGATGTCCATTTGCGCCAGACATGACATAGCGAGCAAGTTACTTCATTGACAGCGCGAAATAAGAGAGAAATGAAAGAGGTTTCACTCTCTCGAATCAGCTTACTTTTCTTCTCCTCTCGCAATTTTGATCCCGACGCGCGGTGTGCAAGGCTCTTGCCTTCATCCGTCTCTGTTCTTCTCACTTAGCCAAGCTCTCTAGGAGCAGAGGCATCCCTCATAGTTGTAAAGTTCACAAACGCCAGCGAGAGAGAGAGAGAGAGAGAGAGAGAGAGAGAGAGAGAGAGAGAGAGAAGAAAGTTGCGTAGCAGCAGCATCGGCAGCGACTATACGTATAGGGGATGAAGATCCCTTCTCTGACCTATGATTCATGGGAAGGTCCCCGCACCGCAGTTGGAAAATCTCGCGGAGTTTTTCAACAGTTTCTCCTCCTTCTCAGCAGCAAAACAGAAAGGTGCGCGGCCAGTGTCGTTCGACTCATTTTTCATCCTCGGCAGCAGCAGCAGCTAATGCGCGCCTCGAGGCCGTTTTCTTCTTTTGCTGCTCCTGCTTATGCCTCTCGCTAGCAGCTGATATATATGTTAGACGCGTCGGAGTGCACGCTATACGCATACGCTCTCCTCTCTCTCTCTCTCTCTCTCTCTCTCTTCTGCCTCGTTCATTATGCGAAGCGTTGACACGCGAATTCCGTCTAGGCGTCCTCTCAGAGCTCGAACAATTTATGGCTCTTGTTAAATTTTGTTCCGGTATGGATGACACGCTATCGGTTCTCTGACGCATACATATTGTACACAGTTTAGCTTCTCTAAAGCTCCTGTCGGCCGTTATTCGTCTCGCTTAACTATATTACCGTTGTCGAACAACCGGCTCTCCCACTTTTTTCACGACTTTTTTATGCTATACACATATAGAGATAGGGACACACCGGCTTTCCATCGAAACTTTCAATTACGTTGACGTTGAAAACTGCGCAGGAATCGCATATATATATATATATATATATATATATGCAAAGAGTTTCAAAAATATAGATATACCCGCGGGCTCTTTTGAAATGCCCCCGCGTGTCTGACGCTATCTTGACACGTTCTACTTACGCGCGAGCGCAGGCACTTTAACTTTGGTTAATCAACCGCTGCATTATAATTTCGCTCGATGAAAAACTACTTGGATTTTTCAGTCTGATGAGTTTGCACGCGCTAATGTATCTCCCCCGGCTATATTCGTGCCAACAAAATACACGTATAAAGCACGCGCTGATTATCTTCACGTGTTGACATGCAGATCTTATACATAGAAATTTACAGCCTCGGTAAAGTTCAAAATGTATCGCGCTCTCTTGGTTGATAAATTATAAGACTTCGCGAAGCGAGGCGCGCTCGTCGACGACAATTTAATTTAGACACATCGTTCACACGCTGCGAATAAATTCGCTTCTCGATGTGGATGTAGGTTAAGTGAAAAAAGGGATGATTTCGATTCAGCGCCAGCTGACACCAGTCAAGGGAGAGCGACTTGTATGCACTCGTATATTATATTATATAGACAGGATGTTCACGAGCTAGAGAAAATCATGTGGGAGTTTCGAGTGCACATACTATATATATATATATATATATATATATATATATATATATATATATATATGCTTATCCAGAAGCAAGTAGGTGGCACCGAGCGGTCATGCTTGAAATCCGTTGGCGTTAGAGATGGTCCGCGCTGTTACTGCTGCGCTGGTTTGCGGCGGACTGTAACAAGGCTTCGAATAGGATCTAGTGCCAGTACTGCATGTGTGTATTCGGTGTATCACACGCGGACAGATGTAATCGATGATCGTGGTTATACGTCGATTTTTTCTTTATCTTGCTTTTATTTTAAGTAGGACATATAGTTATAGTATAACGAAACAAGGGTCGAGTTCTTCAGCTTAGATATTCTCAGTAACGAAAACCTATACACGAGAGCGCTGCATATACACTCGAAATCAATGTTATATTTTCGAAGGTGACATGGTCGCATGGAGCGAATTTACATGAGTCGATGCAAATGCGGCGAGTTCGTGTATATTTTACAGAGCCTGATGGAGGATAGAGAGAGAAGGAGAGACTCTTAGATACCCGAACCCGTATAAATTTTCTATGTCCCTTCTTTTGCGCATATCCAAGATTATAATATAAAATAGCCATGAAAACAAAAACAGGATTAGGCTTCAGACGCATATCCCATCATTCGGAATCCATTAAAAATAAAAAAAAAACGAATGCGCATATTACGTTCGGGAAAATACACACGCGCCCGTCGTCTATATTTTAAGGGGGAGGCATACATAAATGTCGATAGCTCGAACGAACGTCGAACGCGAATTCACACAACTCGCATACCACGTGCAAAATACGACAGTTTGCCAAGAGACCATTAAAAGTACACGAGTCCCGCGTATCGTGGAAAAATACGTATGCCAACTCCGATATTCGTGCTGAATCTATATCGACGTTCGTCGAGTGCACACAAAAGGTACATAGAGCCACAATACGGCTGTTCTACCTCTTCTTTCACATCTAGCAATCTGAAACAGCCTTCACTATAACGTTTACCGAAGGGGTTCAATTGAAATAGTTGCAATATGACGCGCGAGCAGTGAGAGCGAGAAACTTTTTTTCGCGCGCGTATATAGAGACGAAATACAATCAGAAAAGGGAGCGCAAACAATTATCCCGACCGATAGCACACAGGTCGGATACAAGAACAGAGAAGAAGGACATCTAGCATCTTCAAAGTACCCAAGAGAGCGAGCAAAAAAAGACATCTACTGGTATCTCTGTTGGCTCGGAAGCTTCGCTTCAACAACTTGTCACGTCAAGCTCGGTGATCTCCTCGAGTCTCGTGCTAAGAGTTGGAGAAAAGGCCTTCTTTCGCTCTTCCTTCTGGTTCAATCTATATATAGATTTCAGAGCGAAAACGAGCGAAATGAGAGAAAAGCGAAGACACGTAGTGACTGACGATACCCTCGGCCTCGACACGCCACGGCTATACCACTATATAACAGCTTTCTTCATCTCCTTCTTCTTGCGGTTCGCGCGAGCATGTATAGCCGCAGTTCAGTTTCGACCTCTTGAAAATGCTTCTCGCGCTCGAGCTGCAGCTGCAAGAAAAAGAAGCGAGATCGATATAAAAGAGGAGGCAAGAGCGGGGAAAAAGTCCGAAGGAGAGACGAAAAATAATAAAACACGAGCTGCACTTGGTGAGAAATATCTCTGATAAATTAGCGGCTATTTGCCGCGAGAAGTCCCGACTGATTGCGCGCAGCGCAAAAACTACCGCGGCTGATACGTTTTTCTACCGTGAGGCGCCTGCGCGCTGCGTGTATAAATCGAGCCGAGATGTGTATCGTTGGAAGAGAAAGAAAGCCAGCGCGAACTATATTCAGACACGCTCTTATTTATTTCGCAAATGAGGAGCTTTTCTTCGGTATCCGCGCACCGCTCGCTGTGCCACGAGAAAAATGGCTTGTGTTCAGGAATAATGCCCTCGTGAAATCTGCGCGATGCTTGTGTAAAATACCGCATTTTAACAGTGGGAAAAACTCGATTGCTCGAGCGTTTGATGTAAGCTCCAGGAATTTCACCTGGATTGAATATATACTGCAAATAATAATATAATATGTTATACAAGTGACTAGTTCTCGTGGCTTGCGTAACTATACTTGAAGCCATGGCTTGTGTACATTACGTAAGGCAACATGCCGATACGAGAGCCAACTACGATCGCTCCCACGTGTATGCCTAAGCTTAATTAATAGCCTTGGCATACTGTATTGATGTATTGCGTCGATCTCTCCTTCCCTCTCCCACTCTCCGATACATCACATGTCAAAATGTTGACAAACTTCAGCGAGCAATTAATCCACATTCGTCACTTTTCTGACTGCAATATAGTTTCATTGCGCTTGACCGTGTGAGTGTGTGCGCATATACACATACATGCGCAAATAGATTAAATGCGACACTTTTTTGTTTCACTTTCTTTTTTCACCTCATAGCGCAAAGTTGTCTGGCATCACACCAAATGACTTTTCTTTTGTGTGCGCGAAAGATGCTGAGAGCGGCGAGTTATACGGCGGAAAAAAATTTTAATTTGTCAAAGCTATGAAAGCTATACTCTTTAAGCACTCGGTTCTCTCATTTATATTAAAATAATATAAACGAGAGCGCATGTGTGTAGGCAGCCCTCTGTTTTTGCTCTAAACTGAAGTATGAGTTTTCACAATTCGCCTTGTTATGCGTTTGCATATAGCGGGTTTTACTCTCCGGCATTCGTAGGTTAAATACAAAGGTGCGCGTATACGGGCTCGGTAAAAATTCTCATAGAAAAAGCTCGAGCTCGTTCCTCGTGCGCGTACTGCGTATAACAGATATATATATAGTATATATACGAGCCAACCAACAAAGAACAAACGAAATTACAGTGTTCTTCTCTGGCGTATACGTCGCACTTTTTTTTTATACCGCGTGATATAAATTATTTACAGCGAAAAAGAATAAAAATTAGAGGGGCTTCGTTAAAAGTGCTAATCCGATGCGGCAAAAAATTTCGAGTCACACACAGCAGAGAGTAGCAGGTGGAAAGTTTCAATCAACGCCCTAGCCGCATAAAGATATATCGATCGCGCGAGAGAGCTCACATATGCATTAATGCAGCGCGACGCAGCGCAATGTCGAGGGGCCGCTTTACGCGACGTAGTAAGAGCAGCAGCACCAGCCGGTGTAGCAGTGGAGTACGGCGTAATGAACTCTATTAAAGTACGGAGGCGCTAACGTTCGCTCGCCTAGACAAACGTCTATTTATGCGTGAGAAAATAAATAACGCAGTTTTACATTAATCGAAAGTGCACATTAGAAGGCCATTGTAGGAAAACAAAGCTTCTTTCCTCATAATTTCAACTTTTTGCGTGCGAATAAAGAAAGTTATATTTATACGAGAAATAAGGATCCTTGGTTTCCTCGCGTTCTTTTAAACAAGAAGGATCGTTGACAGTATTATTGATTCCGAGTATCCGCGGGCAAAAACATCTCCTGTGTACACGACAAAAGCTCGAGTATCGCTCGAAAACAAATTGCTCGGGCTTGAATTGCACAGTAAGAAAAAGTCAGCACGAAGAAAATTCATCAAGAGCTTTTTTCCATTAAACTATTGTGAGATGCTCTGTATAGTGAAGCAAGTTTCTATTTCGAGAATACAAACAGAGCGCGCGTTTATTATGTACGACGTGGAAGATCCCGAGAGATCGGGGATAACAAATGCAAAGTGTATGCGTAAGATAAACAACGAGTGACTCTCTCGGTATTATCGGCGCGCGTACACCACCATCACCACCACCACGGAAATTTATCGCAAGATGTGTCAGTATAAAAACTTTTAACTCAGTCGCTCGCCGCGCAGCGATAACAGGCTACCAGTGCTTTTCGATTTTTCTTCCTTACAGTCAACTCGCGCGAAGCTTTTCACATCAGGCGTTATTTTTCACATCGCACACGCACGCGACGACGACTATAATATCGACTCAGCAGCCGTCGACGCGGAAAAAGTTCTTTCTCTTCCGCGGCGAGGATCTAGAAGAAAGTGCTGCAGTGCGGTATAAATCACAATTCGGTCTTATTCGCACCCTCGCTTCCCCTCCGTTTGAAATCCCCGCGCGTCAAACAAGTCCGAATATTAAAACTTAATATGTCAAAGGCGAGTAATAGACACTCTCCCCCTCTTCTCAGGTAAACCCGGGTAAACCGGTCGCAAAAATGCCGGGGGTTCGAAACTTTTCAAATAACGCTCGCGAGCGCCGCGACGAGAGAGTAGCTAAAATAAAAAGAACTCGTATTTTCACAGAGAAGTGCGCATCCTGCTAGTGCAGCACAGCGCTGGAAATCATAAATTCAGCTGCGTGTAATGCTAAGAGCGCAGTAGATCAGCAGTGTGCTACGGCCTCGAGAAAACACTATAACTGCGCTCGCGCAAGCTCGCTCGAATGATAAATTACAAAGTTGCCTCTGTGTGAAATTTTTGAACGCGGAGCTGAGGCGACAATTACACGTTGGAGCAGTATGGAAACAAAACTAATTAGTATGAAGTGCGCGTGCGACGCGAGAGAATTTTTCGTCAACAAGCTTTATCTTCCAACATTCAATTGTACAAAACCTGCATGAAAAAGCGAGTGAAAAAAGAAACGCACGTTGCAGTGCAGCGCATCACACGTGGGAGCTGCAACACGCGGTAATGTAAAAACTTTTCATCACGCGCGACTCGTAGACTCTATACAGGTATATAAATATACATAGCAGAGAATACCCGACTTCATTAAGACCAACTGCAGCTGCAGCCAAACACATCGTACTCGAGCAAGCTCTCGCGACTGCTTGCGAATCATAAAGCATTCATTGCTGGAGCTTTAAGCCTTATCCTCGACCAGGTTCGTTGACCGCTGCTATATTCTGAATTACGCTCGCATCAACTGGTGTGGTGACTCGACTCAGCTCATTAATTTTCCGCGCTGCAGTGGATTTCCGTGGTATACATCTATATTATATGCGACGAAATCGTAATTTACTGTGACGTTTGCAATACGCTTCATACCGGCGCACTCTGTGCGCGAGGTGTGACGCACCTCCCCTCACTCCTAGGGGATCACACTTTGAGTAAGTACGTATGCAAATAACGCGTCTTCCTGTACTTTGTACACGAGCGGGCGAGCGTGTTTCTGTAAACGTACGGCATACTGCGCTTGTTTTGTAGCTTGAGCGACGATGACACATAGCTTCGACTAATTTATACTTCTTTTTTCGCGCTATATCGAACACCTTTTGTTGTTTACCTTTCTGCTGCAGAGTAGAACAAAGGATTAACGCAGGACGGAGGAAGATCGGCTTGCTTCGTAAAATATGGAAAGACGCGGGCGTTATCTTTCGTCATGATGGCAATCTAGGACAAGACGAGCGCCGTAACGTGTGTTATAATTGCGCCCTGATATTTTCCTATGCACAATGAGAACAAAGGCTCGCGCATAGAGTGTGTATAAATCTTGGCTCCGATAAATTGCGCGTACGGGAGAACAAAGAAATGTACCGCAGGAAGAATACCGCAAAAATGATAAAATTAAAATTTTAACACATAAGTAATAGGAACATTGCGTCGTTGAGTGGTTTTCACAGAAAGGGAGCCAGTGTAAACACTCAAATATTTAGACTCGGAGTGTGCGTCGGTGTGTACTGACGGGTGCCTATATCGTACAATACAGTATAAAAATATGTGCAATATCCTAAGTGATACAGGAATAGAATTTCAATGGGTGGAAGCTTTAAAGAGCTCGTTTTCTCCTTGCTATCGACATTGTTTCATACACAGCGAAAGCGAGGGAAGACTCTCTCTCTCTCTCTCGCTCTTCCTATATTTTTCTAAATTTCCCGGAGAAGATCACGTGTGTTCCGGACGTAACGAGGGGTAGTCAGGGAAAAGAGCAAGTGCGACGCGTTGATATTTATGAATATTTATTTATTCATTTTGCAATAGTTCAGCAAACGTTTCCCAGCCATTTGAACCCTATGAGCGCGAATTGGTGGTGCTTTTCGTGGCGACAGGCCAACACGGTTAGGAGTGGTTTTTAATCGCTCCTAGACTGCCAGATTTCACATAGGGAGTTTTACTCCGCAGTTGTGAAGATCAACACGGTGCAAAGAAGCCGATAGGCTGATCTGTGACTGCCAGGCCAGAGGTCGAGTGGTGGGAAACGTTTGCACGGGGAATATGACTGCACTCGTAGATAGAGATATAGAGGAGCGTTCGCACTGCTTCGAGTCCCTTCGGTGGTCTTCGGGAAAGCCCTTTGTTTTAGCGGGCCCGAGTTTTCGGCGGCGACTAATGCGCGTTACGTCAGTTGGCAGCGGCGACTCGACAGAGCAAGAGGTCGTGCAAGGACCTTTTTTTGTTAGACTTCATAAATAAAGTTTGACTCAAGATCGACAATAATTTTTATAGTTTATTTGAACCCTTGACATTAGTCTTGTCCCATACCGCGTGGGAGGGCTCAGCAGCAGTACACACAGCTAGATCCGCTACTCCTCCGGTTACGCCAAGCATCAGTATCAGGATCAACGGCGACGGCATCGGCAAGTTTCTCTCAGAGCCGCGCGCGACAATTTACGTGAGCTGAAAGCCAGCTCGTGGAGACTCTTAGCGAGAATTGTGTATATATCTCCCGCGCTATTAATTATTCTCCGTCGCGAAAGACAGAGAGAGGTGGGTAGCTGCCGTTAATCATTTGCTACTCTCTGCTGCCGCGGACGGACGGCATAAATAAGAGCGTCAACGTCACGTGCAAAGAAAGAGGTGTGCACGGGAACGATGGTATTCGCGGGAACATGACTATTCACTCCCCACCTTAATTACGGCCATCAAATACATGAGAGGACTGGCTAAAGTCGCGCGCCGCACGAGTGTGTGCGAAAAGTGGGTCTATGCGGCGCCTTACCCTTATCCGCAGTAGCGTACGTACTCTCCAAGAGCTTTTCTTATGTATATGTGTGCGGACGCCCAAGCTACTACCTGGCTCCGCGCTCTCTTTGCATGTTACTATGGAGTCCAGCCGAAGACCAAGCCAGCTCTACGGCGTAAATACTTAGGTAGACTTGGCAGTTGGCAAAGTAATGAAAGTGCGCGACGCTCAGTCTTGAGGATTATTAAATTCTTCTCTATCTTGAGACTAGAAGTAGCGCGAGCTCTCTCTTTTCAGAGCTTTATGGTCCACATTCGTCTTGCACCTCAGCGTCGTCGCGTCGCCATTCTTTATCGGACCTTTTGTCGGCTGTGCAGCGCATGAGAAGAACAGTGCACGGATATAACGATCACTTGACTCTCTTTCTCTCGGTTGCAATAACACTGTCGAACTAAACTATTCCCACCACGTGTCGGTTCGCCACCACATATAACTTTTCTCACTCGATGTTGAAGAAAATAAGAAACAGAAATAGTGCGATTCAGATGTACTCGATCAAGTCCATATGCCAATTCGATTGTAGCCAATAAGAGGGTTTGCGAGAGGTATTAAGCTCTAATGGGAATGCGCCACCTTATCTCCGTATTCCAGTGGCTTTTAAGCAGCTTCTGCAGTCAAGTTTATTGATTGGACACTGTTGAGAGAGAAGCGAGCATTCCACGCTCGAATCCCTGTGGAAAAACAACGCTAAAAGTTATAGGAACTGAATTCAATAGACCAAGCATCAACAAAAGTATGCACAATTAATATATTGTATTTGCAATATTTTTCAATATTTCCAAATAATCGTTTCATCGAGCACGGGTTCAGAGCTTAAGCTGATTGGAAAACTCCGAGCTTGTAGGGTAATCCCGGGAAAATAGAATATTTTTCATGTTCCAGGGAGTAAGAGAAAACGTAAAAATCCACTCTGAACATTTCTGCCCGGAAAGCCCTTTTATCGCAGTATTTTTATTTCGATGTGTGCATTTCATCCGTTTACGTCTCTCCCGCGTACTTCCACTTAACTCGCAATCGCACTGGCTGGTTCAACAAAATTGCACTGTTTGTAGCGACGCAGGGGGGAAGGGGTTAACATTAACGCTTAACGTAATTCCGCAAGTTTTAGTATTCAATGCCGGCCGGAAGCTTTACTGCAGCAATGCGATGTTGCTCGCGTATACTCGCCTGGCAGTATCCTGCGCAAGTGGTATACACTCGAAACTGTCAGACGACCCCCCACTATTTCAAGCGATTATGCTGCACGCTCAACGTACTTCACTTATATAAGGTTATGCTTGATTGCCTTCATAAAGCCTGACGGGTGATTAAAAAAAAAACTGTACTATCATGCTGGTGGCATAATTGAAATTTACTCCTTAATTTGCATTTACTTTTATGACTGTAATACTCGCAGAAACAATCATACTTAAGGGTGCCGGCGTTCCGGCGTTAACCTATTTCTTTTTACTAAGTCCGATGATTTTCCTTCGATATTATTTTTGCTTCGCCTGTTTTTCATGGGTTTATAATTTAAATTTTCCGTGTAAAATTATTATAAAATTATAATATTACTGCGAGAGCTTAATTCGTAAAATAAATGCGATTTAAAATTTTTAAATTCTTTTTTCAACGCATAAAAGCTTTTCAACCAAAAATCATAATGGCTCGGTGGATATGCTAAATTATAAATATTTTCTTTATAATGGTGTACAAAAGCTCAAACAGCATGGCACAAACAAAATATTTGCACACTGAAATTCACATTTCATGTTTTGAAGAGCTCTTCCATCCTCTCCGTAAATATCCGAGGAAGCTAAAAAAGCGCAAGTGAAAAATCAAATATTATCCTAGCCATTTATTTCCACTCGCATGCACATAATACGTACATAAACATTGCACGTTAAACATCAGAGGAATATCCGCGCAACCATACATGAAAGTCGTGCAGCAGTTTACGATCAAAGCATTTTTCTTAAGCATTATTGGTGACAAGAACCTAAAGTAAAAAAAGCTCATCCGATTGAGTTTATTACGGTGATATATCGATACAGCTAAAATACGCATAAATAACTTTGTAAGAGCGCTTCAATCAAGACGTGCACATAATGGCACAGTTCAAGAGCTGGATACGAAGCTGATTGCAAATATACAGGTTGTACAGAACTACAAAAGCAACCGCAACGAGTTGTTAGCGGGAACGCAGCTAACGATTCCTATACATATACCTTAGCTCCTTGTGATTTCCGACATCGACAGTCGAGGCGCCAAGCGGGCATTGTTAAGCTCGGCTCGTTCGTGTAGCCCGATGTATTATTTTGCGCGGCTGAGCGTTGTAGAAGCTCGCGCAAACCGCGAGCATGCTGTAATTAAGCTTTATTACACAGCCGAAAGCGTGAAGCCAGCCAGATATACGATAGCTATGCTATATATATATATATATATATATATATATACAGGGCATAAGCGGGAGAGGTATGCATCATAGTGTGTGTGTGTGTGTATATCGCAGCTGCATGTATATATATATATATATATATATGCATGCAGCTGCGTGTACGTGAAAGAGAAACCGAGAGATTGAACCCCAAGCGGCGGCATATAGGCGGCTCGACCAGGTTATGGCGCCATAAATAGGAGACGTTTCGGAAAACGTCTCGTGTTACCGGAACTGAATTTACCGCGTTACGTGCTCGATCAGACGCGCACGGCATGGATAAGACTTCTCTCGATCATAGCGGGGAGCTTTAGTCTCTCTCTCTCTCTCTCTCTCTCTCTCTCTCTCTCTCTCTCTCTCTCTCTCTCGCCTCCTCCCTTCCCCGCCTGTGCACTCTTCCCATTTTCCTGGGTTACAGCTGCACAATCGAGTCATGACGTGCCGCGTCGGGACAAGAGCAAATTTATCGATATAATGGCTTACCCTGTCGAGAAGCGTAAATGAGATTTTGACGATATCCCTTTGACGTTTATCCGCCTTGTATTATCCGACGCGGAAATACATACCTATGTGTCGCGCGTTGGTATTTATGATGCGTCGTCGATACCTTTTAATATTCGGCCACGTGCTCGTGAAACATTCAGCTCTCGGCTGAAATATTCTTCCAAGTGTACGTTCTTTTTCCTTTTTCATTATATAGCTTGTCAACGGAACAGCGGTACACCCTGGAATCGACAGTATAACGCCATCTTGGCAGACTCCTTGCCGCACAAGAGGTATAGAAGAATTTACGGCGTGTAGTGCGCGACGTACAAGCGCGCATTCTCTTTTCACCCGGAGAATGTACAAATTCGCATTCTTTCGCTTCGAGCTCCGCTTCTATTCCGTCACTGGATTATCGAGACGAGTTCAGCACGAATAAAGTTTTTCGCTATCCCGCGCGTATGATTTTTAATAAAATATGAATCAATAATTTGTGTACGCGTAACCGCGATTGAAGTTTTTTCTCCGCAAAGAACAATAAGCAATCGACAAGATAAATACGACGAGAAATAAAGAGAAAGAGAGTTCACGCTGATCCAAACGATGGAAAAAATAAATAAACAACGACGAATAAAGTAAGAAAAATACTAAATTGAGTTGTATCAAGTCGAAAAGAAAAGAAAAACAATGAAAAAACAATATTGAATATTTTTTCTCATATTTTTGTTTATCTGCCACTATGATTGCAAAGAACTCAATTGAAGGCTGGATGCAATTCAATGCATGTTTAATGTGGGTACACGAAAATCGTAGATCGTTAAAAAGTTGCGTTATTAAATCGAAAGCGCTAAAAAGTTCTTATTCTAAAATTAGTATGCATATTTTTGTTGCATTAAATATTAAATAATTTACTTAGTAGTTTGAATATTTTATTACAATGTTTCAGTTTTGCCCGGGCTTTCCAATTATATTAAAAGCTTCATTACAGATTCATCAATTATCGATGTGTAAACACATCCGTTTTAAAAATGCAAAAAGGAGATTTTTTCAATCATCCACCTCTTTTATAATTAACAGAGGGGATGTGAAATAACAGAGCTGGCAATGCCAGAAGGCTTTCAGATCAATCGTTCGCTGTTTGGCCTTATTTTTTATCGGTCGGTTCTACTTCCACGCAAAGTCGGAAAACCCTTTGATATCTATATTTTAATCTTGAAATAATCAAAAGATTTTGCATTAAAATTTCAATTTAAGGTAGAGCTTTGTTTATCTCTCTGGTTTTGAAGTATGTTAGATTGGCATAACAACAAAAACGATGAATCTACGGTAAAACTTTTTGCATAAAAAAGTTCAAACTTTTGAAAAGCAATTAATGCAAAGCTTTGATCTGTAATTTGGTTCGGATTCCCAGAGCAAACGCCAAGCATCTGTAAAAGTCAAAATGCAATCCTTCAACTTTACTCGCGTAGAAGACACTTGATGCATACTTACGTGCGCTTAGGTTAAAAAGCCAACGCTATATTGAACAGGATCCAAGTTTTAAAGCGATGGTCCACACGGAAAGCGCGGGAAAAATATGCATCGTAGTCGGTGGCTGCACAACCAAAGTCGGATCAAAGTTTCACGTTCTTCCTTTCTCTCATACTCTCTCAAATCCGGTTACATCTCTCTCACACTCTCGTACTCAGTATAGTATAGAGTTGAATTTTTCAAAGGTTTTATGACTGCGTTTCCAGGCGGTTTCTCCGCGCCTTACCGTAAAACGAATAGCGCGGCCGGCTGCTCCGTAAAGTGCATTCATCGCCCGCGTGTAGCGTAGCATATTTCGTGATAAAATATTCCCTTCGCCTCTATCTCGTGATTTACACGTGGCGGGCGTGGGTTGCTGCTGTTCGCCCGCTTTGCTGCGCTTGAACCTGATTCGCTGCAGCTGTCAATCACTCTTTCCTTAATACATACACTCAGTAGAGCAACAACAAGATGCTGTGGCAACGGCGCTGGGCTCTCGTCTGCGGAAGAAGCTCGGGTTCGCTTTTACGGAGGTACCGCATACTACACCAAACCCATCTGGGACAAAATGTAGTTGCACGTGGCTCAAATGTTTTTCGGATACTCTCTTTTCGCTCATCACTTATTTTTGTTCTCTCTAGCTCTTTCGAATTCGAAATTCGCTGAAAGAGCGCGCGCGCACTCGCGAATTTCCTGACTGCAGTGCTGCACAGTCCGCTGTCCCTCTAGGATAAAGACTCGCTGATTTAAGTAAATCGAAGAACGCTGTTACTCAAACTTTACTTTTTGCACGACTGACCAGCGTATATCTACTGATTGCTCGACACGCTTTGACAGACTGTTTCTTGAAGATTCAACACGCTCAATTTTGCGCTCGCACATGACAAGACTGATTCGAACGGTTATTAAAATAAGCTCCGGATTCCACTGCAATTTCGTTCAGTGAAGCCTTGAATTGAGCTCGAGGGAAACATACGTTTAATATATAAGCTCCGAACGGAATCTCGTGCACTTATATCCACTTTGTTCATAAATCGTCCCGTTTACTGGCATAGGAATTTGAAGATTCCAAAGCTCGACAAGCGAGGAATTTGCTGCATTGATTTTTCCATTCTACTGGCATAATATACAGCATCCGTGTTTTTGAATGATTAACGGGTTCTCTAATTACCAGCACTCCGAGATTCTCTAGTTTCATTATCAACCTAAAGCTTACCTCTAGTTTCACTTTTATACATAAATTCCGTACCTCTTTGAAATTGACCTTAATCTAAAAACTGCATGCCGGTACACACCGGAAATAAAACCACGCCGATAGTATAGTTAACCCGTGAAAAATGTTCCTTCAAATAAACAACGAACGACATTCCTAATTCCTAAACTCGCGTCATCATGTTGATAAGGGTAAAAGTGGTGTGTGCGCTATTCGTTTTTCTTTTATCTGGCCAGCAGAGTTTGTTGGCGCTCGCTCGGAAGAGCAATGGAAAATATCGCCACTTTCCAGCACACTTGCCGGGGACGCGAGAGTGCTGCTACTGCTGCTGTGAAAAAAGAACCTCACCCCCGGATAGAATTTCCAATATGTCGACGAGAAATTCAGCGAAAATGATTCGATCTGAGATACAGCCGACCGGAGACACGTTCCCGGCGACATTTGCTATGCTCGTTTCGCTGCGTCATTTCGCCTCGGTCTTCCGACGTACGAGCGCGTAGCCGAGCGTGGCGAATCCGAAATAAAGGGCACGTGCTGAAATCAAGGATTGCTTGGTTTTTCCCTCTCGTTGCGGCCAAGTGCATTTTCTCATCCTTTTTTTATCTCGATCAAAAACGTAACTGTTATCGATGCCGCGCGCGTTATTTCAAATATTCTTTCGGAAATGTCGAGTGTCATACGAGAATTTTTCCGTTACTTTGACATTTTACTCGTTGGCGTACGTACTGGCTTCGGGTACACTTTCTCGCGGTTTTATCTCGTTATTTGTCTGATCGTGAAATTATATTTTCGGAATTTATGCGGCTTTTCTGAATAACGACTGGGAATAGCAAGAGTGTACCCATAGGAGCTGCAAATAAATCAGCTACTGCATTATTAATCAAAGCCGTTAAATTTTATCGGTACGTTGGTTTCAGGTGCAGCGTGTATCCCTTTAATGATCCCCCGAGAGGTGGATATAAAGTATAATTCTGCCACACCGCGTAAGAGCGTTGAACCTACCTGCATTTAGTGACTTTAATTTATGTGTCTATATGGTATCAGCTCTGAACGTATATGATCTGAAAACTTTTTCGAAAAGCTTGGAGAAAAAAACAGTTTCAGTGCATAAACAAAATACTCTGAAGTGTAAAACTTCTATTCTTGCCCGTTTAATGAATTTGTTGTGCGAAATTGTTCTGCGGCGAAAAACTTCCTGTTCTATAATATATAGTAATCAAAGACTATCAGAATAAAAACAGCTTAAATTGCGCTGCAGCTAACGATGTGCAACTCGAAACTTTGAAATTTTAAACGTAATGGGAGAAGCTGGGACAGCGCAATGAATAGAAAGTGACGAATGAATTTTCACAATTCCGGCTTGAAAATTAAATTCCCGACAAAGTTAAATGCACAAGTAAATTAGCTGAATTAACTGGACAAAATTCGATGCTAATGCGTTGACAATTTATTATCTACTATGTCCAAAGTATTGAATTTCCAACAGTATGTGGTTAATTTCCTTGATGGCAATATCGATTTTTATGAACGTCTATACATCTTATAATAGGTATGTACTTGTATGCGTTCTCGAGAACTATCATTGTTTAGATCTTATGTTACAAGTTTCAATAGCTAAGCAATAGAGTTTATCAATAGAGTACAAGTATTAATTGAGAGAACTATAGTCTCCCGACAGCTATGATCGTCTTTAGGAGATTATCCAAGCAAAGTTTAGTAACTATACTCCATCATACACGAAACTCGAAGCATTAAGCTGTATCAAAGCAAAAAGCTATCAATTTTACTTGTCAAACAGAATTAAGCAAAGAAAAATCGATTGTTTAGAAATCACACATTTTCAAACTGCGTAAACATTTTCGAAATTCTCTCTGGAAGCTGTTGAAACTTACTACGTCGGAAAACTATTTGAAGAATCTAAGAATCTAAAGTTATCCGTCGAATTTTCGAGTGTACGTGTGCACCGCTGCATGACTTGTGTGCACGTGGGCAGCAGCTTTACAGCGTAGCTTCAAACTGTTCCACGTGAAATTGAGTATACCTGAGCCTCGAGAGGGTTCCAAACTTATAATGAAATTGGTCAATGAGTTTTTATTTTATGGAAATTCTTCGAAATTCCGAGGCATCCTGTCTTCTTTACGATGACATTTAAGTCCGAGCATGAATTATAGTACGGCGGTTTTCAGCTAAATGCCAATACAAAATTTAATACTATTTTGAAATTGCAACGAAGAATAAGATAAGGTAAAATTAAAATAAACGAGAAAGTAATTGCTCGGCAGTCGGTATCAAACAAAAGAACTCTTCATGTAACAATTGTAGCACCTCTTTGAAATTCCATGATTCGCAGAAGAGACTCACAAAATACCACGTATACACGGCAAACCAATAACTAATGCGAATAGTGAGTAGTACGAGAAAAAAATAATACGGGAACAGTTTTAAAATTTAAATTTCAATTCCTGAGGTAAGCCTGGATGATGCACAATTTCAACAACTAGAACTGAATTCTCGCTGACGCAGAAATAGTTCCATATAATTTTACAAAGATGTGGAGAACCGACGCCTTGTCATCAGAGTGCTATGAAAATAATTAATTTGCCGATTTTACGAGTAAAAATAGCTCTTTCCGAGGCATGTCACTGTCACTCGAGCAAACAACATTATTGCAGTTTTCACTCCATTCATTTAAACGAAAGAACAAACCATAATTAAATTCACGCTCATTTCCCACAATGTGTTTATGTTTAATTAAACGAAAATCTAGATTCCCGCTGCTCACATAACACAGGCGAGTTACAAAACAATGTTTGCACGGGAAAGTTTAGGATCTAAGCTAAGCAGTAGCTTTGGGCTGCGGCGTCGAGTGCATCATCGAGATAGGTGAAAGCCGCAGAAGTACTGGCCCGAAGCTAGGCTATGCAGTTATAGAGACCGTTATTAACGATTGTCGCATACGTACTAGTTATGTACGCCTGGGTACATAAACAAGCCTTCTCCCCAGAGTCTCTTGGCGTAAACTTTTTCTTCGCCAATGCTGCTGCAGCACACGTGTTGACGTAGTAGTCACTGTCTGTATGACTCGTTGGTGGTAAAATCAGGTCGCGAGGGGGAAGGAAAGGGGGCAGCGCAAAGCGAAGTTTGACCATCACAGGGGAGCAAGGATGATTATGGAAGAGCGCACCGGCGCTTGATTTGCTCATTACTATCCAGAGCAGGCGCTTGGCACTCATAGCAGGCCAACTTTTTTGCAAACGAGGTGGTAATCTCATAAGGAGCTGCGCGACACGTTTAAAGCTCGCAGCGATTTCAGAGAGAGAATCCTCTCTTTTTTCGCCTCTTCAGTAGTCGCGCTGCAGTCTTCTCGTTCTCGCAGCTTGTGGCCGGAAAACTTCGATCGCCTCGCGGCTGCTTTCTCTCTCTCTCTCTCTCTCTCTCTCTCTCTCTCTCTCTCTCTCTCTCTCTCTCTCTCTCTCTCTCTCTCTCTCTCTNCTCTCTCTCTTCTCTATGATGCTCGTTACTTTGCCAAAGTACTTACGGCCGAGGAAAAGCTGTCCAGATGTGCGAGACGCTTCGACTCTTCCCTCCTCCCTCTCTCGCGCGCGCGCGCTCTCTCTCTCTCTCTCTCTCTCTCTCTCTCTCTCTCTCTCTCTCTCTCTCTCTCTCTCTCTCTCTCAATCCATCCAGTCGACAAGAGACTCTCGGGCAAAGTTTCGTTTAGACCGTCAAGCGCCCCCCTGTCTTCCTGTCCGCCTGCCTGCCTGCCTGCCAACCTGCTTTCACTCCCTGATATATTTTACATCGACGAGAAATCACGGACAGTGGTCGGCATGACAAATTCAGGAGACTAACGGTAGCAGCCCTCTGAGAACGGCTCCTGTACTTCCTGCGAATTACACTTGGGAACAACTTTACTTTTAACGTGGCTTTTTCTCTACTTTCGCACTTTGCTGCGGCCTTCGAGATAGATAGCGTGCTATGCAAAGTCCCTTAATCCCAACGACAGGGATCTATTTTTTTCTTTTCCTTCTTGAAAATTCAATTAAATTTTATTGCAATACAAATTTTTCTTTTTTCAGCCGCGACATGTATCACTATACCTCTTCGAAGTTAATTATTCACACTTATATTCTCAATTTACTCGATGACCAACACTCGTGTCATTATTATAAAATCATTAAATTTTTTACGTCAGTTAAACAGTATTTCAATTCGAAATATGAACCTTTTAATTAAAATTTCATTATTATTGATAAAAGAAAATATTAATTGAAGTGATTCAATTTCCAATCGACAACCAGTATACGGACTTTACGATTGCCTGACAGACGAAATGCAATTAAACGAGCATAACATACAAAAAGGACGTTGAAAAAATCAATAGCCTGTTTCGAAGTTAAACCTCGCCGTTATATATCCATAGGGAATCCGGTCGGCAGTACCTAAGCCTCTTTACAGTGTATGCAGCTCACGTCGCGTGACGTGATGAACTGCGGCTTAATGAAAACTTGATCCCTCGAGATGTGTTCCGAACATTCGGCAATTACTTTCTCACTAAGTTCGGACAACAGCAATATGTTTTGCAAACAAATTTAAGGACATGGATATATCCATGCGGAGCTCGGCAAACGATTCAACATCACCCGTGTACTTTTCGTGTCACGAAGAAAATTGATCGACCATATCCAAAGAATTTCTATTATAATGATTACCAAAGTGAACATGCCTATATTTGTGTAGTTGATTTTTTTACTGTACAAATATATACGTGCGATGATATGAGATAAAATAAATTTAAAAACTTACGTCCAAATCGAAATATGGATTGTTTCTTTTCACTTTAATTCGGAATCAATTTAATAATCAATTTAATCAATTTAAATAAATTGTTAATTCATACTGACTTTGTTCAAGGTAACATGCGTATGAGTTTGTTTGACCTAGTTCACTTTGACTTCAAGATAATAGCAACATTGACGCATATCCAAATCCAGCGCACACACGATAATCTAACTTACCTTAGAGGCTTCAGTATATCTTGACTAAAGCATAAAGGGTAATTGCACGTAACCTGTGTAAGCCGATAGAGGATATCAGTATTTTTATTTCAAGTTCAGAAAACAGTTTGCCATTCTTAATTTGCGTTATACGGAATCTTGTATTAGAGCTAATTGTAAATTCATTAGATAGCGTGCGTCGGGAAACTGATTCGAGACCCGGAAACTTTGCCACAAAAGCAGAGTTTCTCTTTACCTTCTCCCAGTAGCGATTGGAATTCGTGAAAGATGTGCTCGATATTCCATTATTCAAGATTATGCAAATAGCAGACCGCTTGTTTGCGAATAGTGGTCTTGAACATATATAAGATAGCCAATCTTTTAAAGGCTATAAGTAATAATATCCATAGTATAAGGTTGATAAGTAGGTCAATGTATTTTTTTTTTTTTAATGATCCAATTATTTTGATATTATAAAGTATTCGCTGGTAACAACAATATTAGATTAAACCGCCTTCTTCGCTAACAAGACTAACGCCAAATTATAAATAGCAGCATTTCACTTCCATAGCTCGTAAAATCTTACTTCAGAGCGGACAGTCGCACCCCCATTAATAGCTATACAACAACTTGCTACACTTTTTTCTTTATCACCTATCACCGCCTTTTTTACAAGAATGACCTTATTGACCGCGCATACCAGATAAATCACGAAATATCTATATGGACTTATAACCAGGCAGTGATTAATCATTAAAAGTGTCTTTCTTCTGTCCAACTGAGAAATTGTCAATACGCTTATAGTCTTTCTTTTATTAAAGAAAAAAATCGCTACTTTCAAAAAACATTAGTCATTCAAATTGGATTGTCACAAAGCTCTCTTCATAAATCATTCGAGTGATGCACACAGGCAGAAGATATGTCACGTATGTCTGTTTGATATGTGAATTTTTTTATAAACAACATCTAAAGCTGGAAATTCTCATAAATGAACAAAAAGAAAATGGTTTTCAAATCTTCAGTCTCAATAGCGCTCGGAATGCATCGCGTTGCGAGAAGAGAGATGATGAAAAGGAGGCAAGGATTGCGTAGGACGACAGGAGAGCGCTGATGTGAATACCGCAGTTTATGCTGCCAGGGTATAACTTGTTGCTGCACTTGTATTCGAGCGTACGCGCTTAGACAAATTCTCGCGCTAATGAGATAAGCTACTCCGCGATCTCTACTGTACGAACGACTTTTCCCGTCTGGCAGAAGCTACCCCAGCGACCGCATTCATTGAGCCGCAAAGTCCAGCCGTCTGTCGCAGGATGAGTAAAACAGAGGGAGAAAGTCACATAACGATGTTTTCGCGCTACTTTGCTAGGAAAGAGAGAGAGCCTAGCTTATACTGCATCACCGAAGTGCTAGCAGCGGTAGCATCAGTCTCGAAAACTTTTCTGATCTGGCTACTGCGGTTCTCCGACTGCCGTCTATATACATTCACCTATATACTTTCCCCGTGGCTTCTCTCTCTCTCTCTCTCTCTCTCTCTCTCTCTCTCTCTCTCTCTCTCTCTCTCTCTCTCTCCCTATCTATCTATCTATCTATCTCTCTCTGTTTGTGTGTCCTTTCCGTCTTTCAACTGACGCTGGGACGTGAGCCGCCTCGTGATTTTCCTTGCAAGATATCCTTGCAACGCTCTCCTCTCTCTCTCTCTCTCTCTCTCTCTCTCTCTCTCTTTCGCTCTCACTCACTCTCTGTCCTTTGTGCAGACGACATAGAGTGAGCCGGTAGAATTTGCATTCCTGAGAGACAACGAAAAAGTTAGTCGCCTGCAAGCGAGCAAGCAAGCGTGCGTGTGGGTTACACGAAGCTTCGCCGGGGTGAAGTCAGTGAGCGAGAAGAGTCGAGTACTTCTCCGCAAGATCCTATATACACCACACGGGCAAGCTCGCGGGTCTCTGTTTCTTAAGGGAATGAGTTTTGTCTCCCGGATACTTCTATTTATAGAAAGGCAAAGGTGAGCCTCGAACTGGAGCCAGAAACTTTTGCCTACCCTCATCCGTTGAAATCCTTCGCGTGCTGTGTGAAAAACTGCTCCTGTCGTTGGCTTTCTCTCGCCAGCCGCGAACTAATGGCGGGAGTTAATTAACGCGAAACACCAGATTTATTTGCCTCATTTCCTACGTTTAAAGATCAAAAGCAGCCTTGTTTTGTCAGAGAAAAAAAATTATCGAGTATTTTTTTTTCTTCACTCCTAGATTGTTATCACCATTAAATGAATAGTTAAAATATTCGACCAAAACTTTTTTGTAGTTTTTTAGTACTTCGGGATAATTCCTTAAACGTTTTATAAAATATCGCGTTAATCCATTTTCTTACTATACCCATATATTGACTCATAGTTCGTTGCACTTTAGGGCGATGGAAGCAAATATCGGAAAAAGAAGCAAAACATTTTCCGAGAGCAAGTGAGATAACGGGTTGAGAGAGAAACGAGTATAGAAACGTGATAAATAGAGAGATGGAAGAGGCCGCTTGCTCCAACTGCCGGATGGATTAAAAGCACGGATGGATGTATAGCTTGTCGGGATGATAAATATCTGAGCGGTCATGTCTGTAATTCATGGTGGGGTATACCCAGAGAGCGAGAATTCACGCATACTCTTAAGCAGATCTATGCTATACGCGCGAATGCTATACATCAGGATGGTGTATTTGCGAGATCGGCAGGCACGCGGCGTTAACGTGCCAACAAAGCCGCGGGTACCACACAGCAATATCTGGATGTCTTCAAAGTGCTGCTCTGGGGCTTGCACCCCCGCACCCTCCCTCCCTCCCCCTCTCTCTCTCTCTCTCTCTCTCTCTCTCTCTCTCTCTCTCTACTAGTACAGAGTGCAGCTATTGTGCGCCCTCCCCGTGGTTCGGATATTAATTATACGTCGCCTCAAAGAGAGGTCAGATTGCTGCCAGAACATTAGCGAATCCAATAGTGATATCGCTGGGCAATCTTCCAAATTGACGGAAAATCTACTATAAATACAGTATTTACTAACTCGTTATAGCTTTCCTCGTGGATGCAATTTTAACTTACTGTGACTGAAATTTGTTGCGGAATCCAATGCGTCCTCGCGGCAACTTTCGAAATTGACGTAATGAAGATCAAAAGTACAAATTTATTAACAAGCCTTATTAAGTCGACGCGCTCGAAAACTAATGAGCTTAAAAGTGCATACACGGCCTCGAGCACAGATTACTTTTAATTAAAGATTAAAAAGCAAGCGGCCAGCTCAAAATCGCCCGTGCCCTCGAAAATGTTAATTTATGAATTCACGCGCATCCAAAAGTATACGTTTATTAAGTGGCTTAGTTGAGCTTAAAAAAAGGCTGCTTTATTCGTCATTTAGCTATTTTGTACTTTTCATACCTTCCTCTAATAAAGCCACTAATTTTTATTTAAAATCTATGGAAATTAAAATATTACAATGTTTATTGTTGAAAATGTGATTCACATACGTCGCTAAAAAGTGATCGTCGTAAAACATATAGGAAATGCTTTTAAGACACTATCTAGAAAATGCATGGCTTAGCGGTTTAACGTCAGTCCTTCTATTTCCGCTCCCTGCTGAAAAATGTTCAGGCTACATATCGCCTTTTTTTAAAGTTTCTTAACATTATTAGTCATTGAAATTGAAAGTAATTATTTTTCCGTTGCAGACTCATGATTTACTAGTCTTAAAGTGCAATTGGTTCACTTTTACTTCATGCGAATAAAAAGTTATTTTCGCGCAACAGTAAACAAACAATAAATCGTGCTTATTTCGATCGAAGTGTACGATTGAGTCACTCAAACCTCTGGAGATGCAATCTTACTTTAAAGTTTCAAATGACACTGTGGGATCCTTCCTACTTTACATCAGAATCCTTTGATTTGTTTCAACTTTATACTCTATACTAAAAGTAAAGACTGAAAGTTGTTGGGAGCGTCGAATTATTTTTCTTTCTTTCGTACATAAGCTCAACTTTACTGCACATATGGTTCATGTATGGTGGTATAGATCAAAATTATTTAAGTACTTTTACAATCATTTTTCAGTCAGAAGTCCAGAAACAAAGTTGCACAAATCATTTATTTCGTTTAATTTCCGACAGGTATAACTGGAACAACAGTTGAATTAGGAACTGTCCAACTCGTTATACCGGCTTCTAAACAAGTAGCTTGGCAAATCAAAAGCATAGTGCATTTAAGGTGTGTATTCATGTTGCGTTAAATTAATCTAGTTAGTTCTTTACTCTCTAATGCTATGTATAATATGTTAGATGGAAATCAAGCTCTACTCACGCATGCAAAAGTTAACAACTCTCATAACTAATACGTTTGTTTATCCAAACGCTTTGCAGTTACATTACCGGACACACTGTTGTCCAACAAAATTATCTGGCATAAATTTATTCGCTGGTGTAACTTTGTTAACAGGAGAAGATAAAGACTATCCAGGGGAAAAATCCGAAAAAGACGCTCACCGAATTAATCTCTTTGTAGAACATAAATCCGGCAGACGTAGTCCGCTCTGATCCGAAAGAAGGCAGAATCGAGGGTGAGAGGGAAGAACGACACGGAAAGCAGTAGGAGGATACGAGAGCACAGTGGCAGCTCGACGATTCCCACGCATCCCACACGACTACACGTATTCGTATGTGAATATATATAGGTATAGGGCCGAAGCAGGGTAGCGCACGTCGTGCTTGTAGGTACATGCATGCGCGCGACGTGGCCACTCCGTATAACAAATGGTGTATGTACCTTGTAATTACATCGTAATGTTGGGAGCGTCATGCGCGAGCAAGCTCGAGGCCAGTGCCGCTATAAAGCAGGCTGTGCAGTGTGTACGGCCGGGCGCGAATATTTTCTTGCGCGGTTCCATCACGCGCACGGTTTTCGCCTCTTTTATGCGCATTAATTCGGCCTTTTGAACGAAACAACAGACCGAGAGAAAAGAGGTCCGGTTAAAAAAAGCATCGCTGCGCGCGCTTTCGATTCCATCCATCGACGCTTTTGAATCTCAGCCACACCGCTAACTGCAGCTTCACAAATACTCTGAACCCACGCCCTCGCTGTTGTTGCTACTGTTGCATTGTTGCTTAATCATAGGCGCGATACGACGTGCTAATTTCATCATACCGGATTGTTCGAGCTTTTTCTTGCTTCGGTATTCCCGTGCTTGTTTTCCGCTGCAACATTGATTTTCGGAGAGTAAACTTTTTTTGTCTTTGGCAGCGAGCTCGATGCGCTGATAAAAAAAAATTGAATCGAAATTTGTCTCCGGATCGAGTTGAAATATTGCTTGATTACAGATGAAGCTGCAATTAATTCTCTTTCGAATTTGTCGAGAACAGAAATGGTTACACTTCCGGATAGTGTGTATAAACCGCAGCTCAAACCGGTCATGTTTCATCCTTCTAGACGGTAATCGGACGCCTTTGTCTCGAACTATACTATGACCACTTCAATGGAACAATTCTCCCCTTGTTGACAGTGCTAACTACTTCTATCAAATTCTGGTTTACACTAAAGGATCAGTTCTATTAATTATTTCTGTGATGAAAGTGTATTTGCGAAATGTCGAAATTTGTCAAATACAACTTCATTTTGATGCTACCAAGGAAACGAATTAGTTTACAATGCACTTTGCGCACTAGACTATACAAGTTGTCGACTGTTTCCTCTTCGTTTCCTCAATGAACTAATGGGATACACATTCATGTATGCAGGTACATACAGTTGTTCCAAGGCTAGCTCTGACCTAACGAGATTCTGTCTTGTTGAAAGAGAGATTCGCAGTGACAAAACGTTTTCATGACTACGATGTTAAACTTCACTAGATTATTACTGAAAAGTCTCGAATTGGCTTTTTAAAGCTTGTTTTCACCTGTTTTTTTTTTTTTTTTTTTAACAAAAAACTTTTTTTCTTTCGTTTGAATGATACTTTTATCGCAAAGAAGCTTACCGTAAGCTACTTTATGAACTTTTTAGCAAGTTTTTGACGAAAGAAGGATCACCCAGGAACGTGACAGGCAAAGCGGACAGAGGTTAAAGCGCTTTTTTCTCGAGGAGGCAACAATTTTGCGAGCTGACGGGAAGCGACAGAACTTGTATTCTTTTTCAAGCATCTGCTTGTGATAAATTCTTTGAATTCGTTAATACGAAGTTCGTCGAGAACTGAAAGATCGTTGGAATGTATCTTTGTACATGATCCCTGATCATCTTAAACTTTACAAGGATTTAGTGGAGAAGCTGAAGTTTCTATAATTATAAAATTAGTATCTCAAAGAAAGACCAAACTTTTCTTAAACAGATGTAATGCATTGCGAGAAGAACTTTATTGAACTAAGTTATTACGTTACCTTCTTACCTCACTGGATTTCCAAATGAAGTGCGATACTGTTTAATATTTAAGTTGGTTATTATCCTTTAACTCAAACAAGAGTTGAACTAATTTGTCATGTAAAATATAAAGACTAATCCAACAAATTTCATGATTTTTCCTTTTCGATGGCGGAAACAAATTGTGATTCGAATTTACATCCACGTCATAATAAAAAAAACCCTTCACGTAGTGCATTTCAATTTCCCTGAATAAAAATCTTCGCGATAACGGAAACCGTAACTGCCGCGTGCTCAGAACGACTGGCGAGAGAGAGAGAGAGAGAGAGAGAGAGAGAGAGAGAGAGAGAGAGAGAGAGAGAGAGAGAGAGAGAGAGAGAGACTTTTACCAATACCTGCGTGTTCCGCTGTAGAGCCCAAGGTATCAGCAGTAAAAAAGTACATGTATCACGAGATTAAAAGTTTTTCCACGGCAGATATTACGATTCAACTCTGTTTTGAAAATAAATATTCTTGCGCGTATGGAAGTTGGCTGTAGAGCAGTATAGGGTCGAAACAGTAACGACGAGCCTTTGAAATGTCCGTCGTCGCGCGCACGACCGTAACTGGAAAGAGCTTTTAATGGCGCAGAGCCTCTCTGACCACTAGCTAGTTTTCAACCGGAAGTTAGAGGCTGTGTGTGTATGTGGTACGAAAGAGGGAGAGAGAGAGCGACGAGTTCGCCCACTCGCTTATGACGGCTCTTCTCTAGTGCTGCACGTGACGCTGCTTACCAATGTAGCTTGTATTTTATGTTCGCATCCCAAACGTCAGATTTCACGCACCACGAAAATCTCTTTCAAACCTGCAGGTAACACCGCTCGCTCGAGTGCAAGCTCGAAGCAGTTTCTATTGATGTAGAAATAAAATTTTGGTACAGCCTTCTATCCGCGTATGGTTATAGATTACGTACACTGAAAATACCTTAGGGCTCCCGCGTCACGAACTAGTGCCCCCGCTCTACGAAACGACGTGTAGTTTCAGGCCGCCGGTTTCGGGCTGCTGGTGCCCGAAATTCGTGCTACTGTTGTCTGAAAACGAGTCTTACGGTGGCTCCTCCGCTGATTTCGGCCTGCTGCAGCCCGAAATTCGTGAATCCGTTGCACGAAAATCTAGGGGGCGCTCGATACCGGCAAATCGTATACATCTGTTGCCCTAAGGTATTTTCAGTGTATAGTCTTTGTTGGGTCATGCAAGTCAAGCTTATCATTCACAAAAGCGAGAATAGAGGATAGTCGGTCTTTCTGTACGAGGAAAGTCGGGCTTTCTGCACGATAAATAAAATGAGAATTGATGGAAAAAAATTGAGTCTTCTCTTTGAACGAAACATTTGAAATATTTGTCGAGATACACACAGTAATGAAACTTGGCGGAAAAGCCAGAAAAAATAAAGTCGGAGAACTGTCAGTTAGAAACTAGAGACTATTTTCAATTTCCCACTTTTTATGGATCCTTTGAGGCTGCTGTTTGCGCGCGACACTTTTATGAGCTTGCGTTAACTGTCTTCCCTTCTTTTGCATATGCGCGCGCGCGAGAAAAAAGCTTCGGGCTCTTTTTAAACCGAGCGCGAGTGAGAAAAAAAATCGTGCAGTAGCACTGTGGAAAGCTTACAAACACTCGTGAGCCGGATATCGTCAAGGGTCCTTTACATGCCGTCACACTGGCACTGCAGCAGCGGCGGCAGACGCGCCTGCCTAGAGCTCCGAAACTATATAGACTATATAGACTATATAGAGATTATGAAAATGAGCGCACACTTGGCACGAGTAAACGGCTCGAGTTTGAAAAAATGAAGGAACCGTCGAGAGGGAGTGGAGAGAATGCAAGGAAAAACGAAGTGAGCGGCAGATGTTCAAAGCAGAATCTCGAAGGAATAAACGCGGAGTATCAGACTGAAATATACGTCGCATTCTCAGGACCATTTCTCGATGATGCCTTTGGGAGCCTTTGCTCTGTTTTATCAATTTGACTCCAGGGAACCGCGGAAAAGAGTGGACAGGGAAAAGTGCGGAAGGAAGGAAGGAAAACCCAAAGAAGGTCGGTGCTCGAAAGCCTGGCAGAGCGAATTGCAAATGCAGAAACCTGCGGCGGAAGCGCTATTCCTTGCGGGTTCCAAAATTAGATTTCCGCATATAAAAGACACGGAATTAGACTAGCTTCGCGAATTCTAGAGATGCTGATATAATTATATAACTAGGTCTTCAACGACAAAATGCCATGTGCCTTTTAACTGTTTTTTCCACATATTGCGATTTGGAAAGAGACTTCAAGTATCGTTAGCTACGCACGTTTTGTATTCACAATTAATTTCAATGCTGAATAATATTAAATCTTGATTTGCATAGTATAAAAAAAAATTACCCTCGGAAGAGCTAACCGTATAATGGGACTCTGATCTACAATATGGACATTACGTGACCCACACACTGACCCATCGGAGTCGTGTGATAAGCTTTTCCTGTCATCATGAATACTGATTTAATGTAATTCTGACCGCACACTAATAACGTAACGAACTGACCGAATTCAAGCACATTATCGTTGCACCCCTGCGATTGAACGACGATTGATGTGAATTGACGCTCATTGTATTCCGTAGACAGGTGAACAATAGTAATTTCATTACAGGATCACTCAGAGCTCGCTTCAAAATCAGCCCACTTTTCGCATCCATTACTGAATTTAATAGCAAAAAACTGCGTTATTATACGAAAGACGAACAAATAATAAGTCGGTGCAGTTCTTTGTCATCGCACGTATATAATACCGTACAACGGGCCGGCATACACCAGCTATTCAACGTCGCTGGCGCTTATCGTCGACTGTCAGAGATCTCGAGGGGTGACAGGCGTTTTTGGCGACGATCGTTTGAATACGCGTGACGTGGGTCGTCAGAGAGGGCAATCTGCGGCCAACGTGCACCAAGCGATCTAATCTCTCGCGAAACAAACGTCGCGCCGCGCGCTTGCACGCACATAACCACGCGGAGTATGTGGAAGTGGCTGCGATTATACTTATGCGTGCGATGCTCAAAGTAATTCATTGCAGGACGCTGCAGCTTCGTAATGTCCCGCGTGCTAGTGCGGCCCTAATCTAAATGAATCATTGTACGCAGAGGAGCGGGAACCCGTTGACATCTTCGCTTGTGTGCCACGTGCGATTGCTAATGATAACTGTATAGCATGTATAGCGCTTTTTCTCTCTACTGCACACATAATAATACTTGGAGATGTTATCTCGAACATTTTTCTACTCCGGCTTCTTTGCCCTTTGTGTGCTTTGAAGTAATAACGAAAATTCACAGCTCAGAGAACAAATATAGGAGAAACTACAGTGGGTCTATTATGGAGTTTATCAAGAATTGGAGCTACTTTCCACGAGATGGAATATATTAAAAATATAAAACAACGCAGCTGTATCGCGGTGCTATCATAACTGGCGCGAGCAACGATTGCATAATGTAATTAGAGCCGACAAGTTTATTCAGAAGATGATAAATATGATATATATATATATATATATATATATAACGTAATCAACATTTATACATATACGAGACGACAGTCATTACGCCCAGCACTGCAGCGACAAAGCCGTATATTAAAAAAAGTTCATTATTAAAACGAGCTTTATATGAAATACTCGATCCACACGCGGATTGGTTTTAAAATCCGAATCGCGCGGCGATATTGCCGAGAACAATAAAACGAGGCAGTGCCGCTCAATGGTCTCGAATTATAGTCTATACGTGAAAATCTGCGCGCAGTGTATCGAGAGCGGCACCCGCGTCGAGGGAAGCATTGTCTCTCTCGCATCTGATATGGTTATATGTATATATATATATATATATATATATATATATATATATGTATGCACGCCGCGGAGTGCGTGCGACATTGAGCGGTTGTTACTCAAATAGGTGTGTGCTTGCTTCGACGGAGTTTGATTTAACGGCTGGTCGTTTCGCCAGAAGAGTTTAATCCGATAGAAAAGAAAGGGCGCAGGTTGAAACTATGCCTATTATCTATGGCCGCGAGTATATATCGTACACAGGGCCGCGAACTGGAAAGATGAAAACCGCGAGAGAACAATGACGCTGGGTGCATTATTTTTGGTTAAAACAATACGCCAGTTATTCTGATAACGGACGCGCTTAATACTGCCTCGACACCTGCCGGCTGTTGCCAAAATTGTTTTTTTACGCTTTACGTATGCAGTTTCATAGCGTCACAAGTCTCGCATCACGCAATAAAATTTTCATTTGCCGTGAATGAGAAGCTCTCGATGATCGTTCGAGCGATGAGAAGCAAGAAAAAAGGCCGAATGGCGAATAATTAGAGGGCTTCGGAAAAGGAGAGAGAGAGAGAGAGAGAGAGAGAGAGAGAGAGAGAGAGAGAGAGAGAGCGAGAGATCGATCATCACAAAGTGGCTCAAGCGATACAAAGGGGTCAGAGTCATTCCGTACGAGAGGAGCGTAAACGTCTCCGGCTCGTCTATGATATCCGATCCTGACAGCGATTTTTCCATTGTTATTGGGCTCTCTACGTGCTTTATCACATCAGCAGCTTTCTCTCGGTAGACCTGCCGCGTCTTATATTCGCGCGCGCGCGCTTCGCGTTGGTGTGGCACGTATAAGCTCTCTGTTCCGGAACAGGAAGCACTTTCTCGAAGATTTCTATTTCCGGCTGTTCGTGCGTCGTTGAGAGAACGATCGTGGTCGCGTCACTTCGCGTTCTTTAGGTATACATATAGCCGCGACGCGAATAATATCAGTGCGACATCACCAGCGACCGTAAAATACTTTTTGCTCGGCTCGCGTAGAAAGAAGAACGTCTCTCTGTCTTCTTGATCGCTCTAACTCCTCGGAATTGAAATTTAACGGGCGTCCTTCGCGGTCACCGCTCGAAAGCGAATAGTCAGCAGATATCGTTTGCGTGAATGTGAGTTCGTTTAACTTGAATGGGTTCTTATTTTCATCAAACGTCAATTCGTCGTCAAGACTCAATGATTACATTGCGTGGTTTAATGAAATGTTTTTGACGCGTGAAAATTGACAAATAAATATGCATACTTTTTAAGTTTAGCAGTCTTTACGAAAGGATGCTAAGTTTAACTTTATATACCCTCTTCGTTCGATTGCATTCTATAAAACTTGAGAAACAGTATATAGAGCGAATCACGCGACATTTAATTAAATCGAAATACGGATAGTGTAGGGTCTCCGGATGAGCGCAATAAATTTAATTCCAGCACACCTTTAACCTGGATTTACGTATATATGTAAGGTTGTTCTATCACCAGCACAAATACTGTATACGTCTTCGCGGTAACATCTAATGAAGTTCTGGAAGAGTACAAGGGTCTATAAAAATAGATGAACTTACACTGTCAGTCCCTGCATTGAATATTCAGATTTCCTATATAGCTTGTAGAACTACACTGCACACCTTGTACAAATAATACGCTCTAATGTTTGCAGAGCTTTAAACGTTCACCAGCGAATTGATATCCCGCGATGAATACAAAATAAATAAATATTAATGAGCATTAAAATTTTTATTCGGCAGTCTGCAATATTGGTTTTATCATCGTGGCACTTTTTTTAATGAAACGTTAATTCGAGATGACGGCGCGATATTCGTAAAATCGATGCAACTCTCGAGAAGCGGCAAAAATTTGCTCGACAGCTTCAGCGTCATCGTGGGCTTAAAAGATATTTAGGAATTACGTGAGAGAGAAAAAGGAAAATAGCGAGGAAGAGAAGGAGAGAAGAACGAAGGGAGGAGAAGGAGCAACAGCATAGGTGCGAGATATATTATTTGCTCGATAAGGGGGACACGTCGATACGGCAATTTTCGAGTGTCGGATGCATCTGCCCCGTTAGATTGATTGAATTTCAAACTTCAATTGGAGCAGCCATCAATAGCGTGGATGGTTCACCGCACTATATGCTTCCCGCTGACTGGCACTTTTACGCCGGACGCACGTGCACGCTGAGCGCCTGTGCGGAATTTACCGGTAATCATCTACGAGACAATTAAAGGAAATTCAGCTAATTAATTAGAGATCCTCTTCCGATATTCGGAATTTTCCTTTGACATACACGGAGTTTGTCATTTAGTCGCGATTGCCATTGCGTTTGTTTGTTAATTATTATACTTTTTTACGATCGCGCTACATGTTTAATGAAAATCGATCTTGACATATGGAAAGCATGAGCGAAACCAACGTTGGCTATATAATATACACACAAATCTCACAACAAGAAAAAGAGAATTGAAGAAGACGATATAATATGATAAATCCACGGATTTTAAAATTCTATTATAGAGCAGTTCTTATCTCCCGGAACCTTGCCTGGAACAAAGAAACAGATCGGCTGTAAATCACGTAAGATGAGCAATACAAAAAATGCTGCAGCCCGAGAAAAATGTACGCCACACATAGAGAAAAGTTTGTTCCAAGAATATCCCGAGAAAGAGAGGAGAAAAAGCGCGAGGATCCTGGACAAGGCGAGAGGATTCTAATGAAACCCATGTGATTTGCTTGCTGCATCAGCTATTTTTGCTGCACACAGACACTATATATATATGACCACCATTTCCTCTCATTCTCTCCTCCTTCCCTTTCGGCTTCCTACTCGTCCGCGTGAGATATGAGTAATCGTTTCTCATGCTCGATGCGAAGAGGTTCTCCACGTTTTTCCGCAGCGCGAATTTCACGCGCGCGAGCGAGGAAAGACCGTGAAATCTCTCGTAACTAAAATGTCACTGGCTTTATGGACTCGGATTTTATTGCATCGTCGTCGCGCACATCTACTATAAAAGACATCGAAGAAACAAGAAAATATAGTCACGCTTTCGATCGTTTCGTCTATTACTCTCCAATAATACTTGGCGACCGAATCGATTATATTTTCCAGCGAGTAACAAAGGACAGCCCCTTCCGTTTTATATGGGTATATTCAAATTGAATGAGAGAGCCATTCGAATGTTTGAGAATGGCATACACCTATATATGAGCTTCCGCTTGTTCGGAGATAGACTATTTTTCTCATATAGGTAATTTCCCGAGCAGGACTATTTGAAAAATAGGTTAGTCATTTTTAGAATTGAAATTTTGCTCTGCGAAGCTTTCGATGGCAAAGTAGGATTCAATGGTCCTATTTATCACTTGTCACCTGCAGGTGAATTGGATTCAGCCAAACATCTCTTATCGGTACATTTATGTTATATGGACGACGCATATAGCGATTGTATGAATAAGCAATATCTAGATATTAATGTAATGTCATCAATGACCTGATGGTATAATCAAGCGGGGATTACCAAATTTATCGATGTACTTTGAATGCGTTAATTGTTTTCTAGATCGAGTGAAAGCAAATTAGAATTTTTAAAAAATATATAAACCATACATCCAAAGCACAGATATGAAAAAATATTAATTAACGGGGGGTTATTAAAAGTCGAGTAGTACCGTGAATAAAAGCGTGGAGCGACAGCAGCTGTTGTTGCTATGCAGGCGCGAGCGTACAATAGCAAAAGGGAGAAGCAAGAGGAAAGCAGATAAAGAGGCGTGGGTGAACGAAGTATCCTAAAAACAATTCAACACCATGCGATAATGACTTTTACCAATCCCACGCAGCTACTTTGAAAAAGAAGCACTTTAAATTAGACTGGTCTCGTCATTTTGGGAGTGCGTATTTGCGGACTTCACGCGCGCAAATCCCTCTGCATTTCTTATCATCCAAATTTTGTCCTTAACCCTTTTTTTGCTCGGCACATAATCAGCGCTGAATAACGCGAAAATAACGCAGATTTTTGTCAACATACATCGTGATTAAACAATCTGGTGCTTTGCATTTTTGAGTTACTAGGGTCGTTGGAAAATTGTTGAATTTTTTTTGTAATACCTCGTCTGTGTTTTATCCTGGCTTTCAGAGGCTTGTGTCGCCTATGAAATTCGGTGACGCGTATATATGTCGCTCTATCATTGTTAATAAAATGGGACGAGCTTTTTGCTCTTTACAAAAAATATACATGTGCTAAAAGTTGACGAAAATTTTTTTCCAAAGCAAAACTATTGAGTTTGACTTGGATAATAATTAATTTTATTTAAGTCATCGCAAAGGTTTGTAACTACGATTAAATGTTTTTCTATGAGAGTTGATGGACATATTATATGTATTCATAAAACGCATGTGAGATCTTCTACTTCGTATGCTGTGATTCCACTAATTACGTAATTTGATGATACTTAAACGATAAGCAAAAAATATCTGCGTTCATAAACGAGACTTTACTTTACTTTAGTTCTCGTTTGGCAGTATTTACGTGTACCGAGGGCGTAAAGTAAACTTTTTTAGTCCACGTGTAGAGTTTGTAGTAAGGATTAAAGAAGTTGAATACGAGTACTTCAAAACCACACGCGGTCAGAAAGCCCACTAGCTCTTGATGCACAGCATATTTTTTGCGAGACATCGGTATTGATTTTTCTGATTTATGCGGTTTTAAAGCAGCCAGAAAAAAAAAAAACTAAATTCATGTTCGTCTGACCAAACTCGAGCCAATCTATTTGATCCAAATCAACACTCTCTCACTATGCAAATAGGAATTTATGAACTTTGCCGATTGATATCGTGATTCGTGACTACGCGATAGGATTTTCCAATTTAATTGAAATTAAGAAAGTTACATAAAAATGGAAATGAAAAACTCACCCTTAATAAAATCGACAGCCATCTCGAGGCCATAGGTGTCCTTGTCGCAGTCATCGAGTATGTGAGCACCGATCTTGACGCCAGGTATGATTTCAGCCTCGTTAACCTTGTCGAGGGTATAGAGCATCGCCTCCAGGGCTTGCACACCTCCCTGCGGCATGACGGGGCCACATGTTACGGAATCCTCGCGCTCGTGCACCATCATGAGGCCGCCGAGCACGAGGTCGCCCTCGACTACCGCTTCGAGTTTGACTGGCCAAATCATGGGGCTGGGAGCGTCGCGCAGCTGACTGCTCGCGACAACTGCATTGGAAGAAGCGAGCGCGCGAAACTGCAGCCAGTCGCCGTGCCTGATCGGATGATGGGTCTCAGGGTTCTCCGGGCGCAGTTTGTGTCCTGGATAGGATTGCTGCTGTTGCTGTTGCTCCGACTCTTGGAAATAGTAACTCGAGCGGCGCTTGCGGCACTCGGACCAGCCGCTCGCCCCGAGAAACGTCAGCAGGATGAGCACGAGCCTCATCGCGCGCGAGTCACATAATCGCTCGCTCCTGCCACGTCCTCGATCAACTCGCGTGTCGCCAGCCGCCTCGAGCAGCCCTCACGTCATGCTGTTAGTATTAGCCGCCGTCACTGTTGCCGCTGTTGCTATTGCTGCTGCTGCTTCGGTTGCTGGTGCTGCTGCTGCTGCCACCGCGCCACTATGCAAGAGGGTAAAAGGTTCTACTTGGAAATTCTGTATACACGTGCGCTCGGGGGCTTGTTCAATCATTTACACACGTGATTCAATGTTTCGATCTCGTTGCCGAGGTGTTGCCGAGCGGTTGCTTTGATATTATCGTTTCAGGAGTTCACGCTATTTAATCATTTACTCCGACGCTCCGACGAACAGGCATTATGAAACTTAATTTTCATACGTTTGCAAATTATATATCGTGTTATATACACTCGATGCATTTGGTAGTTAATATTATTTCGCTTATAGTGACTATGCGCTATATATTATGTACAAATAACCCACTTGAATAATCACTGTTATAAAACAAGCTCAATGCATATAGGTATAACTGTCGGAATTAACGTATGTTATATATGAATAAATAACGATCTGTAATATAGATTGCGATGTTTGCATACCATTTGAGATCGATAATACTTTTGACTTTGATTCCCGCGTTGATGCTTGCATAATGGAAAACTATCAAGTGGTTTAAAAATTTCACTTCTGTAAAATATTGTAGAATTTTTATTTAAATTTTTTATCGATTATTTTAAATCTTATGTTTTTCAGGATTTTCGTTAGAATCAATAAAGTTATTTCACCGGTGTGTCGGGGCTAAATTTAACCTTTCTATGGCTGGGCTCGAGCCTTCGCTATATAATATGTATAATAACATACGTATAAGCATCCAAGCAAAAATTTACGTTAACAGTTGTTTGTCCCGACGTCAAGTCTGATAATGTACAGCCGACAATTAACAGCACGGACAGTTACCCAAAACACATTCTGAGCTGCCATTGTCCCTATTGCGAGCAAACATCAAGAGTTCTAAGCAGTCCTAACATTTCAGTTGCCCTCGCGCGCGCGCGCTAAGTTAATGACGGCTTGCGTGTGTTTCCCTCTTAGCGCCCCTTTCTTCATTAAAGTTCGGTCATCGAGTTTTCACGATTCGGACGGATCTTCTTTCACGTATATAGGTATGACACTCAAGTTTTTAATTGTCGCCGATTAACGAGCTTGAGAAACTTTTTCATTGCAGCCGTTAATCGCGAAATAGTGATACTTGCCAGCGAATCGGATTGTTACGACGGACGTGACCATTTTAAAATTTGCACTTCTCTTGATCTCTTCAATTTTCTTTTTATTATACCATTAAAAGCGTCCGAATGAGAGAAAGGTCCGAGACTTAATTGACAACTTTTGAATCATCTGAAATACTCTTATTCGCAGTGGAGTGTATTTAGCGATCGATTGAATAAGGGGATTGCAAATTCTATAATCACATTATCTACCAAATGCATACGAGGATATTATCGAAATAATGAATTGAATAGGATTGCCACTGCTGACTGCATGCATCATGGCTTTTCTCCTAATTGATGATGCGCGAGTCCATTTTATTTTGAATGACTGAAATAATTGCAGATTAATAATGAAGTGCGATACACTTCGCCCGGAAGATTTTGACACTGCGGGTATACGGCACGTTAATGATCCGTACTCCTTTATAGCAGGGAATAGCACAGAAAAGTTTTATTCGTGCCAAACTTCTTAAGCGACACAGTTCAGGGCAAACTTTTAACGAACTCAAGATTCTTGCATGTCTTTTTCAAATTGAATTATAGCCGCTACGAGAATGCTAATTCTATTGACACTCGCTGCTTTTAATTGTTTCGCCCAATGCAGGCTCTCGGGTGCAGTTTCGTTAAATACTATTACATGTAGGTTTAGGTGGAATTTAAAATGACCTCTTGAAATAAGACCCCGAGGTGTGTAGTAGAATTAATTGCCCTACTACGTTTATTTCGTCGCGTGCAAAGAATATCGAGTGCGATTTCTTTAATATAATTATTATTGTGTATACAACAATAGTGTGAGTATGACGTAAATTAAAAAAAAATTCAGGGTCAATTACATTTTTTATAATTTCTAATAGTGAAGAAGATAAATTCAATTGTCAGGCGCTAATTTAGTCCCTCGGAAGCCGAAAGCTTCTTCTTATTAGATCGTCGGTGGTAGTCGAGCACCACAGACCCTCGTTAGCCAAGGACGGGTTCACTTTTCACTCTTGGAAATCCTCCTTTTTCCTTAATTTCGTTTTAGCGGCTCATATATTGATTTTATTTAGACCGCTAAAGGCGCTTCAAAAAGATGTAAATTTTTTTTTTTAGATGATTGAGTAGGCTCTTCTAATTACTCAGGATATGCGTATATTTATTCACTCGCTTATATTCGAATGCATGTATGCAGATAAAGGTGTCGACGATGCTTTTATTCTAATTAATATTGAGAGAAAGTTTCAATTATTTATAAAAGCACTTGCTTATACATTAAAATGAAGTCTGGTATGGATGCCCAATCAGGCAATTTTTACATATCCGATGAGCATAAAAATATTTGATTTCGCTCGAACATTAAATGCAGTTGAATTAAAATCGATTCGTGCATTTTAGTACTTGGTTATTTGCAAATAAAATATTCCTGCGCTTGCCTGATGTTATAGTAATAAGACCGTACAAAATATCCTCGTGGTTTATAAAAGCGAATTTTAATCGACGATTTTGGCGTAAGGTAATCAAGTATATCGACTTATACACCGCTCGCCTACACGTGCACCGTCAAAGGCGCTTCGACGAATATTATGGTAACAGGAAAACGATGACTCTAAAGCAGTGAATACCAACCGGGCGCGCGCGAACTCCCCGGTAATAAAGCAAAGTGAATTACGAAACTCTCGGAGAGCTTATACGTTTATCCGTCTTTTTGTGCGGGCGAGCAGCTTTAGCTCTACCCAATTTGTACGGTACAAGGTAGGGGAAAAAAGAATCATGTCGTGTGTTTGGCGTGAGAGAAAAGTCTGAGAAATAAGGAGAGAAAGAGAATGTGGGCGCTAACGGTACAGTCGTTTGTTTTTACTAAGATGACATTGAACTTTGGCAAAAGTACAAAAACTGCGCCGCCGGCTCGCGCTCTCGCGTGAAGATTCAACGAGATAAGTTTAACGCGCGTAACTCGCTAAGCCTGACGCTAAACTCGCCTCATATGGCTTAAAATACTTAAGAGTTTAATGTAGAATTAGCACTCGCTTTTGGCTAATTATATTTTGCATAAGGCGAGAGCAAGTTGGCGTATTTAATGCGATCGTAAGAACGTCAAATGTAATGCAAGTTGCAAAAATGTAACTCCGACTAGCTGAACGAGTTTCGAAATTTGTTTCGGTAAGTATCAACCAAATACACGCGGCATCAGCTTGCGCGCTGTGTTGCTTCATAATAAACTAGAGAGACGATTAAGGAAACTGCGCTAGCTTGGAAAAGCCTCGTAAAGTAAAGATTCTCGTAATTTCCTGTCTCAGCTTCGACGTTTAGACCTCCTAATTTTCTTTTTCCCCTGCAGAGTAAATATAGTCTTTTAACAATTTCGTAACACTTTGTCCAGTTTAGGAAAGCGAAAAATTACACGACGAGGCCGCGAGCACGAGCTCTGAAAAATGCAGAGAATTTTAAATTCGCGGAAAAGCGTGATTCACGCGCAGCGCGGCGCGTTTTCTCGTAAAAAGCTCTCGGCAATGATCATTTGTTTGCAATTATCCCATTAAACTCTCCTTAATTCTCATTCAAGAGCCGAGGAACAAATCTTTTGCCGGGAGAGCGGCGTGTAGGACCGAGCGAGAGAGCACGCTGCCGGGAAATAACAGTAAAAAGCGAATTCCTAGGAATTACACGTGGCAGGACGCATATCGATCAACATAAATTCGAGCGCCTTTGCGGAAAATAGCTTTAGAATAGGGGAGCGAACTGCTGCGGTTGCTCCGCAGAGTATACTGCGCGCGCGCGCAGAGATGGACACTGTCGGAACTTTAATTCTCGACCTGGAATCTCCCCTAATCCCCGAAACAACAGTCGCAGTGTAACTGGGATTCTCAGCAGTGCCATAAGTTCGAGGCCTCGAGTGAAAGCTCTCTCTCTCTCCGAATTGCCAATAAAAATCCATCGCTCGTCCGACAATCCGCTGCATCGCGGACGCGCATCAAAGCTATAGCTCTCTCTCTCTCTCTCTCTCCCTCTCTCTCTCTCTCTCCCTCTCTCTCTCTCTCTCTCTCTCTCTCTCTCTCTCTCTCTCTCTCTCTCTCTCTCTCTCTCTCTCTCTCTCTGTCTCTGCACCCGAGTGAACGAGCGAGTATAAAGGATCGCTATATAGAAAAGACAGCAGCGCAGAGTTCCCTATCCTGTTTCTCTCTCTCTCTCTCTCTCTCTCTCTCTGGCAATCGGCGCGCGTTATCGTGACGAATGTCAATTCCCGCGTAGAGCAACCACGCATACACACTCGCACAGCGGCGCGAGCTTTCCCTCCTTTTCCTCGTTGCGTCTCACGTTCGCAGACACTTTTTTTACTATCGGTCGCCTGCGCCAGCCAGCCAGCCAGCTCATGGGATCAAATAAATCCGGATTTCACGAGGCCATTGCCGTATAACAGCCGAGAGCGCGAAAATGACATGAAAACCGTTGACGCCGAAGCCTCCATTCGTTCTCACTCCCATTCTCTGTTTTTCTCAGCCGCCTCGGTCAACGCAGCACAATTATTGCCTATACTCTCCAGCCCTGACACTATCTATCCTTGTTAAATTATGTCTTATATCTACCCGTCTACGTAAATTAGTATGAATTTACATTGACATCGTCGCAGGACGCATAAACTCCGCGCAAACTCTCTCGTTTTTATTCCTCTCGTTATGTTTTGAATTTCGGAAAAAAGTTGCGAGTGATTTTCCTATATTATGGATTCGTATCGCATCGAACTTACCGAACGATGACGAGCGGTCCTGCGAGAGTGATATAACTTTTTACGATATCGCTGCGACCGCGCACTTAGCCACCCGTGAAAAATACGTATATTTTCCAGTTCCATTGTCTGAAAGGCAAACATGTAGATTTCGCACGTTTGTTTGTGCACTCGATGCGCACTATCGTATATCAAATCAACTATTCCAGTTATTCGATTCTCTATTTGATGATAATGATAAACAATAATAACGAAAGTGTATTGAAAAATATGACGACCTACTTCGGCGGTTTTACATTAATCGATGACATAGATATACCAATATGAGTTTTTACAGAAATTTGTTGAAAGCTCCGTAATGAAATCTTATATTTTCATGCTCTTATTGATCTGAATATCGAAAACGAACTTTATAACGTGCGCGCAACGTAAGCGCTAATGAAATTCATACCGCTGGATTATTGCTGGAAACCTGTATCGAAAAAGTATATATGATACAAGCGGGGATTTGTTCGTATCGAATTCCCAAAATTTATCAGTTTAATATTATGCTCTTTAGGAGGTAAAAGTACGCGAGGCTATATATATATATATATATATATATATGCTCCGTCAAAAACAAGCAGTGTAGGGATAATAATAATTGCGCGCCTCGACAAATTCTGGACGTCAAAGATTTCTATAAAATATTCAAGTGGAACTAACAATCGGTTAAATCGAAACGATGTAAATCTATAATGCTTAGTACTGGAAATCGAGAACTCGCTCGCAAATAATATTGCACGCAGTTGATAAAAAAATTATCGGCTCAACCCAGCCGCAAAAAAGCCGGGAAATGCGGAAGGGCTGTCGAGAAGGCCATTTATCATCGCAAGTATAACACGTGTACGCATGGATGTGTATGTATATACACAAGAGTAATATAGACGCGCGTGTATACGCGCGGTTATACCTATCTATCGCGCGCTGTGCGGCTGTGGCGGCTTGTGCGCCAGCTTGTTGCACACACGAATTTTCGTGGAATTTACGGCGTCAGTGCCGCCTGGCTGGCATGTTCACAACTGCGAGCGAGAAAGACACCCCTTACTCAACAGCAGCAGTTTTCGTGCGTGAGTTCTCAGCTACGTGTATATAAGCTCCCTTCCGCGTGAGCTATTAGATGTGGGAGCTTGCGAGTTTGGACTAGGGTGTTTTGTGACTTCGAGATCCCGGAACGTTTCGAGACCAACAATAACAAAATGAAACGTTGCACAGTATTAGAATTTGAAGCAGATTTTTGGTAGATTTTACAACAATTCGGACATCGATAACTGTTTTACCCAGGGCTCTCAGCGCTGCGATTCAAGTGGGCGCAAAAATTACGGGTTTTCTGTTGTTGATATCGAAGCATTCTGAAATGTCCTGAGATTGGCCAGATACGATTTGGCCGTGCGTTCATTCGTTATCCTTTGGAATTTCAATAGAATGAACCCTCTTGTGTTATTAGAGCAGAACACAAAGCGAAGAAAAGATACATCGGCGATTCGGAGAAAAATCACTGAGAGAATGAAAGAGAAATGAAACAAAAAGCTTGGATGCGCCACCGCGTATTGTCTATGCAGATGTTTCTGGTTCTGCAAGTTTTTATAGTGGTAGCTTTGAGGTTCAGCCATGCTGTCTGAGGCCGATATTTTCATCTATGAAACTCTCAAACGATCTGGAAAAAGCTATCACCGTCTTTTCTCGTTTTCAAATGTGTACTCGGTAGTAAAAGGTGTACATTTTTTAATGTTTGAAATTAAAAATGATTGGTCAAGCTACAAACAGAAAATACCTAGGATTATCTAATAATTCAACCCTGCTTTTATACGGAGGGATATTGGAAAAAGGATTAAGCTCTATGGCGAATATTTCATTCTAAGTCGATTGCCAAGGGAAAAAGAAAATTCGACAGGCCGTTTTTGGGAAGATCGAGGGCAAACACTGCGATATGAAATGCCTGCTAGCAAAATCTTCAAAGCGATATTGATATTTTATTTACATAGGACGGATGGATGGAATAATTTTTTTTTTAGTGCTATATCGTGGCGAAAAATAATGTTACATTGTAAACCGTATTCATTATTTATCGTCAACTGAATAATAAATCTGTCTCGTTCAGCAACAGAAGCGTCCACATCATTTACAAAGGTGTAGAATAACATTTTCCGATAGTATATTTTTTTGCGGTTTGCGAGCACTGTGCTTCCGGGCAAAAAAGTAGGAGTATCAACTCTTTTTGTATGGGGATATGCGAGGAGCGAAGCTCTCCGAGGATGATTCGTATTTTTTCTCATCCTTTTGTGCAGTCAGCTCGACACTATCATGCTATAGTCGACCCTCGTTCGCTTCGGCTTATATAAAGATGGGGTCATAGTATAGAACGCGCATGGACGACGAAAGGTTGCGCTGCGTTTATTAAAACGACGTTCCAGCGTGCTCAAACGAAATAAGTTTCGCGGTTTACGCGCTCGCAAAGCTGAGGAAGGAAAGTAGTATGAAGCCGAACGATATAATGAGAATCAACACTTACATGGTAAATGGAACTTATATATTAAGCTTATATGCGCATGCATTTCTCATGATTTGAAGTTATAACGGGGATAAATCACTGTTTCGAGACTCAAACTTTTACTTGCGTATAATCGCTTTGATATAGGATTTTCACTCTTTTTTTACGAAGGATAGTGAACCGACGGTGAATTTACGATCGTAGCACGGGTTAACTCGTGGATTAGTATGAGGCTCGCCTACCAACTTTCTTTGCATTAACCTTTTCGACATTTCTTTTTCCTTATATTTTCTAATTTCGCATTTCATATTTTTGCAAGAGATTAGTTTCTATGGATAAAAGATTTTTTATTTATTTGATGTTCATTCAATAAAGGTATGGTAAACATAATATTGCAAACATATTACTGCAGCAATAACATTACATGAAGCGCGATTTTTCTAAGTTTGTATATCAGTATGCAATTGTCATGTTCTATTTGAGGTCCGTATATTTGATTATGTAAGTGCACGCAAACGCTGCATCAAAGCTTTTTAAGAATTCTACTCTGGCTTTCATTACGCTAAAGTCATTGAAAGAGAATAATTACATATGAATAAAAAATACAAAAGCCCCGCATAGATATTTCATAAAAATTCCGGCCAAATTGTAAACTATATTTTTATGAATACATTTAAATGTTTATAAGCAATAAGTCATACATATATGCCAATTTTAAACTACTAGAAAAAACAAATAAATGCCACAAGCGCAATAAAGTTGAAATAGTTGTAGTTTATAAAAGTGAACGAAATACGAGCTGTGGCTAAATTGAAAATTGAACCCGGCCAGAATGAAAATGAGCGCGTTAAGGAAACGACTACTTTTTCGCAATATTAAGCCAAGAAGACATTCGAAAAAAGTTTAATTTCAGATTTTTCATATCTGGTTTACGCGTTAATTTTTGAAATCGCCCTGTACAAGAGATGGATACTTTCTCTCTTAATAAAAGGAACATATAGCTGATCGTTAGCGCAACAAAGAGAATCCTTTCTTTTGCTTCATAATTTCATCTTTTATAACTGCGTCTGTTCTTCGCAAATTAAAACCCAAAGTCGTTAAATCAAGAGATCTAAACGCAAATGCTATCAAACAGTATTAAACTTGGGACGCGATTAACAATTAATAAAATGACAGACGCATGACGAGATTAAAAACGCACAGACTTTGAAAAAAAGTGCCAATAAAAAAGTTTCACGTGCAAAGCACAGCAAATTATGACGTCAATGATGTACCAACTTTTAACAAGTAAAGTTATAAATTTCCATATTGTCCACACGTTATTAATTGAAAGTTTGCTAACGAAGCGAAGCTTCACACTCGCCGGGACAATTAACGTTTAGCATCATTGAAAATGTAGAATAGTTAGTTTATTCTTCCGCCACTCGTTGGTGCACATACGCATGTGCATCGTCAGGTGCGCGCAAACTTTTCTGTGCTATTCCCGCTGTTATGACTTTATGACAAACAAATTTCGGGCGCCAAAATGGGGGAAGCGGCTTAATCGGAGTTGTTTGAAAATTGAACAATTAATTACCCCAGTGAGATTTCGCAGGCAGGCGTCGGCAGCGTTATCTGTACCGGCCGATTAATTAGCAGCACACAGCATTAGAAGAGAGCGAGAGGTATAGAGTGGGAAGATGGAGGGCGAAGACTTGAGAGGGAAAAGTTTGCAGGCGTCACGAGTAACGAGGATTTAATTTCCCGGAGGCCGGGCCGCCAAGTTTGCCTGATGCAGCCGCGCGTCGGCGGCTCTTCGCTGCTGCACGCGACGGTTTTTACTGCAGATGTAGCCGATCGAGGATCGGCCCCGACTAATGCAAGTCCAACCGGGCCGAAGTTGTTGATACTGCAGCTGCCGACCCATCGTCACAGCAGCTTGCAATCCAGACCGGCATAGGCAGCTTCTTCAGAGAGCACTGCGGAGCCACGAAACGATGCGACTACAGTAAGTATAGAAATGCAGTAGACAATATAAGCACGAGGAGCTGCGGAGGGCTCGACGCCGACGCGCACGGCTCAGTGTCGGAGCAGCCACTGAGGCGCCAACGTCGCCGCTCGGCTCGAGTCTCGCACTGCCCCCTCTTCGGCCGCCCGTCGTCGCTCACCACGCGTGCTGCTGCACACTCCGGCTTCGCGCCCCCCGCGGTACCTAACCAAGCCTACTGTACAACTGGCTGTGTGTTGCTCGTCGCGGATTGCGGAGCTTGCGCGTACAGGCCTATACTCGCCTGTGTCGATGCAAGCTTGCAGCTGTTGGCAGCAGCTGCAAACCGCCAGGCGCTTTTTTCTCAACTTCTCTTTCTCCACGTCGCCTCGGGGTATTGTCTTTTTTGCGCGCGCGCTCTTGCTTCCTCGCACTCTATACCTAGCCTAATTTTTTAACATTCTTTCAGTTAGGGCGCTCGAGCCGCACGTCAAATTACTGCTGCAGGGAGAGATCGGATTTTTCGGTACTCCTCTTCACCGGGCTAATAGGATCCTGTGTTTTGTCTTTTTATCCCCTACACCCCCCCCCCCTCCTCTCTCTTTCTCTTTCCTCCTCTCGCGTCTTTTTATCCTTTTTAGCGCCCAACTTTTATGACCACCATTGTTTTATAAACTTGCCCTTTTCCGCGGAGAATTCCAGCGGCTGCTCCAGCCAGAGTTTTATTCCGACTCTTTTATTTTACATTCATTCATTATAAAGAGGAGAATGTTAAAAATGTCTTTGTACTTGATTTTTGTATCTTGCAGTCAGCCAAATTGAAGCGAAATTAATTTTTTATCGAATCTAAAACTGTTTTCACACGAAGGATTTTGCGCGATGTTACTTACAACCAGCGCGGTTGCGCGACCGCAAATTCTACTTTTTTTAAATTTAATATTTTCCAACGTTTTAAAATTACAAGCTACAATGTAATTTTCGCGGAATTTCGTCAGAGTATCATTTATTAAAAGATAATCAAGTTTTATCCATACTCAATAATCATCGGAATTTGTAAAGTGGAGCGTACATTATTCCATTATATACCTTAATGAAATAATAGTATATTGTGTGCCAAGGGCGTAAAGTGGGCTTTTTTAGGTTGAGTGTGGAGTTTGCAGTACGAGCCAAGGCGAGTTAGCCCGAGCCGAAGGCGAGGGCGTTTACGAGCCGCAGACGAGCACTGCAACCACACGAGGCCAAAAAGCCCACTTAGCCCTTGGTGCACACCATATTTTTTGTAACGCGAGTACATATTTTTGCGTTTTTTTTTAGATATTGAGTGCGACTGATGCAACTTTTTTCAGAATCGGCGACCACACTCTTAGTAGACTAATTTTTAAATTTATATATATAAATATAAATATATATATACACATATAGAAAATTTCCCGAAAAATGTTAGCGGGCGTTTTTCATTTTTTTTGCCCGCTGGTCTGAAAAAAGTTACTTTAGTCCCGCTTAATAGGTCAGAAAAACGCGAAAATCGTGCTTGTGTTACAAAAAAATTTATATTTAAAAAAAATAATAACACACATGATCAATTACTTAAAAACGATCGCTCCCTCCGGGAGTTATCACTGTATCGCGAATTTTCAACCATACGTATATACTCACAAACTGGGACGTTTTTCAAGGCTTAGTCGTCCACACAGTTCTATGAAAAAAAGCTCATTGCGATGTTATCAAATTTGATAACACATGAATTTTCAGGTCAGCAACGCGAGGGGGTGGGTGGCAGAGCGATGCCGGTAGCCTTGGAACCGCATAGGATATTGCTTCATTTCCTTTGTTTGCTTTGACAGGCTTTGCCTTTCGCGGCGAACTGTGCGCGCGATAGTGACTTTAGAGGCTTTGATAGAGTACCACTCCACAGCACACTTACAGCGTGAACGACGGAATTTCTCAGATTTACGTGCGATATGCGAGCATTGTGTGAACTAATATTAATTTCACGCTCGTGACTATTGCTCATTTCGTGCGCAAATCGCTGCTCTGCGCAATTCCCCTCCTCACCCCTGCATCAGTATACCAATGCATCTAGGATACACCTACCAATATACATAGGATGTACTCGTTCATGCGCATATGCGTATATATAATGCATGTTATGTGCCAGCCAGTACAGTTCCACACTTTGTCATTTGACTAATTAGTTAATCATTCTACCGAATAATATCCGCGTAAATGATTAATTGTTGATTTTAAGCGTGTGATTGTACAAACCATCCATGAAATGCGTGTCCATCCATTAAAGACAAACTTTTAACATTGATTTGTATCGATGTCGCGATGTCACCGCCATACTGGTAAAATAATCATTCCGCAAAAATATTCGGAAGGTAAAAGAAAAAATCGAGTTCGATCTGACTGACGATTCTTTGAATAATAAGACAGATCCGATTGAGTAATCTGGCAGGCATTAAGTGCGCATACGAAAATCATAAGTAAGGAACTTTAGACCGGCAAGTTTGAAGCGTGAACCTGGGAGGAATCAAAGAATCAAAGAATCGCGGTTTTATTCAACGTCTCGAACGCTTGCATTTTAAAACGAAAGTGCACGCGCGAGCGCGAGAAAGATGGAGCGAAAGAAAGAAAGAGAGAACAAACTTGCCATCCAAAGGAGATTGGAACTTTAGCCATTCAGTGAAAATCGCAGCCGATAAAAGCCTTTTATTTTCTTTATACTTTTCTCCCCATTCGACCGGAAGCCACGTTTAGCGGATTGTAAAAAATATACTGAGTGCGATTCCTGATTATGCGATACCGCAGCATTTTAGCACCTTTGTCGCTTTTCCTTTTTTCCGCGCGGCCTCTTTTTACTCCTGTTGCGTTATAGTGATGATCGATTTGCTGTTGCAAGCACGAATATCACTTTATTTTGCCTTATTTAAAATCGTAGGAATAATATAGTAAATTGCATACGCGCTATATCAATTCAATGCATCGACAGTTAAACGAAATGCATGTATTGCAACGTTATTGGAGTGAAATGTATGGGGATTGACGTTCCGCAAGCTTTGAAGACAGTTTGAGCATTTTCAAAAGCCGACCCATCAAACTGATCCATAGCGTCGGCTTAAAATAATATCATCAGAAATTCACCGTGCGACAAGTTTCGGCGTATAAGGGAAAAAGTATACTACGAGGCAGAACTTTTAAATGAACATTCAATTTTCCTACTCGATTGAAAGTCGCATTGACGGGCTATACATTTCAATCTTTTGTACGTCCTTTGATTTTTTGTTTCAAAGATCGCCTTTCTTTGGCCAATCAAAATACCTTTGTCGGCAGATTTGAAAATGGATTTAAACTTTGATGGATTCGAAAATAAATAACGCGATCCATGCATGTAAATCTATATAAAGCCGTAGAAACAATAAGCTTCACGCAATACTTTAATTAAAAATATTGTATTGTTTGTTGTCGAACCTAAAAATAAGTTGTACGGCTTAAAAGCTGAGTTTCGTGTTACACATAGCTTGCTGCATAGTAACACTCGTCGTACTTCGTAGTTATAGGGTCTTGTATGAACTATACGAGTTTTCGCGCGCAGTACTTTTATGCCGCTCCATCTAATCTAGCCTAAGTGCAACTACATTGTGACGGGATCATTTTCTAGTCGGTTGGCTAAAGGAGATGCGCGCCTGTCGTTTTTCATTCATCGCAAACCCAGACAGCTCTTCTAATCTCTTTTCCGGAAATACATACATAGATCTCTACATGACGATGACATACCTTCAAGCCTGACATACATATAGATCAGAGAGCAGGGAAATGAAAAAATCCCAACAAAGCGAATTTCATCAAAAGCAGAGAGAATCCTAATCAGGAAATATTTAATCCTCGAAAACGTGCTCCGAAGTTCAAGTAATCGCCAGAGCCAAGAGTATAGAGTCGTTAGAGAGCTGCGCACAGTATCGGCTCACCGCGCGATAAGATAGAACTCGACGAGCTCCTCTCCGTCTCGTATTATAGCGCGCACAGTATAGCATCTCTATAGACCGCGGTAACCTTTCTTACCCCCGGATGCTCGAAATAAATCAGAAAAAACTGTCAAGTTCGGTGGGCGACGACGACGCGCATATAAAATATTATCACTCCGCCCGCTCTGCAGCGCGAGTGCGGAGGGATAGCTAGTGGAAAGTGTACATATACAGCATAATAGTCGTAAAAGTTCGCCGTCGCCGTCGCCACCGTTGCGGAGTCGATGTTAAGATCTTCGGTGGATCGGTTCCGTCGCACTGAGAGAGAGAGAGAGAGAGAGAGAGAGAGAGAGAGAGAGAGAGGGGGGGGGGCGGCTTTAAGTACCAGATAATATAAACAGCGTGCGAATATACAAGTATATATATACAAGTGCGTGTTATGCAGCGCTGGTGAGAGCAACACACTCGAGTTGCAACTGCTTTTCACACACACGAGCGGGAGCGGATCAATGTGAGTGCCTGCGGTGGGAAATCTTTGAAGCTTGAAAAATTTGTCGACTCTCTCGCGACCACGCGCGTTTTCGAGAGGAATAAATGGCGCTGTAAGCTAATACGGTTCATCGGTTTTTTCACGAGTGGCTGGTTCGTTAATTAAAGCTTTCGGTATATTCGAGAGGCGAGAAGAGCGAGCAATAAGTAGATGAATTGTCGAGATCACGCGCACGCACTTTTAATTAAAAAGATCTCGTTTTTTTTAATTTCTCGGCGGCTTTAATCAGCCGGCAAAGTGCATTTATGTAATTCGCGTGCACAGGCGCACACGAAACAAAAGCGTCGTCGCACATCTAGATGAAGAAGAAAGAAATACGAGCCGTTTAATTCGCTAGCGTGTATAGCGGTGATTTGTGCTCGACGTCGAAAGAGATCTCTTCTATTAAAGCTTAACCGCTTGATTTTTCCTCGCAGCATCAGCCCGCACCTCTCGCGATATTCAATCTCTCTATACTTTCTTGTGTTCTGATTCCCTCTCTCCCTCTCAGTTTCTTCCTGCGGCGAAAGCTTGAGCTCCAAACGTGACTAATCGTTGCCTCCTTCCCTTTTCCATTCGTTTTCCGTCCGTCCCCGTCCTCTTAGTTTACTAGCTATTCTCTTTCTCTTTGGTCTATCGGTAATGTATAGGCAGAGATCGCGGAGATATATAGATATATACCTATATACATACAAACAGGAGACTCCACACGATTGATATCTCTGGCGCGTGCCTGGCATTCAGTCTCTACTTTTGTAAACGTTTATATGTATGCGTGTGCGTAGTATATTTATGCACAGAGTCACTGTTTGCAATGCAGTGTTGCATAAAATTCAAATTAAATATAGAGCTGCTCGCAATCGCAGCGTATAAAGCACGCATTTGAAATTCGTTTGCTCATACCGTTTAATAATTGATTTTCAAGTAATACATGTATAAGCCGATGAACTATCGGGCTCGCATGGACGTCGAACAAAAAACCATAGTTGGGAGCTTGAATTCTAACTAATTGAATACTTTAAATCAGCACGTTTACGACGTGTATCCGAATGCCCACTGCTCACTGTGATACGCGCGCATTGTTTGAATATTTCCGAATTGAGAGTGGGACTGGGCGAATGAAAATTGATCAAGAGGTTTTTTTTCTGTAAAAGCGTATAAATTGCCAAAACAAGTGAGTTCTAATAGTTCCTTCGCAAACAGATGTTTTTTTTTCATTCCGTTTTATTACGTTTTTTGCGCAAATATTCAGCTGAAAAAACTTTTTCCAATTAGCGCAACAGATAACTTCTCCTAGTTTTTTCAGAAACTACTGTTATATAACATGGATTACATGGGTTGGAAAAAATACATTCAAAAACGATTCCATACACCAATAAATTCTACTACTACTACACACGCGGTAGGGTCGAGTAAATCCCTGTCTAAAGAAAAAATAATTTACGGTATCCCGTGTGCGTAGTGTAGACCGGCTTGGTTGTTCGGGATACAGAAATTGCAACGGACCGCACACGGCTGGAAAAGTGTGTAAAATCTCGCGAGAGCATAAATTGTCGAAGTGGCAAGCGATCTCCGTCTTTCTATTAAACAGCGGAGAGCCGCGTCCATGTACAGAGACGCATGCACGGCATACACTGTGCACATATGAATGGGGAGAGCATCGCGGTCGTGCTCTAGTGCACAAGCCAGGCTCTGGCCAGCCGGATGAATAAATATCCAAACGTATCCGAGCGCAGTACCCGGAGCGAACTATTCAGAGTTGCTGCTACTGCTGCGGCGCACAAAAGCCGTCCTATAGTGTGGTCCAACTCGAGCTCTGTATACGCGTGACTGCGTCCTCGCCCACACGCATATATAGGTCAGCAGAGTACTGCTTTTCGATCTTCCTTATAATGCGCCACCGGCCTTATCAGCCTTATCTGCAGCTGCCCAAATGAAAAGATGAAGTACGAGAGTCAGAGTGGCTTCCTCATTCACGCACCGAATTTGTCGCCGCTGATGTATATTCAAAGAAACGCCTAGTTACACACACACACACACACACACACACACACACACACACATATATATATACGCACGGACGCGTGTGTGTTTGGGGTGTTGCGCAGAGCTGCGGAAAATCAGAATTTTTCTTGTTTCAGGCATGATGAAATACTTTGAGTTTGTTATTTTAATTAGCACTTATATTATGTCAGTAATATAATAATAATATATCATGCAGTTATATCGATTGATAAAGTTTATAATGAAATTTAATATCGGTATGTTTAATATTTAATATTCAATTATTTTTTCCTCCATATTATATACAATGCATCACGCTTTATAACCGATCGCAGCTTCAATAACTGGATTCCTTAAATTTTCTCACTCGAGTTAACGCCAACTTCTTAAATCAGCATTTCTAAGCAGCTCTGGCCAAGAGGACGAGTTTTGCATCGCGGTCAAGCAGCGTTGAGATTCTCAACCAATAAAAGCGTATTTTGCAAATTCTCCACCCACTATAGACTTTTTGTAACACAAGCACGATTTTCACGTTTTTCTGACCTATTAAACGGGACTAAAGTAACTTTTTTCAGACCGGCGGGCAAAAAAAAATTGAAAAACGCCCGCTAACATTTTTCGGGAAATTTTCTATATGTGTGTGTGTATGTGTGGTGTGTGTGTGCGTGCGTGTGTATATATATATATATATTTATTTAAAAATTAGTCTACTAAGAGTGTGGTCGCCGATTCTGAAAAAAGTTGCATCAGTCGCACTCAATATCTAAAAAAAAACGCAAAAATCTGTACTTGCGTTAGAAAAAATATGGTGTGCACCAAGGGCTAAGTGGGCTTTTTGGCCTCGTGTGGTTGCAGTACTCGTCTGCGGCTCGTAAACGCCCTCGCCTTGACTCGTACTGCAAACTCCACGCTCGGCCTAAAAAAGCCCACTTTACGCCCTTGGCACACAATATACTATTATTTATATCAATTATTTAATCGAAGTAGTTCAACAAAATGCGGCTCCCGTTTAATTAAAATGCAAAGATAATTTTGGACTGCATAAGAACGAAGGTCGTTTAAAACACAACATAAAGTGTTTTATTGTCCAAATTTCAAAGTCAAATACTCAGTTGCACTAAAATTTGCACAATGTAAAGTAACCTACAGCATTTAGCGAATCGAAAAATTTTAGAAAAAATAAACTCGTTGGGCGAAGCCGAGACAGCATGGATATAATATACAATAAATATAAGAATATAAAGACCCTTATTATATACATTAATAATTTTGACGCAATTCATTGCGTACTTTCATTTTGCGGTAATGCTACTTTTACCTTATACATACATGCAGCAAAATGTTAACGCTAATCAAGCTTTAATTTAGATAGCTTTGTTTCTAACCGTAAACTAGTTGTTGAACCGCATATATGTACGTGAAATGCTCATGTGATCCAATTAAATTCTGCGAATGAGCTTGCGTTCATTTCAAAATTAAAAAGGATCATTTTGCATTCTTTTTGCGACCAATAATCAAAATTACAAATTACCCTTTGACAAGTTGAATTATTGAACTGCTCGGATTCTCGACTATAGTAAACAGTTGTATCTTTCAAAATAAATCTGCATATTATTAATCTTTCTTATTATATATGTCCTGTGATGTAGTAATTAACATAACTCCTTTGTGAAAAATAATATTTCTTCAAAGATTGCTTTATGTGCTTATTTGTCCACTATTGGCTATACCTACACAGGAATTCTAAAAAAAAAATTATTTTTCACGAACCCACCCGTACCCAAACTTATTGCAAGATCATCGAAATAGGGGATTTAAGGATTCGATCAATGTCCTACGTATGCAAGAACGTTGTTGCGCTTTTTTCTCTTATTGCGTTTACACAGCACGGGCCACACTTCAGTGACGCCGGCAAGCTATATAGTAGATCGGCTTGATAGTGTCGCTCGCAAAAATTGGGGTTAGAGGCCACTTTTGGCAAAGTGTTCACGTGCGATTGCTGCCGTTGCTTTTCTCGCTCAGCAGCCTTTCTTTTTCTTTTCAGCTTTTTTGACTTTGGTCTTTGCCTTTTATGCGCGCTGCCGAGCTTACAGACACTCGATATTTTCTAACGAAAAAAAAAAATCTTTTTTGGAACGCAAATGCAGTGGGTACTATAGAAAATACGCATTTGACTATGCAAATATTGAACGAAAACCCGTTTTGTTTGCTTTTTCTCGTCAAGAACCATAAAGGGAATTTAAGCGTTACAAAAAAATTTTCACAACAAAAGATTTAACAGCTTTTTTTGCTTAGTATTTGAATATATACACGTGTATATATTCGTTAGAGCGCTAACTATATGCATCATTATTATACTGCATCGTATAATGTTAGCAAGTACTTCAAGTGCGGAATAAAGTGGTTAGCCAAAAGACAATATAAAGCTATGTACACACACGTGATGCATGGTACAAAGGCCACGTTGAACTATTATCGTCAAATGAATAGGTGCGTTAGAGGCGTTGATGGAAAACAATTTTGATAAGCTATTAGAATCACGCTGATAAACACCTAATGCTCTATAGTATCACACAAATTTAGTTTATTTATTGGGGTATTGTAGATGGAGTGAAAGTTCATATTTTTATATTTTATCACATATTGCGATTTAATGGAATAATGCATTTAAAATGCAAATCCAATGCTCATAATACTTATAATTATGCATTGAAAAAATATTTGAAATTTTACAAAAAATTATATATATTTTAATAACAGAAATATACTTACAAAATTCGCGTAAATGTATAAGGCCACTCTCAAACGAATTAAATATATCACATAAATACTTTACTTTAATGATCTAATAAATTACCGCAGAAATCAAATCCTGATTCGAATATCATTGTGTTTCACCTTGCTGTAAAAAGAAAAAAAAAAAGAAAACCGCGTTAGATCACACCGCATTGAAAATTAAACCGCGATATCCGCTTTATCGCGAGAACACTATCTAGCTAACTTAATAGCGAAATCAATCGAAAGAAAACTTCATTTCGCGAGTTCACTCGCCACATGGGCATTTCAACTTTTCAAAAGTGATGAATGCGGCGCTGGGTAATAATTCATCGCTGGTGTTTTTGTCACTTGACATTGGCAATTCTCGCATCAACGCCGCGAGATTGTTAACGAGGTATAACGTTGCGAGCTTTTTGTTCTATATACTCTCGTGCTTGCGCGCGCGTCTCTCGCTTTCAGCTGCCGTCGAAGCAGTAGCGCGAGGCTGCATTATTCATGTTCTTTTACGCGGTTATCTCTTTTCGATCACGCGGGGATTGGCAAAAATTTCCCGACCCCTCGCCTATAAATACGTAATGATGAACTTATGAGCGCAGACGCGCTGACATCCATTTCTTCTGCGTACAAGTTCGATGAAAGATAGAATGAGAGGCGCGGAAGGCCAGTAGTATGTGTGGAAGAATGATGGATGTATACGCGGCTAAGAAAACGAGCAAATTCTCCGAGTGCCGATGATATGAACGAATTTCCCAAATATTCTTCTTTTAAAGACGACAAGAGAGTCGCATAAATGTTGCGCGCCGTCTTTTATATACAGAGGCCGAGAAAGCTTTTCTGTTCGCGCCGCCCTATTACACAACTGGGACAATTTTTCATGGCGATAGGGGAGTAGGACAGTGCGGAGGAAGGAGAACCGTTTCATCAGATATATCCCATCATGTCGGACAAATTATTTTAGCTTTATTATAGGTCTTTATATCGCGAGCCATTTGGATATGAAAGCCGAGCGACTATACTGTCTTTCAAAAATTATTTCCACTTTATTTATTTTCTTCGCTTTTTTTAATTGAGATGTGATCTATGGTCCAATTTATCGCATAGTTCCATAGATAACGCACATACATAACGTCAGGGAGACATAAATGACGCAGTTGGCCGAGTGAGTTACGCTCGGTCGAGATCTATAAACGGTGAACGATAGCGGTCTATTTGAATTGGCATTCCACGATTCATCGACGATTAGATATACGTTCTTTATTTTTGTAAAAACCTACAAAAGTATCTTAATCGTCGAAAACTTTCATAACTTCTTAACTGCCACACTTATCCCCCGATACGAGAAGTAACACCATCGGATTCACATAGTATGGGTATAGCGCCTCATATTTCGGCAAGCTGTGAAAGGAAAAAAAATGTTTGTCACCGCCCTCGTCATATGGAAAGAAAGAAAGGAGTGGCAACTTTTTCTGCCCTCTCTTCGTCTGTTATTCCGTCTGGCTTTTCCTTCCCACCGACGATAGAAACTCCATTTGATATTGATTTTTCGACAAGAAGCGCTGCCCAGCCGCGCACGGGCCTATACGCACCGAAAACTCCGGGATGACACAGTGAAGTCAAGGAGAGCTTGCGGGAGGGGTCAAACCCCCGAACTGTATATTTGTATATATGACTATTGGCATTTCCCCATGATGAAATGATTATGCCAAAAGGAGCAAAAACTATAACGGACTTGACGGTGACTGCTGATAAACTTGAAAGGAAGCTGCTTGCGCTGACTCGAGTAGATGTCGAGAGGGTGACACAAAAAGTCACTTAAACTGTGGGCTGTTAAATGTATATAAAATTAGCTATATAAAAGGCGAGGGCGAAAGAGAACAGGGGAGAAGGCGTCGATTTTTATATGCAACGCTCCACAAAGGGCCGCGTTTTACTCGTGCGCTTGTTACGGTTGCATATACGCGCCAGGATTTCCAGAAGAAAAAAAAACAGAAAACGGGGGAATTCAAGAGCGCCAAAAGAAAAGAGTATAACCGACAATGGACTTTTTTTCAAAATCGATATTCCGAAAACCAGTAGCTCGTTCACGTCTGCTTTGTGGTGGAATCTGGGTCTTCGGTGTTTGCTTTCGAGATTAAAAACCCAATCAAAGCATTCGCCTGTGCTATTCCGCGTGCACGTATTCGTAGCAACACAAATTTAAAAAAAATACTTTTTTATGATTGAAACGGTCAAGTGATAACAAGTCGCACACTACACGAACAAGAATGCAAAAGATACATGTTCCAATCATCCGTTCGGCACGCTTATAAAATGCTGCAATACGAGACTCACTCGCACACATTTCGCCACGTTCAATTGCATCCTCCGGAATTACATACATATAATAAAACTCTAGTCACGTCTCCCTCACTCGCAATGTCGTGCAGCGTGCACTTTGGCACCGAGCCGCGTATATAAGCACTTACATACATATAACGTATACGCGTACACGCGTCGCCGCAACGACAAGACGGATATTGATGCGGATGATGGTTATCGCGTATACGCGGCCGCACCGCAGACGTTTAGTTCACTCGAGCTTTCGATGTCCCTTCCTATCCTACTCTCGCGCTCATATATTCGCCTGATTTATGTATCGTTCGACGTCTATTTAAATCGTTTTTCCGCGTCGCTTCACACCCACGGAAGCTGCTATACACTGTTACACGCGCAGCAGCACATACCACACGGATACTGCTTCGATTAGTATGACAATCCAGCGAGAGTCGAGATGTAAAGGGCATAAATCAGAGGGCAGAGCGTGACGCGTGGGGAATTCGAAATTGGACTGCGCGGAAAAAAAACCTGTGGGCTAGGAGTTTGCCCAAAATCTGGCTGGCCATTCGTATTTACATGCGTGTTCTCGAGCGTGCTACTCGCTGTATTCTCTCATGAATAGAGAATTCTCCGAATTCGGAAAAGGAGAGAGAGAGAGAGAGAGAGAGAGAGAGAGAGAGAGAGAGAGAGAGAGAGAGAAAGAGAGAAAATACATATTGCATATACAGCTTTTATGACAGCATATTGATCCGAAAATCTACAAAAGAGTGAACAAAAATGAATGCCGGATATGAGACTGGACCTATTTTTCTCAATAGGCCCTAATGCTCGTCTTTCAAAGTCTTCGCTCGATAAAAAAAATATATATATATTGCGAACATAAGAATGGATTTTTCCATTTTCTGTGGAACTAAATCCAGGAATCGACTTTTATTCGTTATTTGTTGAATTTCTATAATGATTGCTCGATAGCCGAAAGGTTTTGCTCTGATTTAAGGTTGATGCCTTGAATATAAGTAGGCCCAATCCTCTGCTCAATATAATCGTTACAATATGCAGAAAATATAAAAAAACATGAGATCCAAGAATAGTGTTTTGCTTCTCGTCCCTTGGGTAATTTTTGAAAAATTAATTCAGCCATTAAATTAACGATACAATAGAGTGAAATTTATTAATGTGCATATCAGGAGGGCATACAGAATGCATGTAATATTGTGCTAACGTTTAATGCATATATGATTAACCAGTGAAGAAAATAGGAATATTGATTTTACGTTATTAATTTCAACTTCTATCGTATTTGTTATTGAATCATTTACTCAAAATTAGCTATTGAATGAATAGCTGATGTGCTATTTTTCAAAAGCAAACTGTCTATATTATTAGCAACATGACATTGGTCATGACAGTATTATAAATACAGTAAACACGGATCACGATAATTTAACATACGTTCATCAAGTTGACAGACAGTTCACCTTTTTTCAAATTCCCATGAGCATGTTTAAACCTTTATTCGTTTTTTGCGCTCTGTATACATAATTTTTCACAAATTATACAAAGCAGAAGATAATTTTACGATACATTCGAGTCTACATTTCAACCTACAAGATACATCGCCTGGTTTGTATATCAATTATTTATGAGCATGTTAATCAGTCGCGATTTGAATTCGTACACTTTGCATCAGCCCTCTCGTTGTGTATTTACATTTAGCTTTACCTCCAGTGGTGCCAGAAAAATTGCTTACCCTCCGATCTAGTCCACCTTTCTTTGCAGTGGATGGGAAATCGATTGTCTTTTTGCCGCCACCAGGTGAATTTTTCCGTGCGTATACGCTCGGCCTGTCTACCCCGTCTTATTATCGACTCGCCGTCAATGCGATATCGAGCTTACCGACCGTTGGTGTATCCGCCACATATTTGCTGAAGCTTCCGGCGCTCGCAAGTGGAACAGCACTTTTGCGGGGGCTTGGCTGGCAACACCCACAGCGGACGGCAAGGCTATACAACAGATGTTAGATGAAAACCTCGAGTACAATTACTCATCCGAAAGCTCGACCGCACTGGACCCACATGAATAAAAAGCGCATGGTAAGTGGCCAGCTCGGAAATTGTCGTAGGATAAAACCTGCTTTTCTGTGCTCCAGCCGGTTTTCGAGCCTACATCTACTCCTATATATAAAGCAAGAATGTTACTTGGAGTGTACGTAATAAAAAGAGGATAAAGACCGCTGAATAACATGGATAGAATGTATCATCCTTTCTGATAATTGTATACTAATGGAACGATTTCAATTCGAATATATTCAGACAAAAATCCGTACGTTCTCCTTATAAAGAGAATTTTACGATGTAGCCAGTATAATTGATCAACGGTGAGTTCCAGTCGGCATTCGATGCTTTTACCTTGTATTACCAGTTCTCACGAGCGCTTTAAAGCTCCTCGGGTACAGCAGTTTCGATTCAAACTCCGCTACTCTTTTACTTAACGGAATGAATCGTTCTTTTTTTTCTATGTCCTCTTTCATCAATCGTTTTATATTCTCTCGTTGAGTACGAAAAGTCCGATCTAGCCACGAAGTCAAATTAAGAGTTCGAATAATTAAGGTTTACGTCCGACGGTACACGGCGAGTAGTTTACTTAAGGACTGCAATTCAATCGAGCATCGGCTTGTGTGTTCAAGTGAAGCTTCGATAGTATAGCAGTACACCTACCTAGCCTGAAACTCGCATATGGTAAATATTTCCAAAGCAAGTTAAGGAATATTAACTTCAGTTGAGCATAAGCTGCGTTCAAGTGCGTTGCATCTCTGCATTGAAGAAAGTGTGTCAAAAGCGTTTCTCCTTTTGCTCTTAGTTCGGCAAGCTCATCGTCAAGAACTAGCTGCGAAGGGTGAGGAAGTTCGCATACGAAGGAGGATTTATTAAAACTCCGTCGAGCTTCAGAACTCCTGATACTTTTTTAATAACAGAAACTTTATAGCCAATAACGCGCAGCTCAAATGCGCTGTCTTACTTTAACATTTTTTTCGAAAGCTAATAAAATGACAACAACGAAATTATCTGACATCGTCAAGACAAATTTTTCTTGTCTCTTGCGATATTCAAATGAAGTTAATAACGTCAAATATTCGGAGAACATAAGTAGAAAGAAAAAAAATTTGTTTACACCCTAAACACTTGTACTTACATGAAGTTTCAGTAGAATTATCGCTGTTTGGTCGGACACAAAATAAATAGTATCGTAGTATGAAGCAATTTTTCTTTTAAAATAATTATGCAAGCGGTATTTTGTCACATAACAAAGCAAATATTATAGTTTAATATCAAAAAATTATTATTCTGTGTAAAATAATGAAATTTTTTCACATAATTATTACGTAAAATGTGCATATCGAAGGCGCATTCCCAGCGGCAACCGACGTCACCGCAAACATATATCGACGTTAGATTTTTGTACTTGCAAGCTTCTTTTCTTTCTTTCTCGATCAAGCGCATGCGCGCCCTATCGGGTGATTAATTTAAGTGATTAATGCCGTATCGGCGTGGCTTTGAAGGCTGCTGGGTAGGTTACTCGGTCTAGCGGCGACTGCGACTCGACGTCGCGGCCGATTGAAAAAAAGAAATTTCATTTTCCAATCATTGAAAGCATCTTTCAAGCGAACAATTGAACTGCGGCGACTGTGGTTTGGGGTAAGGGAGAGAGAGGGAGACACAGAAAGCTTGTGCCGATGTTCGCTTCGCTCGCTGACTTAGCGCCCTGCGCGCTATACTCCCGGCTCTTTGTTCAACTTGCTTTTGCTGCCCAGCTTTGGAGCGCTATATATTTCAGGAGCGTTTCAGCAGCAGTCTTGCAGTACTAAAGTCACAGCAGCACTCTATAGGACCATCACTAAACTACAGCGAAGTGCTCGCGGGATTCCGAGTTGGCATGGCACGCACACACATGTTTGAGCCACTTCTTCCCATTATCTACCTTCAAACTCGCTGTTCCGGCGCTACACTAGAGAAGAATACATTAAAAAGCGAAACGCGAATCTACCTCTTGCGTACTTCATGCCCCATTAGCAACGCAGTTTGCACTTATATTCCTCACGGTATTTTCTCCTTGCGCTCCTCGCGCATTTGCGTTATTCTGCGTGACTGCACAGCCTCGTTAATTTGCAATACCGGCTATCCCGAGTCCGCTATTTTACGCGTTATAAAACCCCCGCGCGTGTGCCTCCAAGCTGACCGAGTATTCGTTTATAGAGCGCGTTCGTGTGCCTTACGTGCCTCTCCATAAACAAACTACACTTAGCTGCAATTATCCTGCGTTGATAGTAAAATATCTAATGGACTAAGAGTAAATCAATTGTAGGAACTGAATGCGCGCTGTTTTTCGCTGTTTGCGATAACATTTATTTTCCAACTCTTATAGAAAGATTACTTTTTAAGTTTCAACACCACATCGTTGAGAAATAAATTGCGATCACTTCATTGTCGGTAAGCGATGGATGACGTATAGGAAACATTTAAGAGCAAACAATAGAGCAAAGTACGGCGAAACGTCCGAGAGCGAAGTGAAAAAGTTTCGTATAGGAGCGAAGTTGTATATACGGCCCGCGACAGGAGGTGAAATATAAATCACAGCAATAACGAAGTTCAGTGAAACATAGGTAAAAAGTGATTCCGGCGTTTGAGCACATCGATTCCAGCGTATATAGAAGATATGGTAGAATATTGCGTAATAGTTTTTCAATGAAGTGACTCTCGATCAACCCGAACGTCCTCTGGCTCTTCAATCCGAGCGACTAAGCAACGCCATCGACGAAATCTTATTGCCTCTCGAAACTCTATCGCGATATCTATATATGCCCTAATCCATCGATATTCACCCAAAGCCACTTTCGATTCTGCGCATTATGAGAGTATAATGGAGTTGGAGCGTGCGATGAAGCCGAAAAAAAGAAGGCACTCGCTGGAAAGGTGAGGTGAAAAGAAGAGGAGCTGCAAAATCTTAACGAAACCGCCTTCGACGAGCGTTCTCATCAGACCTGCAAATTTGCCTCGCGCGGGCGCAAATCTGTTTATGAAAATGTAATCATGCTCCGAGCGGCCTCTTATGTAATGATATAACGTATTTTCTGTTAGGTAACAACGCATTATTACGGAGGCATAACAGCGTGCACTGTGTATCGCGGCCGTTACGGCCTCTCCCAACACTCTGCATGCATATACACCTGATGCGGCTATGGACGCTCGCTTGCGAAATGCGCCCCTCCTTACTTCCTTTCCCTCTTCTGGCGCGAACTTTACGTCGGACACAGAACACCGTTTCTGTAAAATTTATTGCTCTGGAAAATCTTATATGGGAAGCCGAGGCTGCTCTGGTATACTGCCTCTCTATACCATACATTCGCCTTTCACGAGACGCGCCCGAATGTGATTATATAGGAAAGGGTTCGGCATTATCGTTCTTATTTTGTATGTACACCGAGTGCCGTTCGACGGTAATCTTTTTCCAGCTTTCATCGCAAGGCTGCAAGCTTATCTTTGGTTATCACTGGGGAATCAAAAAAAGGTATGTTCAGAGAGTGAATCCATCTCACATCTAAAATTGAAATTTACGCATGAATAGATACAATCGCGGAGTTTCGTTTAGAAAAAGTAATCGTTGAGTATCAAGAAAACTCATTCTGGCATAATATTCATGTGCACCTCAAAAGATACGACGTTGGAAAGGCTTTTAGCCTAAAAGCTTCACAGCTCAGATGTTTTTCTAGAACTATAAATTATATAAAAATAGTGATACCGTATAGAAATAAATCCAACGTACGCGACCACAGCTGTGAATTTATCGTTATCGCAGAACTAACCGAGAACGACTAAAAAAGTAAAAAACAAATTCTTATTTATTTATTTCCAGAAACCATTTGCTGAAGTTGTATGGGCGAGTTGAATAAAAATACGTACGAGGCTCCTGAAAAAATACACCTTTATATTTTGTTCATCCTTGAACCAACTCTCTATTTGTGCCAACGTCCTATACGCCAGTAAAGTGTAAAAAAGAAATTGATGAAATTAAATGTGTATACTAGCACTACCGGAAATTTGATGCTCACAACAAAAACACGAACGAAAAGCCAACTGTTGTAACTCAACGTTTCAAGTTTTGATTTTGTTATCGAATTTATTTTTGAAATAAATTGATTGCATACTTTTTTAATTATGTGCCTTGCTATACTAATTTTCTCTCGAATTTTCTTTATAACGCGAAATGTGAAAATAAAATTTCCTTTGTGCTATAAAAGGTAACGAAGTTAAATAATGCTACTATAAAGAATATTGCGTAAGAATTTACTCTTTAGCACGCGTGTAAAGCATTCTATCATGATAACCTCTGAGAACATTAATATTTCAGTTATTTCCAGTAATTTATTTAGCTTGACCTATGTATTGAATGTAAATGTAAATGTAAATTTAATACAAAAGTGTCATCGAAGTTTTTTCCATCCAATCAATGTAAATCTTAACATGAGTTACGAGAGTTGGTTTGATTTTGTCCTTATACACCAAAACGTTTTTATGTACCAACTATAGTACTGTTAAATGCTGCATATAATTATCTTTACCAACTTGTGTTCAGGATTTACCGTCGAGGCACGCAGTTGCACTGGGGTTAAGAAAAAACAGTACCGCTGCAATTCTGCAGTAGAAATGCAATTAGAAAACAATTTGCGCCTATAAATTCTCTACAATAGGATGGACTGGTGTTCGTAATTTTCTTTCTGCCTCCAGCCGCAACAGTGCCTCACATCTTTATGGTAGCCCGTTACGGCTGACATAAAAGTGGCCAACGCGATTCAGGGGACGAACTGCGCACGCTTTCATTACTTTTAAGACTGGCATGCTTGCCCATCGTTCATTAGGCTACAGTCTTATTTTAATGGATTTCAAGTTAGTGGCTCTATAATTATAATAAACATAATTTTTTTTGTTATTGCAATAACCCATAGTGTCGTACAAGCATTTCCATAAAACAAATGAAGGCAAAGAATTAATTTAATAATAATAATAGAAATAATAATAATTATTATTATACGTTTATTTTGGTCAAGGATCCAAACATATACGTGTTTTACATGTTACACAGAGTAGCACAAATTCTCATATTATGATGACGTAAATCGAGTTTCATATTCTGTTAAATTATGAATATGGCTCTCGAGGAAGGTACAAAATCAGTTAAAGTTTTGCAGAAGAACCTAGCAGGAAGAAACGTAGCTCTGCAGAGCATTTTTGGCCAGCCGATTTGGAGTTCGAAAAAAGAAAACAATAAAGCTAAGTATCCGAGGCATCAAAAGCTGCGCGAAGCACATTCTTCAGATGTAAGTAAATACCAAAAGATTTACTGGTGTGTTTTCTTCTCTCGTTTTTTCTCGCGCCAGCACATGCCATGGCTTTCCTTTTCACTCTCGCTCTCTTTCTCATCTCGTGCGCCATTCGCTCCCAAAAGTCTTGGCGTAATACCGATCTCCGGGGAATCCCGTAACTGCCAAGAAAAATACGAGAAAACGTGGGATAGAGATACGGATAGAGATGGGAGAGAGAAAGAGAGAGAGAGAGAGAGAGAGAGAGAGAGAGAGAGAGAGAGAGAGAGAGAGAGAGAGAGAGAGAGAGAGAAAGAAGAGGGAAACGCGAGTACGTGCTCGCATTTGTCTTTGAGAGCGCATGCGTGTGCGTGCGACTATATTCGTGAACTTATATAACATACACAGCGAAGAGAGAATATAAGGATCTCAATGCCCTGCCTGTTATGAGCTTGCTGTTGTCCTTTATGAAATAAAAGGACATGCAGGCGTGCGTGAACCAAACGGTGCATTGTGCGCTTCACACGAATACGTGTGCGCACATCTTTTTGTTCCGAAGCCGAGCATTCATGCTATGCGTGTTTCTGCAGATGAGCTTCTAGAATTTCATCGAAATAACGCGCACGATTGAAAGCTCAGCCATGACGGGAGAAAGCCCGTATACGAGGACGGTATACAATAATTTGCATGATCCGAATTTTCTTTCTTATTTCTTCTCTGTTTTTATGGCGTTCTCATATTATTTTTCAAGACAAAATAAAAATATATGTACGTATTATATAGGAGAACTGAGCGGATAAAATTAAGAAAGGACTGGGAGTGCATGAGATTGCGAATTGATTTAGACGCGAAACAATGAGGTCTGAGTAATTTCGCGAAGCAATCCGCATCGTGCTTTCCCTCCCCGCAAACACTTAGAGCTTTCTTTGGAATTTAATGAACTGAAAAGTTTCGTTTGGATTTGAAAGACTGCCCAGAGAAGCCGAGCGACGAAGTTATGCTTTAACTTTATGCCATGAATTACAGTTGAAATCGAGTTTCCTCCCTTTACAAGTTCTCGCGGGCTTTCCTACCGCGACGCGCTGTGCTTCGATCTTGTTTGCCGCTTTTTATTCACGCAAATAAGAGATGTACAGCCAAGGAGATTACACAGCAGAGAAATAAAAGCTTGCCAATGAAGTCTGGTATGCATTTTCTCCATTGTGCGTCAGACAAGATAATCTTATTTGCAAAACTTCACGCGCAGCGCATCTAGTTACATCCACGCGCGCGATGCTCCGCATACAAGACTTATTTTTAAAAAGAGCTCCAATGCGCGATTCAAAAATAATAGCACAACTCGTTACAAGTTCGTGGTAATGTAAGAAGTGTCATTTCAAGCAGGAAAAGCAGCGCTGAATTATGCGATTCGATTGCAGCGTGCGAAAAAGTTTCACCAAGAACAGGCGCGAGTCCGCGGGTACAGACAGGAGGACTCACTGCGTCAGCTGCGCCGCAGTTATATCTACAAGCGGCGATGACACTGGAAGGAGCTTTATACTATCCCTCTCTCGTCGCGCTTGTTTTTGCAAGCACGCGCGGCCAGCTTCAAAGTTATTCCATCATCTGCGCAGAAGAAATTTTAACGAGTTTTCTCTGCCGCTCACGCGCGCGCCTCAACGTCTGTCGCAGCTATATATGCAAAGATCTCTGTCAACACGCGTCGGATCCCAAAATCCACGGGCGATTAAGATCGGGGGGCGCTACGAGTTATTAGCGTATTATATACGTGAGCTTAAAATTCGTAACACGTCGTTCGTTGCGTATACAGGGGCGCGCGCTAATGGTCTAAAAAATATCACGATGAGTTTTCGCGAGTTTTAGCGGAAGGAGAGAGAGGGAGAGAGAGAGAGAGTACATTAAGCCGGCAGATCAAAAGTAGAATTAACGGCTACCGGAACGGAGAGAACAAACAATGTGTACCGGGGGAGGAATGAGAAAAGCTGGGAGAAAAACATGCCAAGGATTATTTGCAGTGATATGAGAACATTGCCTCGTTCGACGTTGAAGTGTTGCTAATATTGTCGATAATTCAAATAGATATCTTTTGTAAAAAATCTTCAGTCATATCGAGGATCTAGTTCTCAATTTCCTTTTCCATATTGAAAAAATTTTTGCTGATCCAGATAATAAATGGCTCATTGTGAAATATTCAAAAAAACAAAACTAAATCTATCAGAACCAAAACGAGACTCTTGAAAATCTCAACTTGTCTTGGTCTCGTGCAGCCATATTGATTCAGTCATACCGAAAGAGAGCAGCTTATAATAATCAGTTTAAACAAACGCGTATAACTATTTTGTGTACGAGAATATAATGAGACCCGGCATTCATCTGCACGAGGAGCACGTAATTTGAGGAAGAGAAAATACGAAAAGCAAATTAGACAAGGTGAAAAGCATTTTAGATTGTGTGTGAAATGCAGTGAGAGAAAGTGTAAATCGTAATTACTAAGGTGGAATTAGTTTACATAAAGCTGGCAGCTGGCGCACATGCAAGGTGCGCGTGCACCAGTCGCTCGCAGATTTTCGCAGAGCAGAGGCGCGCTTCTGCAGTGAGAAAATTAAGAACGCTTTCTGCGTAGCGCGTGTACATGAGAGCGACGCGGGGAAAGGGGAAAGACACAGTCGGCTTAGCAAAATCTCCGACGGGACGTAATCTGGTAAAGCCTAGATCTTAATAATACAGCAAAAGCTTGCTTTCTCTTGTGTGCGCGCGCGCGTGGTGTGTGTGTGTGTGAGTGTGTGTGTGTGTCTTTGTGTTACGTCCCACGTTGCCGTAAATTATTGCTTTGGTGGTGTAGAGGACCAACAGTAGCCGACATGCACGTTACATTTGCAACAGGATGTGCATACGCGCGCGCGCGGTATAAACCATTTGAATACAGCATGCGCTCTTGTCATCGCGTCTCTGTGTTTGTGTCTGCGTTATGTCGCATACACATATATATGTGTATAGCGCGCTGAGCCGGTAAGAAAATAAAACTAGATGTTGCTGCGTAGGACGAAAGAGCATATGGAATCCATTGGCATGCAAATGAATATCTAATTCACCAGATGCGCCGCAGAAGCTACTTTCTGAGCTTCATCCTGGACTGGATTTGAATATTTAATGAAGGACATATGCAGGACTACAGGCTTTTTCTTTACTATAGGATCCATTCGCCATCCGCATATCCGCGTCACGAGATAACATGGAATATGAGATATCGGGAAAGTATTACCTTGTTTGTCAGCGCTGACTCGAATGGTGCGTATTTGATTATTGAGCAATTTTTCAAGCATTAAAAAATTGTTAAAACTTCTGCAAGCGCGCAAAGTTAAGCTCGTAAATTTGATAACCCACACACGAGGCAAAAGTATCGGGAAAAGGAAGTTTTGAGGAAAAGACGTATACATCATTCTTACGGGGAAGTTACTTTAATTGCCATTATCATAAATTCTGATAAAACGGCATCAAAAGTATTGAGTTTGAGCATGATAATGGGCAAAACATTGCGTACATACTAAACGAAGGTATTATTTAGAACAGCTTAGTCGCAGCAACTTGAGATAGTAATCCTACACTAAAATAACAATGTACTGAAGAGAAGCTAGTAGTTTAGTGATCAGTAACAGTGTAGGAGTTGAAACTTGTGGAAGTTTCCACCGCGAGGATTGCGTACCCCAAATAAACAAAGTTGCACATCAACGAGTGCACGGATCGTCTATATCGATGGCTGAGTAGAATAACACCGTATCTCAGCGGAGGCTTCAAGGTCGTCGTATCCCGGTGGCAGCTTCCAGAACGTCGCATCCTAGAAGAGGCTTCAAGAACGTCGTATCTTAGGATTGGTTTTAAAAACCACTTTTACTTTCATGATTCTTGCTAAATAGACGGGATAAAAGATTTTGAAAAAAATAGAGTAGATGCTATATTTTGTTAATAGTTGACACTATCTTTTTCAAACTTTTTTATCGCGTCTATTTAGCAAGAATCACGAAAGTAAAAGTGGTTTTTAAAACCAATCCTAAGATACGACGTTCTTGAAGCCTCTTCTGGCATGCGACGTTCTGGAAGTTGCCACCGGGATACGACGATCTTGAAGCCTCCGCTGAGATACGGTGTTATTCCACTCAGCCGTCTGTATACTGTCTAATTGCTGTTTGAAAAAGTCTTCAAAGCTTTTCTACCATGTTTGCGATGAAATAGAAAAAAATACGTTTACAGATTTTGAAATAAAACGTATAAAACGTTCGTATCGGATTTTTGAAAAAAGAATATAGAGCTGTATGTGATTCTAAGAATAGAATTTTACACCTGAGAGTATATTTGCGTAAGTAGTATGCCGATGTTAATCTGACGTTGCATAATACGTTTACCGTCATACGCATGAATTTACTTTGGTATATTATGGGATAGAAGTGTTGCTTATCTCATTTCCCTAATTAATGCAGGACCCATACACTTGAGATATTGAAGATAATTAGTTTTTTAATAAATCTTACCAGATTTTGATGTTTATCATAATTTATGTAATTTGTTAATTAATTTCAATTACAAATAACATTAACATTAGCTTTCGAAATGAATAAATGTGTAACCTCAAATACGTACAATCGAGAGTTCACACATAGATTTTCCTCCGAGCTTTAGCGCAGTACAATAAATCATAAAAGCGAGGATACTCAATTTCTGTACGAATTTCGTAAGGGTACATGAAACATTCTTTCAATCAAAGAAGTTTTAATGCTCGTTCAACACAAAGGTAATTTTAATGTGCGAGAATCTACAAAAAATCAATTATTTTCCAGCTATTATATAATAGACTAAGAGTATTCGACACTCCTAGTCTTAAATTAAGTCGTCTTAAAAGTTGTTTCACGGTATCGTTTTGGGTTTATCTTGAAATTCAAAACAAAAGCAAGGCATAGTGCTTTATCTAGGACAAATAAAGCGATTTATATGTTATATATAGTTTACACGCCTTTGACACGTAGATCTGCATTTCTCTACAGCCAAGTAAAATGAAAGCAGACGCGGTCCGTTGGGACCAGTATATAGCTGTAAAGTTATGCGCTACGCATAAAGGTGGGAAAAATTTGAATTTATACGAGGAATTAAAATAGCTGGTGCACATTAGCTATGGTAATCCTCGAATAAAGAAAAACGTTAACTCGATAAAATAGTCAATTAAAAACAAACTCACCCTTGATAAAATCAACAGCCATTTCGAGTCCATAGGTGTCCTTGTCGCAATCGTCGAGTATGTGGGCGCCGACTTTGACTCCCGGCACGATTCCACGCTGGTTCAGCCGGTCGAGAGTGTAGAGCATGGCCTCGAGGGCCTGAATACCACCCTGTGGCATGACCGGGCCGCAAGTAACCGAATCCTCGCGCTCGTGCACCATCATTAGGCCTCCGAGCACAAGCTCACCTTCCACGACCGCGCTGTGTTTCACCGGCCACTGATCAACCGGCGCTATAACTTTTGTCGAATCCTCGCTCTCATTACGAGCAGGAGACTGCTGACCATGCTCCCGGCCGATCGATACAGTCAAGCTTCTGCTTCGAGGTTGAAAATTCGAGAAACCGATATCCAAGTGCTCCGTCGTAATTCCCAGCCCGGCTAAGATCCCCTCGTGAGATTTCACAGGGTCCGCAGTGGTTTCTTCTTTTTCCGCATCGAGAGGCAATCTCAGCTGCGGAGATTCTTTCGTCGGCGCGAAACTAGTTGCGTTAAAAGACAATCGACGCTCGCGTCTCCTTGACGATTGGTCTTTTGTCGTCGCAAGTTTGAAGAGCGGCGGCGCAGCGCTCAAAGTCCAACTTTCCACTTCTACCTCCGTTGACCGGCTCCGCGCTTTGTTTAGCTCCTCGCGAGTGCTTATACTCTGACAATTAGAGATACAGTCGGCTGCTTTCTCGCCACGGGCATCTTCTTCTTCTTCTTCTTCTTCTACTTTTTCTCTTTGAGTTTCAGTCTTGACTAGCAGTCCTGCAGTCATCATAATTAACGGCTGCATTTCCGTTCTCGCGCGCTGCTCTTTGTCATCTTCCGACTCGTTATTCGATTCAATGGCGCTATTCGTACGTCCTACATTCGCAACTTTCAACCCGCCATTTTTCCTTTCCTCTAGCTTCGCTGAGTTCTCCGGCCCAATGAATTCATTAATACCGGATGAGGCGGGCTCGCCGTAAAGATTGGCTTCGCTGCCGGTGCTCGACACCTTCTCAAGGCCCCCGAGACCGGAGCGGCCCACTGCGTTTGGCACCTGGTAATTCCCAGTTGTTTCTCCGATGTAGCTCGCCGTGCTCCTAGTTCCCGCTACGCCGCTGCTAATGGAAGCTTTTGTGCTTGCGTAATTATCGAAGCCCGGCAAGCTTCGTGCATTTGTAATTGAAGACTTTTTCCAGTCCCCAGTGAAAGTCTGCATCGTGTTTCTTAACGACGACGGCGCGATTTTCCAGGGCTCCGTCGAGATCGATATCGAGTGCAATGAAGGAATCGACGTCGCAGTAGACGACGTAGCTACGAGCTTGTTTACGATTTCCGTCGATGCTAACGGCATTTCGCTTAATATGCTCTCAAGAGTTGGCTTAAGGTTAATGGCTGGGACGCTTTGAGTTGGCCGATTAACAACGACGGCGGAGCTACTGCTCGTAGCTGCGGGGATTATTTTCTCGTTTGTCTTTCGAATCCAAAGAGGACCTGTATTGACGATTCCAGTGGTTGTTGATGCTGCAGCTGCTATTGGCGAAAGATGACTTGAAACGCGATACCCTTCGTTATCGGAGGAAGAGTCAATGGCAGCTATCTTCGCCTTTGTTGAAGTCGCCTCAATTTCGTCCTTTGAAGCAGAGGACGGCGCAGCTGCACTCGAAAATGATGCTCGCTGAATAGACGCAGCGGTGACGGCGTCACCGATTGCCACAAAGGTAGTAGCAGGCGATTCCAGAATGAGACCCGCTGCGACGACAGTCAGCCAAAGGGCCATCAAGGCCACCCTCTGATGTAGTCGTATCATCAGCTTGACGTGCGCGAAATCATGCTACTTTCTGCAACATAAAATTCGGTTTTCTTAATTTATTACGAGTTTTATCGATTCCTTTGTTTCATATTATACAGCATACGCATTAATCAACACAAAAGCTGGTCACAGCAAACGCTTGAAAAGTATCTATCTGAGCCATCATAATATAGTAACACGACATCAGTATAAAAAAACTGCTTTATCCGAAAATACCGCAGGATATGATTTGAGCCAACATACATTCTGGATTTGATTTTTGATACTGAACTCCGCTTCGTTCCAATCAAAATGTTAAATCAATTCAGAAGGTATAGTTATTGAAATACATGATTGGGAAATATAATCAAACTTGCAGTGGTAGAAGCTAATCAGATAAGAATGCTGGAACAAAGCCATTAATGAAAACTCATATAGAGGAATCGATAAGTGCGGGTATCGATAATCGTAGGTGCTTCGTACAGCGTAAATCTGGATGCGTAGAATTTATACCATCAACGACTTGGAATTTAGCCAAATCGCTTACGTCGCAGTGTGCCGCGGTGTCAAGGTAAAACCATAGAGGCGAGTCATTCCTTGTATATTAAAGCATCCAAAGAATCTGTTTTTGATAGAAAAAAAGCAAAAAACTATATTTATAAATTGGCTTTCGTTGATAAAAATATTGTTGGATTTATATAAAATAACTACTTAAACTGTATAGCAGTTATATTATTTTGTTGTTTATTCGCCTGTCTAAAGCAATTTAAAACAAATACTTACACTCGCTTCAGGGCACATAGTTTAGATAAATGAGATTTTGTTAACCCTGTTAATTGTTTGGCATACTCAAGTACCATGCATTTACATGTAAAAAGTAAACTTTCAATTGAGATTATAAGTTTCCATAAACTTTGCAAATGAAAATTTTAGCAATAGACTGAACGGAAAATTATTCTAGTGCCGCAGTATGCTAAAGCATATATTTGATTAATGAATATTTATTAGATCCTGTTTCCAACAATGAAAAGCAGCTTGTATTATCGGTGCCAGACTCACCGGGCCTAGAAAGTTGTATTTTTTTCACAGGGATTCGAATGAGAGTGGTTAGAACAGCCTACCTCGATCAGTATGATCGCGGCGAAAAATTTTCCGAAAATCAACATTTTTCGAATTTTCGAAATCGGGCTGAATAGGCCCCTTTGCTTAACATATTGATTTGCAAACTTCGCCATATACTGGTTGAAAATTCATTTGTTGCAATGATTTTGCAAACATGTCTACTCCACTTTTTACATGTACCAAAATGTGCTTAGTTTTAATCTAACAAAATATGTAAGAACATGTTTTATTGATAGTCTTTAGAACATTATAGCTTAACGGACTATTTAAGACCGAACATTAACAGTGAGTTTCTGGAATTTAGCTGTAGTTGAACGTACACTATTCTATATCCATACGAAAGCTCGAAATTCCTTTCCAAGCGATTTCTGGAATTCGCAGAAAGGATTTCAAAACACATTGTTCTCTGTAATGTAAATTTAATTAAATGAAGGCGTGAATTTTCTATTGTCATTAATAGATGAAGGGAATGCCATTTGATTCATTGAAAGATTTAGTAACGCATAGTTCAAATCAATTTTTAAGTTCTATTGAAGTTGAAAAAACAACACAAAGGAATCGTATATGTAGACTTTAGAGGATTCGAGAGCGATATGAGTTATCGAGTGATAGACTGATCGTGCATAAAAGCGGTGAAACGTCGAGTGAAACTGATGTAATATTCGGAATGCTCGAATAGTCAACAAGCCTTACTTCAATTTCCATCATCTATTTGTTTTTATCGCTGTTTGCAATGATATTCAATTATTAGAGCAACTATCAAGCGTATATTCATGTTTGCTTACACCAAAGGAAAAACATCATGAGTCAGCAAAATACTTTTATGTGGGGTTCTGTTATTAGAGAATTTCAAACCAAAACTCTAAAAATATTTTACTTTGAATATTATCATAATATCCTGTGAAAAAGACATTTTGCATTTTCAGGCCTTCGCGTAATCACCTGCAATTATCAGCTTGAAAAAATTCAAAAGATTTTCTAGCTTAGACAACTCTAAATTAAATTAAATCCTACTTCAATATATTCGAGCAAGCAAGCTTCTTCTGATATTTATAAAACAAATCATCACTCTTCTTGTTCTTAGTGATACAGGTATTGATTTAATTTTTGTTTCTGCAAAAGGCATAAATAGAGAGACTAAATAATTGAATGTTTAGAACTTATTCTTTCGAATGTATAATACGAAGTATCACATTTTATCGTAAAGAACAGTATTTTCAATAACTTCTTAACGAACTAATCGAAAAAGATAAACTAATTCATGTACAATGCTTATTAGTAGTAACTCCAGATTATTAGACGGAAGAGGCGTTGGGGCATTGAAATTGGATCAGAGTGCGGGTTATGATTGCAATCCTCTTCTGTGGTGGGCGCGTGTACACACAGCTGAGTCGCTTTCGGGATCGGAGTAACATTTTGAATATCAACAAGATTCCAAAACAGATCTAGCGGAAAGCACAATATCATAAAGCTATTACCACGTACATACACGCATGCACAATGCAATCGTATACCGAGAAACGTGGGCCGACAACTATCTCTCACTCGGTAGTGAGTTCCACTGCAACCCCCCTTCTTCATTCTATACACACACACATGCACGCACGCTTCTCTTCCACCCCCAACCACCCGTTGCGGGTACTACTGTCTCTAGAGCCCAGGCTAGTGCGACGCTTCGACGCCAAATCTGGATCATGTTGAATTATGGCATGTCAGAACAGCGAGTCCATTTATACAGCTCTGCGCTCGGTGTGCGTTGCGATAGAAGGGAGTAAAAAAGGAGAAAGAGAGAGAGAGAGAGAGAGAGAGAGAGAGAGAGAGAGAGAGAGAGAGAGAGAGAGAGAGAGAGTGCACGCATCGCTTTGCCGACCATCGTATTTCTAAATACTTTAATCCTATTTCCATGACGTGCAAAAAATTGCTTTGCAAACTACCTCTCACGTGGGTGTATTTTCAATTTTAGCCGTTAAAACTCAGCGTGCTCTCGAATGGAGAGTTACGCGAGCGCTTCAATTCACTGATTTAACGCGCGTAGAAGAAAGGTATAATAGAGTATACATTCTGCTTTACGACTGTTATTAGATAAACGTTTCTTACACCCTCTTCATTCATCTTTTCCATTTTGTAATTAGTGAAAGATTAACTGATGTTTTTCAAAAAGATCTTAGTATTGGTTATTTTATTGCCGTTATCAAAACAGAATTCACTTTGTATACTGCAGCGAAGACATAATATGATAAATACTAAACTTTCTTAATCATTTTACTTTTTAGTGTACATCAAAGTTTTAAAGTCACGCAAACTATAAAAAGGCTGTTCTATCTAACTTTCTCTTCGCAGTCATCATGTCCGTTCTCATTAAACAAAGCCAAAGGAAGACACGTGGGAAGAAACCCTTTTTTATTTCTCTTTTGCATTTCCTCTTTCATTTGTCAAAGAAGCAAAACTCCGTATAGTATGTATGATGTGGAAAAGCTTTGAGTAACAGTAGCTTAAACCAATCGGTAAAAAGACACTCCTGATAACCACATATCGAGTTCTTTTTTTGGATAAAATTTCTCATCTTTCACTTCTGCGTTCGTATCTGCTTCCTTTATTGCGCATTCTCTTTGACGACAAAAATTTTCGAAGAAAGGCAAACGGTTCATGTAGGAGGGTGTTCGTATAGAAGAAAAGGCATAGCAGGCTGGCGTGACATTTTACCTACAGCGGCATTTCCTTGAATCATAAAAGTTTGATTACTACCGTCCAGCGAAAACGTTCGTGCCAACAAATGCCTGCGGAATGCATCTACAGCCAATGTTACATGCCACTGCTACCGACTCGTAACAGTTCAGCAAGACAGGCAAAAGTTGTCAAAATCATTGCCGAAATGCAATAGCACGATCGATGCAGAATGTATACGTTTGCCGAGACCCTACGTACGTCCCCTACACTTATCAAAGAAACCGCGTTTTCATGGAAAAGCAAAATTTGACTTTTGAAACTTAAAATATGTCGCTCTCCCCAACACGATATTAATAGCTTAAACTCCGGTTCTGTTATGGTCGAGTTAACTTTCTGAAGCTAATCAGTACAAAAGTTAAAAAAGCTATGAATAGAGAATCAGCTATGGAACAATTCTTGCTGCAACTTATTAATTTCACACCTGCGGAGCTTGTGAGTAACGCAAGTGAGTTGACTAGTTTTATACATGCTTTTCTACTGACACAAGGGATTAATAGCGGGTTACTTCTCTTGTCGACCAGCAGAGTCTGCGGTTCAGGAATTCCATAAACAAGTTTGCTACAAACTCCAATTGTTCCGATATCGTTAAATAGTGCATAATTAACAAGAACATTCGTTCTAAATCTATAATTATTTAATATAGCTGAAAACAAAAGTTTATCCAAACGTCCAACGAAATATGTTTATTTATATAAAGTTCAAACGAACAAGAATAATATTAAAAACTAAAAACTAATTGATTTTGCATTTTCATTTAAAATATAGTCGATGAAGTGGCCAAGAGATCAAGAGCGAAACCCCGATAACACGCAATTTCTTATTCTCTCATTTTATTATGTACACCTTAATGGAAATTAAAAAATGAATAAAAGATCAAAAGATTAACCACGATTAAAAATATCAAAAGCATCGCCAGAAAGCTATTAGCAAATTGAATAAATCATTAAAAATTATTATCTGCTTTTTTCGCAGAAATGATTTAATTCCTTCGGCAAGTAATTACTGTTATAATACAATTTCCATCAGGATTACGTAAAAAGATTGGCCGAAGAAATAAAGAAAAGGAGACATTCCCATGGGGGCTACACCAATCCATTTTCAATTTTCTTAGAGATACTTTAGTTTTCTTTCTACGTGAGATCGTGTCTGCATGAAATTCTTCATCTCTTTTCAACGTGAAATTGATTGACCACATGTTTCTCATTTGATGTGCTAAAACTATGATATGAATCAAAAGGCTTATCTATATCCCCAACGGAGCATGATCCCACAGTCCGTTAGACATGCATGCTATGAAGCGATGTGCAATTTCAGACTGTGAGAACGCACTAAGAATTCGCAAGATGCAGGAAATCCCAATATTCCATTTGCTTGGCGTTATGATAGCTATATGAAGAGAATATTAGAATTTGCAAGTCGAAATTAATGATGTTTTCATAAAACCTTTCAACTTTTTTATTTTCTTAGATAGCAGTTGTACTAGAATAATAAAAAATGAATTATGCAAGTTTTAGACAGAAAAAAACAACTTGTCAATGCATATTTAATAATTTCGAACGCACGAATCATTCTTCCACTTTTAAATTTTATCTGCAACTTGAATCTTCAGAATAAAACTGGAAATAGTACAGCTGGAAAAATATCGATGGCAATAACTGAAATGATCCATAAGCAAACAAGTGCAGTTTCAGTTGGATTTTCACACGACTTTGTCATCGTTATAATTTCAATCCGTACTAAAAACAATAACTACGTGAAAAAAGCTTCTAAAAATTTGAATAGTGTCAGATTTCACGTATAGTAAATAATACTTTCTGCATTCTGTCGACCCTTCAATATTTATTATTTTTAATGCACTAATGGTATTATATAATACTTCCATAATATAAACTTTTATATTTCTCGAAACTAAGTCTTCACGTAACAAAAATATTTCACGAGATAGTATTTATTACAAAGCTAGAATTGGTATTAATATCATCCCATTTCAGTCGATAGAAAGTTTTCTAGAACTTACCGTAAGTGAATCAAAGCCTGAAGTAAACAATAAAATAAGAAACTCGGTTATTACTTAAATCTCGTTAAGTGCACTATTGGAAATGGATGTTCTGATGTTTCTCATATTTATCAAAATTCTATGAAGAAGCACGTAGCGCGAGATAAAAAAGTCTTCGATTTTGAAACCATGATGATATTATGCAAATTGGGGCAGTTCAAATATATACTATCAAACTTATCCATCGTCAAATCTTAGACCCTTTGTGTTTTTGTGTATTTGTATCGTCCTCAAACGGAATTACTTCGTCACGTACAACCAAGTTTGAGCAACGGTATACGGTAGTGGGTTTTTCAGCTGATGGAAAAGTCAGATATAAGGGGTCGCTTCATCGACCGCTCTCCGGCTAAAGTTGGAGATCCTACGTTGAGTAAATCAAGTGAAGAGGTTAAGTCCTTTAATCCCTTCTTATAAGGGAGTCCGCTTGTGCAATTAAAAAACTGGATAAAAAGTCTACTTGAAAAGCTCCGTCCTGCAGAGCTTTCCTCACTGCGAAAGCTAAATGCAACATCACTTATTTATAAGATTTTCGTATTCAAAGCGAAGAAATATTTATGAACGTATGAATTATATGTTGAAATAAGAAGAAAACTGCAACATTTTTCATTCTTTCAAATTTAGAAATAACCAGAAACGGAATATAATCGGATCGTGCAATACTAAAAAACAAAGAACAGTGCCAGGTATAGAGGATATAATCAAGAAACATGGAAGCAAGCAGCTTTGCACCTCACGCATATTTACGTATGCATTAAAAGCATTAAGCTTTCCCCCAACGACGAACCCAGTTGCCGAGAGCTTGTTAGTTCAGACCAGTAATTCGCACAAAGCTTCCTTATGTGTAAATGTGCATGTGCATGCGCGCTAGCCTAGTTGAGCCGCTGCGTCGCCGTCGTCTCCTGTCTATCCGTAACGATTCTGCTGAAACATCTGTGGGAAACCTCCTGACAGTTGCTCGAAATACCGAAACCACTCACTGCCGTGCCTAATTCGCCAAGCAAACATCATTCCATCAAAGCGAGATGCATCTAGAACCAGCGAGCTTGAGCTATTTGCATAATCTCGAAGCTTTTTCCCGTTCTCTCGGTCCTTCGATTGCACCGTTCGACTCCACCATACTGGAGGCTGTGGTCGAATTACGAGTGCCGCACGATTTTCGAGGAGACTTTGCCGAGGCTCCGAGCGACCACGTATATACACGTCGGTGGAAATATGAAAGACGGACAGCGACCCTGTAGTCAGAGCACGTCCAGTTTCGTTCGAATAAATATTTCTCTATCGAAGAAAAACCTTGAGATATTTTCGCCTTATTGGAGCGAATTCCTGCTCACCCCGTTTGAACCTCTTAATTAAACGTGTATTATATATCATTGTTTTTTCTCTCTCGCGTCAACAGAAATCGATAGAAGACAAAGGCACTTTTGTGTATACTTCAATTGCAGAATATCGTTTACAGTCGCGATCCGATGAATTATATTATTTCCTCGAGTTTTCTACATGCTGCTCTCCCAGTATTCTCAATACTTTATTCTTGTCGCATGTTTGTCATTGTCGAGATATTTTAGATCGAGAGCAAGGAATCCGACTTAGGGTCTAGAACTTTTTTTACATGCCAGCGGCCGGGAAGTGACATTTCCCGTCCACTGCGTGGATGGGAAAATGTCACTTTCCGACCGCTGAGGCACGTAAAATCGCGTACGCACCTGACCGGGAACAAAGAATGCTCAGATCGCATGTTTGCCTCTGGGACATTCTTTATTTTCCCGGCCTATAGGTACGCAATATACTATTACATGACCACACAAATTTTCGTGCGTAGAATGTCGTCTGTAAGTAAAATTTGTAATTTTAAAGTGCGCACATTCTCTTTCACAACTTTCGATCACCCTGTGAACAAAGGCTTCAAAGCACGCACGAAATTTGAAATAAAACATTCAAAAAGCACATCATTAACTCAGCACTTATAATATTCCTTTGGCACACTTTAAACTGAAGGTAAGAGCCAGCTTATTCGGTATTCAAAGCTTTTCGCTCTGTGAAGCTCTGCATCGATGTAGCTTACATGCTTAGCTCGTATTTAGCTTTTAAGCCATGCATAAGTACTAAAGTAAGTAAGTAATAGCAGAACCAATAAGTTAATGCAAGCAGAAGTAGTCTCTGAGCTTTCCGAAGGTTCAAAATACGTCGAAGAACGCAATTCAAAAGGACTGCGAACTCGGTTGTAAAATGTATAAGGAAATACCGCACGGCGCGCTCTTGCAGTCGCCGTTATACTGCGTGACGTCGAAAGGAATTTTACTTAGTGCAAATTGCTGTTATAGGCCGGGTGCGCGACGATGTCAGCGGCAATTACTCCCCCTCCGTTAACACTTGGAGCATATCTATAGGTGCGTGGCCTATAGAAATTCTGTACCGTCGGGGGAAAGTGGGGGGGGGGGGAAGGGGGGATTGAAGATTTAAAGGGGAAGATCGGGCCGAATTAAGTGTTCTG
>CM053171.1:52536215-52599791 GCA_012977825.3 Pteromalus puparum
GCAATTACTCCCCTCCGTTAACACTGGAGCATAATCCTATTAGTCGTGGCTATAAATTTTCTGTACCGTCGGGGGGGGGGGGGAAGGGGGGCTTGCAGATTTCAAGCGGCAGCTCGGGCTGCATTACTCGTTCTGCGCTGCACCTTTGTGGCGAAGAAATAAATAATAATCAATCACTTAGCTGACACCATAATTCTGGCTCTCTAGAATGCAGTGTTCCTCTTAATGCACAGTGAAATTAATGAGATTTTCTGGAATGATTTGAATAAGCGCGGACAAGTGAAGCGTTAATTGAACTAGTTTATCATATATTTCAGCTTTTTTCTCATTTGCTTCGAATCGGCAAGATTCACGGATATTTATGGAGGTGACTGAGATTGCGGTACGTTAATTAAAAAAAAAAAAAAAAAAATCCCTTAATTTGAAAATTGAACGAAAAACGAATCAAAATAAATGCTGGAAAACTGCTGAATTTCCAGCTAAGCGGGAACGAGTAATTCCACGGAGTGAGCGAGTTGCAAAATCTATAAATCAAGCAAACTTTTTAACGCACACGGCTTAATTGTTTTAATTTCCATAACTTCTCTTTTTGTCATCACATCGAAATGAATTGCTACAAGCCGAAATGATAATTCGCTGAGAAAGAAATTGAGCATAAAAATAGCATGAGAAATAAGAGAAAGAGACGAGGAAAAACGGGGCATGAGCGAGAAAATGAATTAAAAAATTCCTGCGACATAAAATTATTCGCTCTTGGCTATACAGTCATTTCATTCGTGAGAAGCTTTTAATAAATTTGAAGACGCTACGATTCGTTTATTCATTTTATGAAAGTGCTCGCTAAAGCCGAAGCATGAATGCACGTCCGTTAGCCGCGCGCGCACATTAAAACGATGCATGCTCGGGACACTTTTCCGTTTCGTTAATTCCGCGGCACAAAACTCCGCGCGCACTTGCCATCAGAAGCGTCGCGGCCATAGAAGCAGGAAAGATAAGCTTTATTGTTCAAAGCGGCGAAAAAGTGAGTTCACGCTCATAGATCCAGGGAATGCTTTATTGTCTCTCAGCGATACAAGAACTAGATTTTCTTCTCTTTCGCGATATCGCGAGCTCGCGCGTTCAAGCTAAAACCGTTTGTCATATAGATGAGATACCACGTTAGCCATAGGAGTATATATATGTAGGGTGGCATTGATTAATGTCTCATCGCTTGGTCTAGCGCTATATTGCAACAGCGATAGTCTGATTCAAGTGTGAGATTTCCTATAGAATGTGAGCTTCCTAACTTTCGGCTAATTGATTGGCTTTGGCGTGGCTGCTGTGAATGTATATATATACATATATATTCATATGAATTTTACTTTCGAACTATCGCTTGAACAGTAATAATACTTTACAGCGAAATTTTGAAATAATCGTGCACATGCAAAGGTCGATCTTGGTTCAAAATTGCGGTTTTCTCAGCTCATTAATATTCTTCCATCCTGCTATCCTTTCAGGCCAACACATCGACCCGTCGGCTGAAGCCCCCTAACTAATTCGTCAGTCGTAAATTCCCTTAAGTGAAAGCCGTGAAATCGTGGATTTCTCCAAGTTATAGATCGTAATCTCAGTTTTAGTACGTGCATTTATCTCAAAATTGCTATTGTTGAAATAATTGAAGTAGACATTTTTCGTATGTACGTAAAAAATAATATTAATTAAAAGAAGAGTATATTGGCTTTTAATGGTATTAACACCTCCCGCGACAATCGGTGACGTTCAGGCGCAGTTTTAACGCGCTCGTAATTAATAGTATCTTTAATTGCCAGCATTTCTGTCGTCGTCTACGCAGCAGTGCGCGCGCGCACGACACAAAGAGAGAGAAAACCAAATCGTATTAATTGGCCAAGTCCACTTCTTCCGGCGGTTTGAATTATGAGAGGTACGGCAAGCTGGAGTTCTCGCGAGCTTTTTGCATGCGCGCAGGCTTCTGCGATAAATCGCGAGCGGTCGCGCAGCGAGAAATAGATTTTTGCTGGTCCGCCGGCGGTGGTCCAGAGAAGCACGGGAACCGGGAAAACAAGACGAAAGCGAGCGCTGAATAAATGCTCGGTGCGTCGTCATCGCTGCATTAGGACCGTTGCACGCTATCCAGTATATCCGACGCTCGTAATTTTCCAGAGATGCATTGTTCGGCCGTTAAGCGGCCGAATGGCGCGACGTGTGATAAGTATGCGCAGCAGCTCTTGTACTCGCGCCTTTTCGCTACTGCTACCTCAATCAATTTACTTCCGCTTCTGGATTAATGAAATCTTACTTTTAGCTATACGAGGACCTACAATTTACAGCTAATTTTCCGACTGATTTACGTAAACTACTTACTATTCTCTGCCCTTGCTGCCTTATTTCTTATCAAGAATTCCTGATGCATGGGAAATGCAGTGCTCAAATGAATTTATAAAATATATATCGCGAGGCGGCCTATTCAGACTTCATACTACGCAATCGTGATATATGTGAAGCAGCGAACGAGTTCTCAACTATCTGACGCTCAAATCTAGTTTATCTAGAAAAAAAAACCGAAGGCCGTTTGCAGAATCTCCTAACGCGAAATATGGATATCGCCTTCGTCATTAGTTTATCGCCTACTCTGCGGTATAAAAACAAAGATGGCAATAATTTTCAAACTCGTACGGCTAGAGCGCCACTGCGCGGCCGTAATACTGGATGGCTCATATTTATCAAAAGCACGCTGACAAGGGGGAAATGCGTCTGCGCCCAAAAAAGGCACTAGAGTTCAGCTCTCCTCCGATTTTTTTCACTCATTCACAGAACTATTTTACCATTTCGTCCCCTCGTATATAGCTCTCTTTTGCATAGTATCTGTCTGATACAGAGGCAATCACGCGCGATGAAACGCGCGCATAAACTTCGTAAGCTCTTTGACAGCTGTGACTAAAGGGGATCATTCCTGACGCCCCACGCACGATAAATAACAACATCGTGCTCATGAAATTTTGTTCACATCAGCTCAGACAAGCGTAGTTTGATGGCGCGACTTTTATTATTCCTCAGATTTATGTATCCATTAAACTTTACGCTTATTATTGTTATATTTTTTTAATTAAACGTACGAATTTAAAGGTTTTTTTATAACTGTTCGCGCGTTATGTTGTTTCACGCTCGCGTTATCTCGAAATTCTCACATTTTTGTGTACATTCATCAGAGCGCACGTTTAATTGTGCATCGAAATTGATAATCTCTTGTATTGATAGCTTTTTGGCGATATTCCATGCTCGCGTGCAGGACTGCAAAAAGTTTGGCAACCCAAGCTCGGCGGACGTTAATTCAGTTAACTCTGTTTATAAGTGATATTAAGTGAATTAATGTCACCTTAACACGACTAAAGTTGTCAAGTATATATACGCGCATCCGTTGTTCTCGAATATTTGCATATGAGAGGAAAGCTATGTGAATAGAATTCCAACGTGTATATATATAAATATCTATCACCCATCGCTGACGATTCCATCTTGCCTGCATGAAATTCATACAGGCTAACCCGTAAATTAATTTCGCACCGAACCGAAACTCTTGTTATTGATCGAAACGCGTAAAGAGACATGCAAGAACAATACCCGTGGAAAAGCCGTTAGCTCGCGCATACGCGAAAAATGGATATTGATACGAAAAATTGATAATAAAAATATACATAAACCTCAAAGTGTTTGGGTGCGCGTTTATAATATATGAAAATATTTTTCATGCAGTCCCGCCAAAAGAAAATATTCCTACATGTTGTGCCTGTGTGTATGTAGGGGGAGGGGGCGAATATAACGATGTTAAATTTTACTTTTACGTGCGACATAAATTTCAGAGATTAAAATGTCACAGGTCGTAGTTTACCAACGCGCAAACTGCTTGCAGCATATGTCTTACTTCAAAGTGTTTATGGCTTATAAAGTGACATTCGACGTCACAACCTTGTTTTCCTGCAGAAAAAAAACAAATTAATGAGCGTGTGAGTTTGCAAGCAACGTTATTTTTTTATCATTATTAGTTTCAATAAGTTGAAATGAAAAAGTAGGGCTTGACGCGCGTTCGTTTATAATATACACTTTTGTGGCACACCAATCTCTGTCTCGGTAAATCTACTTCCATATCCTTCTCTCTTACTCGCTTACACATCTTTTCGCAGGTCGTAAACGACTTGATGCAACTGCATCCGGCCGCTGTGCCTCTAGTGTGCGATGCAACATGCAAAGCAGAAAGGCATTTACAATTTAAGCACCATAATGCTTTTTCTCGGGCGAGCTTACACGCTCGTTTTTACGGTCTTTTTTTGTCGCAGCGGCAGCCGCAGCAGCAGCTCAATTTTACTCCACGTTGGAGTAACGTCGTTTAGTCCCCCAAGAGGTTACGCAGGCGCCGTTGCTTTTACCGCGGAATTCTACGTGTACAACAGCTTTGCTCTGGATTCCCGTTAATTCGAGAACGCTGGCAGTTCGTTAAAGCGAAGCTTGAATAAAAAATAAATCCTACGAATGCTTCTCTATAAGATATATGTATTCCCTTAGGCTCGTGTGGACTGGCAAAAAATGCATGCAAGAGGAGAGACGACCGGGTCTCAAACCTTAACTCAAGTGCACCATCCTTGTAATTTTCCCCGAAGCAAAGGTAAGGGATACAAAGACAGTAGAAAAGTATAAAAGTAAAAGTCAGTGACCCAGTTACAAGCTCACGTAAAAATCTACGCCTATACTGGCCGTAGACTGACATTATCCTTACGTTGCCGTATTATCGCTTGGGTACGTCTTTGATACTTTTGACACGCAGCTCTTTGATACCAAAAATGCACTTTCTACTTATATTGGGACATAACCTTCTTATTGCGAGTCCTGTACTTATTTAGCTTTAGGAAAAAATTCTAATTTTATCTTGGTTTTGAATAAAAAAACTTTAAATGACTGACGAACATTTTAATTAAAACTGTTTCATTGCTTGAAAGAAATATACTGAAGCAACATAAACGATTTATCAAAATTTTTATTTTTATCCACTCGATCAAATTGGCAATTAAAATTATTATGGTGATCTGTATTCTTTGTTTGTATAATTTCAAGAACTTGTTAGCAAATTTCTTACTCCACTTCAAAATTTCTCTGTTATGCTATACTAATTTCCAATATTATGTTTCAGTATACAAAAAGAAAACGAACTTATCGTCGACGCAGTGCTGACTGCAGACCTAGCCGAAGGTGCGCCGTGCCGTGATGGCATTTTCCCTGTAGCTGCAGGATTACTTTTTTCAGGAAGGCACTTGGTGCACCACCGAGAGCGCTAGAGTTACAACTTCCTTTATATCCAGCAATAATCACGTTTTACTCTCTCGGCACTGCAAATACGATGGGGATGCGATGCGGTTTCTGCACTCATCACGAGCAGGTGAATTGACTTATTTGACATGAACTTACATTAAAGTAAAACCCTATTGCGATAGGATTAGAGAAAAGAATGGAAACGGAAATTCATTTCTTTTCACAAATCTTGTTTTAATGGCATAGTTCTGAAAATTACCATCATCAGAAATGCACATTTATTAACTCTTACGATGAAGGATATAACAAAGCATAAGATCAATTTATCTAACAATTTTTGGTTTTTAATTGAATTTTTAAATTTGATCGACGTCTCTAGACTGAGTTTCAATTAATCGCTAAGACTTTCAAGTGCTATAACATCTTGTAAATGATTTTTTAATAAGACTGTTCTTGCGAGAGAGTGAGAGAGAGAGTAGAGTAGAGTAGAGTATGCTTTATTTGAATTAACAAAATATGAGAGAGAGAGAGAGAGAGAGAGAGTATTTTACTTTATACAGTTTCGATAGCTTGGCATGTATTCTCCGTATTCTAAACTTACTATGCTATATATTTAAAAGTTACGTCAGCTTAGTTGGTATTTCTACTTTTTTAAATAAAAATCTATATTACATTGTTTAATTTCTCAGAGCTAATAAGGTATTAATTCACATTTAACTTGAATATCTTTTAAGCTTCCGCATGAATGGCTCAAACGCTAAGGCAAGTCTGGTACAAAAAAACTTCATTTTATGCCTTCATTATCTATGCTAATTAGAACTCTCTCGTGCACTCTTAAAGACCAAGATAATACACTTAAAATTGATGCGTATGGCGCGGAGCTACGAAGAACGTCCGGAACGTGAAAGCGGGATACATTTTGTCTCTCGTGCATCGTGAACCACGTGGGTGGGTTACATTTTTGTGGAAGGTTGTGACCCACGACAGGTTACATACATATATTTCAATAATTACGAATTCTGCCCCCGATACACTTAATGGTAGCTGTTTTGGAAAAAGTTAAAGAGTGTCTAAATATTTTAAGTATTTTAAATAATATATGGCTGATGTGTACTCAATTTTTGTTATTACTCTTTATAATAACTGTCATATCGAAAATGACATAAAGATTTATGACTATTTTAACTCATCTATTGAGAAAAGTTTCAGAAGATGACAATGCATTCTCCAAGTTGATGGTGAAGTTTTGATATTTACATACGTGACAGCATAATGACACGTCGAACAAAAACGGTTTTAATCAACATAAATTTACGACGCCTCGAGCCTCAAAAAAGTAACAAACGTGATTTAATAAACGAAATGCTCCGTGGACGAGACCGGCGATGGCTCCGTGGTAAACCACCAGCCTCCCGGTCAAGGGGTCGTGGGTTCGAGCCCCCATCAGCGCGATCAGTTTTTTCAGATCCGATGGAAATCTTACTCACGACACCGGGTTTGAGAAAGGCGTAGGTATGATGAGCCTACCCTGGAAACTTTCGAACGCTAAAATGCATCTAGAAACACAACACGATACGTTGTGAGGCCATGAACTTTCGAGTTCGAAAAAAGTCACCCATTTATTATTTTTTTTTTTTTAATGCTCCGTGGACGTGATTTTGCTAAATTGTGATGGATGCTGTGACAGTACTAGAGTAAGCAACTACGGCGTCGTGAGTCAACACCATTTCATCGGTTGCTGTACACGTATATCGCATTTATTACGCGTATATACAAAGCATTTGTTCTCTCCATGGGATATCTTATAGGAAAGTATTTTCTCATGTTTCTAGTCATGCGAGACTGGCATTATCTGTATTTACCTTACATTATTTACTTCAAGATGAGAATAGCCAATCTAATATCTTACTTCTTGTACAACGATCGATAATGTCTCCCTGTTTATGAAATAACGACGATGCTTGATATAATGATATAAATGTGGACTGGATATTAAAGGATTATTTTAAAAAAATATATAAAAGTTATATCTTCAAAAGATAAATGATCAGCGGATTGTTTAAAAGCGTATTATTTTAATAAAGAAAGAATGGATTTTCGATTTTCGAGAGAGCTGAGAAAGTCGTAGGTGGAATAGTGATCTGTCCACTCACATGTTTGAATTCTATAGCATAATTATATAGAGACTTCGATTTAACTTAGAACACCCACGAGAGAAGCTTCCAATTAGTTCCTCCTCAGGCGCAACAATGCCTAGACCCTGGACAAATGAAGATGAAGGAGCCCGAGTTATTGCACACTGCAATATAGGGAATTAATTAATCGCTTGAGATCTTGGATGGAACTGGATAGGAACTAAATTCATACATCGGTAACTTTTAATTCAAAAAATAATGTATTCTTTGATATATTTTATTCCTGAAGATATAGAGTAAATGTGAAAACCGTATAGCAAGCAAAAAACGGTTGTACAAGCTTAACAGCTTATATCTAGCACTCAATATCTAAAAAAAAAAACGTAAAAATCTGTACTTGCGTTACAAAAAATATGGTGTGCACCAAGGGCGTAAAGTGGGCTTTTTGGCCTCGTGTGGTTGCAGTGCTCGTCTGCGGCTCGTAAACGCCCTCGCCTTCGGCTCGGGCTAAGTCGCCTTGACTCGTACTGCAAACTCCACACTCGGCCTAAAAAAAGCCCACTTTACGCCCTTGGCACACAATATACTATTTTGTGTTTCAACTTTATTCAAGGCACAGATAATATTTTATCTTTACTTTCATGTCGTTTTTATTTTAAACTGAGAAGCTTAAAAGTGAATACTTGTCCTCTCAGCACATTTATTGCCAAACAGTTATCAACATTGGTAAAAAATATAAGTCGTTTAATTGAATCACATCATCATTGGTTTACACGTCTCAATCAATTTGCAACTGCACGAAAAATGCATATTTCTTTTATAGAGATTTAGTTACTATTTAACGGGAAAACTATATGCGTCATCTGAAATTATCACGCTGCCAAATTTCTAAGATTTATCGACCACTTGTGAACTGTGAAGCTTTTATGTCTGAATTTTCAAAAATTTGAAGAGAAGTCATTAGTACCTATGCTGTCAAGCTCAATTGCAGACTTTTTTTTAATTCGTATCGCACCATTGTCACTTTCCTTCTCCCCCCCTCTCTCTCTCTCTCTCTCTCTCTCTCTCTCTCTCTCTCTCTCTCTCTGACTATTTCGCTGTTCGATAGCACAGAAAGTATATGTGCTCAGAAAGGGCGAAGAATCGCTCGCCATTACTATTGCGCGGAACATTATTACCCATGCGGCAGAACCATAAAACGTGGTAGGAAGCAGCAGCAGCCCTTTTGTTTTACCGCATCGAGGAAAGTGCCGGGCAGAGCTCAAGAGTGATATATATAGCACAATTCAAAGAGCAGTGGTCGCACATCCTTAGAAGATAGGAATGTGCCGTGTTCGCCGACTCGCATCGAGCAGCAGCTATTTCAAAGCTCTGTATTGCGATCTATAAAGTATAAATCCTTCCATCAATGATAATTAAACACACATCTCGATCAAACGTGTTTCTTTTATTCGTTTCGCTAACAAGTATTATCAAGGCAAATATCTTTGATGGTATAATGCTCTCTAATTTGACTAGAAAAGTATTTGCATTCTAAACTCATCAATATCCATTAAACAGTGATGACGACTATTCTAGCTTTTCACCGTTGAAGCGCGTTGTTTTTGAAAGTCATTTAAACAAGTTAAACATAGTGTATGACAATAAAACGTAATAATATTTTTACAACTTATTTTTTGCAACCAGATAATAGTTATTTTATTTGAATTCTTGTTGTATGCACTCTTGATACATTTTTTATAAAACGCACGTAGTCGTGTGGCTAGCGCGTAAGAAAAAATTTATTAGAATTCACCTGCCGGAGAAAACGACTAATATTCTTATTTTTCCAGGTAAACATTTTTACACAAAATGTTAATTAGCAACTTTTGAGAGGTGCGTGTAGCTTCGAATTTCTCTTTTGAAACCGCTTAATGAATTGTTATTGTTTTCTTACTTTTTGAATGTGTGGAAGGGCAAATTAGTTCTGGTTACCATGGTAACACGATAGAACATGTCAAATCTTGCAACGTATAGTGAATGAATAATTTGAAAATAAAAGCCAACTTAAACATGCAGTGCATTCGGAATGACGCAATATTTTTCTATTACTAATCCTCTTGATTTTCTCGAATGAAAAAGTTTCGTCTTTGTTGGCAAACACAGTCAAGGAATACAAAGCATGCAAGGCGCTGCGGGCAACAAATAAGAATAAAGAAAGAATGAACAAATCTAAGCTAGTCTGAAGTGAGGATACAGAGAAATTCACGGCTAGTAACTTACTTTTACGAAAATCCTCTTTCTCACGCGCATAAACTTTTAGAGTCGTCTCACAGTTTACATCAGCGAACGCGTATAACTCACATTTTAGCCCTGGGCCTCGTAAGTATGCGTTTCGATCTCAACGTAGAACTATACTCGCGTGTACGGTATTCGCTCCGAGTGTCAACTCCGTCGAATTTATTCTATTCCATTTGAAAGCGAAGGTGGTAAAATGTGCGCGCTCTATAAATTTCGGTGGTAGCACAACGCGTTCTCAAAGAGCATCGTAAGGGAAAAACATAAAAAAATAATTATGAAAAAAACGTGGCAAGAGAAAAAATTCACGAGCTTTATATGCGCTGGGCAAAGCAAAGCCCTTTGCTCGTAGTTTATAATAAAATTTTAAGGAATCGCGCGGGCAAGACAGAAGCGACTCGTATCGCTGTCTGCGACTGGGGAGCAGGATCTGCGCGAACTCCGCTCGGCGGTGGTTGCGCGCTTTGACTGAAGGGACTCGTGCGGCTGGAGCGCCCACGCCGGTATTCCACAAGCTTCCCCCTACTTTCCGCGCGCCAGCGCTGGAGCCGAGCAGCATCCTCTCTGGACACCGTGACGCGCACGCACGAAATCCCCCACCACATGTATGACTCTCTCTCTCTCTCTCTCTCTCTCTCTCTCTCTCTTGCACGCGCGCGCTCGCTTGTTTACTCTCGCTCTCGCAAACCAAGTTTTTTCGTTTCAAATTCCACGTTTTTTCCTCTTTGACATTTGGGCAGTTGACTCAAAGACTAATGAATGAAAAACAACCCTCGCGTTCTGTGTGTGAAAGCGAACCCAACAAATGTTGATAAAGTTTAGTAACTCTCCATTTATTTTAAAATAACTGGGTGACGATAATACGACCGCAAAGCGAAGCCTTTCAAGGTAATATTGAAACGGTTATGTACAGGAATATAGAATACAAGATTAAATAAAAATAGTTGTATTCATAGATCAAGTCAAGAGATTAAGATCAGAAATGGCTATTAGGAGCCGAGATATAATTCAATTAATGAAAAATAGCCCCATCTTCACTGGATATGGCATATTATCAGAGTTTTAACCTCAGCGTGCTTTTAACGGGCGCGCGAATGCATGTAGGTATTTCATACGACCATGCAAACAAATGTTTCATATAGATTGCTTTTATTATCTTGCAAAGATAAGGGTATACGTTTACGCGCGGATTCAACGTTAACATGGATAAATGAATTCATTCATTGGGATTGCAGAGATACATTGAATTGAATTAGCTAATATATTGCTTACACTGTGATATTTATGCATAGAATAGCAAATTAGTTAAATTATTTGAAATAACATAAAGGATGATCGTATCGGTTAAATAAAGGCAAGGGATTTAATTTAATTACCGTAACTCTCTCCTCTAGTCCAATCCTAGCTTAGTCCTTCCGTGTATTTTCAGCTTAATTAAAGCTTGAAACTAAAATAACCCTGTAAAAATGCTTTAAAATTGAGTGTAAAAACAAACTGATGATCAAGTCTAATCTATAGCGCTTTATGGGAGGTTGATCTAAATTGTTTCTAGTCGCAGCCATAATATTGCCGTTTCGCGTAATCGTTGTTTCCTGTTTATACACCGGCTTAACGCTGTTTTACACATTGCTCGCTTCGGGATCTCATCACCTCGAGGATACAACGTTTCGATATGGCCATAGATTTTACCCTTCATCTTGCGTACACATATCTTTCAGGCATTAGCTCGCGAACGAGCTAATGCGCGCAAAGCACGTGACTTATCATCTCAATCGAAATTTCAACCGCTCGATGTAATTTATCGCCGAAACTATCGAAAATGGTTCACGCGCAATGCAAATTTACGAGCTGCTACAATTTAATAAAACCTTTTATCGCTGCTGACAGATTTCCAATGAGATTTAACTTGTTAACACGTTTACGTTGTAAAATTCATCGCAGTTTCCTGCACTTCGTTACTATTTTACGATGTCATTGGCAATGACACGGCGAACCTCGCGGTGAACAGTATAAGCGGAGATTAACCTATTATTGGTCACCCGAACGTTCCTGCTTTTGAACTGTTTTAGAGACCTAAATCAGATTTTGGAAATTGTGTTGGATCGAAAATGTTAGTATACCTAGATAACAATATTCGGGCCCGTGTACATCCGTAGTTCCACTCGTACGATTCGCCAAACTTATGGACTTACAAAGGCTTCAAAATAACAATTTTTGTTTTGATATATATGCTTAAATTTGTTATTGCTATTACTTGCTACCACTGCTATTACTTATATATACGCTTTTGTGCGCACAAATACACACACACGCTCACACGCACACACAGGTTAGCGGGACTAAGGCCAGGCGTTAAACTCAGCTCTCGATACGAATCTCAATATGTATATATGTATAGACGCGTTTTGTGGCCTGAGAGAGTTGATGTTGTTACTGACCAACGAGCCGTGCTAATGAAAAATTCTTGTCGGCGGCCACTGCTACACTGTCCTTTCTCCTTCGCTTAGTCCTTCCTCATGCAGGCGACGCAAACTTTCAAGTAGGTATGACAAAAAACAAAGTAGGAAAAGAGACTTACAAAAGAAAAGTTTGAACCGGACTGATTGTGAGTCGGAAAAAAGTTGAAAAAGCCAAGATAATGTAAAAATTATGCTTGAAAACTTGTTTTTTTTTCCTATTGAACGCCCTGTAAAGTTGTAAATAATAGCCTTGCCTGAGAAGATCAATATGAAAGCATTTTTTTAAGCGAGCAATTAAACGAAAGCAATTCACAGTAGTATACTAATTTAAGTATTATTGTATTTTAAAAAACATTTAACCTAAAGCAAAATGGTTTTGAAATAATTGTAGGGCATGAAATTCCTTTATAAAAAAATATCCTTAAAATTATTATGTTGCTAAATGTTGAATACGAATAACAAAAGTAATTCATGCATAAATGTAACTGTTCATTTACCGACTTGCACTAATTTAATTCAACAAAAACAAAAATAAACACAGCATTTCAATATTACATCAGATCATGAAAAAAAAATCAATGTAGTATTCATACATGATATCATAGTTAATAAATTGTTGTTTATACACACCTCTTGAACTTCAATGTCGAATCTGAATATTTAACTGAATGCATTCTTGTATCTTGTAAGTGAATGAATAAAAATGTCGATCAAGTAGTTGGCAAAAAAGACTCACTCAACCAGAACACAAAAAAAAACTTTGAATGAACGACTCACAAACTAGCATTCATATTTAAAAGAATTATTTGTAGGAAAGATGCTAAAATGAATGCAAGTCAAGAACATTATAGCCATCTAATTATTGATCAACCGTTTATTGCGCTACAACTCCCCAGAAGGACCTCGTTACGATGCATAGTGTAGCCTAACGAGCAAATGAAGTGAGAGCTCCCGGAGCGAAGAGTTATGGATGCAAGCGCCGTCATGCATATACACAGGCGCTTTAGGAATCACGGAGAAGGAAAAGAAACAAGAGTAAAGTAGTGGGAGACAGCGAGCTGCGAGCGAACAGCAGCAGCAGCAGCAGCAGCAGGTTGCAATCTTGAGCTTATGATTCAGTTCGGCCGTGGCATCGTCGGCACACGGGTATATTACCGGTTTCCTTAATCGAGCGTCAGCAACATCTCTTCCACACTTACAAACACTGAAACATTATTCTTCGAAGAGCTATCGGTCAGCAACAGCGAGTGACGATATAATGCTTGCTTGTCGGAAGACTGCGGAAATTGGTAAGCTGAGTTATATGACCTATCTTCGACTGTAGAACTCCTTGAATTACCGGCACGAAAAACGAGTGTGATTTCCTTCATCAAAGTGAAAAGTGTAAACTTCTACTGATACATAAATAAGTGTGTTATGTCGCACATTCTGCAAATTTGTGAACGCAACAGAACGGTTGGAATATTTTTTCTTATACGCTTTTATTAATGTTGTACTTTTCTGACTTAACAAAAGCAATATTTTAGCCCCTTTTGCTCTAGTAATCTTAAATTATATTTCAATCAGAAAACCGATAACGTTCACGTATGAAGCATCCAGTATATAGAGATAAGAAAAATATCTAGTAATATAATCTTTTTAAGATTGTACAAACATTTCGGATTTTCCTTTAAAAATTTTGAGATAATATGGTTAAGATTTTAGAATATATAAAATGAATCCACGCAGTTATTTCCATATTATTTATCTGCAAGAGGAGCGCACGTGATATAGGTATTTCAATTTTCCTCAAATTCCTTCTTTTTCTTACCTCGTATGTTGGCAATATGTACAGCCGTTCCCTATCCTTGAAAATATGAGTACCCAAATGTTATAATGGAACTTCGAAATCGCGAAAAACTGCTTACGTACGGATTACGGGTGAATTCTATCAATATAACTGAAATCCAATTGCAAAAGTTCGATGATGTACCTTAGATTAAATTATATACTTATCATTACATCTACTAAAATATACAGCAAAGTTATGCTATAAAGAGATATCAACCCGTACATTCATTGGGACCAACCATATATAGTCTGAAAATCCGTTTAAGCTGTGTGATATAAGCTCGAGTCTCCCCCTGTGTCAATAATAGATACGAATACGCGACTAATAATCCTATAACAAGATCTACTTTATGACAATTCAAAAGCCGGAAATTGTAACCCCAATATTTTTGATCGTCTCTCATTAAACTTTAAACGTTATTTTTTGTACTATTCATAAAATCTCTAAGCTTTTAATTCTATGTATGATATAAAACGATCAAAATATTAAATATTTCTTAAATACTAGTAATACATATGCACTTACGATATAATAGCATTAACATTCTCAGATCCAGTTGTTCATTATGGGTATGCGTTATGTTAATTTGCGACATGCAATGGCATTGCTCAGATCGTTCTAGATGTACATAAAGTCGACTTAGAAAACTATCGATTCTCTTAGATTTTCTGCATCTGAAATTGTATTTAAAAAATCAATGTTAAATTTAACAAAATAATAACGATTTTTTTTAGAAATTAAAACAAACAATTTAGCAAAAATAAAAGAGAAAAATTAGAATAAATATAACAATGCTTTATGTAAAATAGCATTTATAATACATGCGCATGAATCCGGAAATTCAAAGCTAAACCAAAACAATGCCTTTTCTCGATTTTTTCGTTTTCTCTCGTTATTTCCTAGCAGTGCGCAAGTACAATAATACGTTTTGTCGGAGGAATGGATTTATGAGAAAAAATGTAATGTCTTTTATTTGCTCAAAATAAAAGAATGTTTGTTCATTTCAATACGAATACTCTCTTGTTGAATTCGTATTTGCTCTCTCCCAACAAGAACTGATGAAGCAGCGAGCGTTTCTGAATGAAACATTCAGTAGAAGCAGATCATTTTAAATGTTAACCTACAGTCGTTTTTTGTACATACAACTCTTTTTACATTGTCATTATTATTTTTTAACAAAAACTAAATTTTAACCGTAATTTTGTAAAATTTAAATCGTTAGTTATGATTATATGAAATCTAGTTAAGCTAATACTTGTTCAGGAAAAATTTTAGACACGACGATAAGAGGCAATCGATGATTGACTATCTTATTTAATTTATCTAGTTATCATTGAGAATCACAAATTACGTACTATTTAATATAAAGGATTTACATGAAGATAGTTTTCAAGGACAGCGGTATATCGTGTAAACTTCGAGTACCCGGTATCGCCTGCCTCTCGGTGACCAATCGAGATTTGTTGATGCAATATCCTATATAACGAATGCGTAGGCGTACGCGGATGAAACAGGTAACCACGTATAACGGGTGCAACAGCTTTATCAAATAGTGCCTGCATACATCGGATAAATCAAGCCCCGGCTTTTTTGCAGCAGCCAGGCTTCGACATTCATAGCCCATCACGCTATTTTTCCACGTTCCATCAATAATTTTTTCTCCCTTAAATTGCGTTATTTTCCAACAGAACGGCATATTTGTCGTTGACACTTTTGTTATTTCAAATATTAAATTTCTGTTTCTATAGTGAAACATTTCCATGTTTTGGAACGTCCGGTTAAAATGTAATGTATTTTTAGAGCATTGCCAGAATAATATTTTGTACATCGATACTCTTCACATATTATGAAACTTTGTTTTTAATGACGCAAAAGTGAATTTCATGGTGAGTTTGAATGTAGTTTTTGTAGTCTCTAACACTGTACGTGGAAACGAGAGAAACTGATTTCTTGCTTCGTTTGCTAATATTGGTATAGGAAAATTTTCCGTTCACTTAAGTTTGAAGACGCTGTAATCTTTTCATTTACGCGTGCTTTAACATTTGCGAAATACGCAAGGATTTCGTAAATGCTATATAACGCGATGCAAGCATAAACTATATTCATCATTGTCAAGAGTAATTTGTCTTCTTTTTCCGTTAAAGTATAAACACAACATGCTAGGAAACCAATAATTTAAAAAAAATAATAAAATTATCTTGTAAATTGAATTTTCATAAGAAAATATAAAACTCGCAAGAGAACAAAGCGTGTATTAATAAGTCATGCTATACCCTGGTAGAAACCGGAATCCCATTATTGGCTAGTTCTTAGACTGCGAATCCAAGAACTAGGTTGTTTTCTTTGCCATTTCTTAGGCTGAATGAAACGCTTTTTAACCTATTTATTGGATAGTTCTTGAATTCACTCTGCCTACCTTGTTTCTGAGTACAAACAGCCCATTTAAAGTTGGTCGAGTAACACAACTGAATTACACGTGGCTTATCGCGGTTCGAGGTTGGAATTGGAAAATCGTAGCTAGTAGGCTTGGATTCGAGTTTTTTGTTTAATGTAAAGTATAGAATAATTATTTGCATCAGAAAAAATTATGTCTGCCCGGGGATTTGAACCCATGCCCTGCACGAGGTCAAATAAATAAACGGTCGTGCGCCTTAACCAACTAAGCCACGCAGACGTTCTTCCACACGAGCCCTGCGAACTTCGCCATATGTTTAAATTATAAAAATTATTCAGTTTACGCCTAAATATTAATAATTGTGTATCTTTCATCCAAAAAAACTAATTGATTTATTGATACTTTCATAAAATATAATTCTCACTCATAAAAATACACAAAATATCCCTACATTTGAGGAATTTAAAATGTCTAGTTTTTTCACATTTTACTTAGCCAGTTTCTGCCTTTACGACCATTTTAAATAGGCACTTTTCTACCAGGGTATGTATGCTAATTAAAAAATGCACGATCAAACGGAAATTATATACCACACTGAATAAAATTGTATTTTACCTCGATACGCAACACCATATTTCAAATAAAAATAATTCTGCTTCTGAATTTAATTTCAGTCGTAAAGTCAATAAAGTGTTCCATTGTAGCGCAATTTTTCATTAAATTCTCAACTAAATGCATTTTCAGCAAAATTAAAAAGTAAAACGTTACACCTGGCGCTTAAAATAGTACGAATCCGAAAAAAATCGTCGGCTTCATCTCGAATGTCAATTTAAAATGTCGATATGAAATAAGCAAAGCAAAGCAAAGCAAAATATTTGAATCAAGACCACTTTCGGCTTAATATGTATGTTTAATTTCGTGATAAGTTAGCTTTGCGGAGATTGCAAAGCGTTATGAATTATTGTACAATGCAAGAGAATTATCTTCGCAAAATATTTTAAATTGCTTGAATTGCAGGAGGAAATACATTCGTGCAGGATATATCTCTAAGTTTTGTGTACACTAAAAGAGCTATAAGTTGCACAATACGCAGATGCGCGCACTTATGCGTATACATAATTTTAAATGTTAAAAAAGGCATTTTTAAATTTCCAGGAATTCAGCTTACTGCAAAAAGGTGTCAATATTAAGATTACAAATGGAAGTGTCACCGAAATTCGTTGAAGCGAAAACGGACCGCTTTCTGCCGTCAGAAAGATGGAGGATCATAAAAAATATCCTAATGATCGGTACCGCATTCATGATCCACTTTACGGCTTTCATGGGTGCAAGCAATCTTCAGAGTTCTGTCAATGCCGATCAGTCGTTGGGGACATTCACACTTGCTGCTATTTACGGAAGCTTGATCTTCAGTAACATATTCCTGCCTGTGTTAGTTATAAGGTAATTATAATTTATCGCCGTATCCGTAAACAATTTTAATGAAAAGTGAAAAATATTTATTTAGAATTTTTCACAACATCCTTATACCTCCATAATTCATTATTCTCAGATACGATCGTTACGTCATAAATAAAAATAACGTGAAATGAAAAGTAACGCTCAATTTTATGAATATACAAGTACTTCACGAAAGCTTGTTAATAAAATCCCGATATACAACCTTGTATCTCAATCTCGCGCTTCTACAGTAATCACAAGGAAATATTGACTTATTCAGGGTTTTCTAATGGATCGTACTTTTAATGTAATTACAAAAGGTCGTATAAAGGTATAGGCTACTATATTTTCAAGAAAAATAAAGCTGAGACTGTAATACTTAAAAGTAATCTCTTCCTTTGAGTGCTCGTGATAATAAAAAGAGTACTATACACAACAGGAGTCATTATGTTAAATCCCTATGTAATGTGCTTTCGCGCCCAACTCTTTCTACTGATCGATGAATCGTTGGGTGGCGACTCTCGTTAACGACCTGAAAGGCAGAGACTGTAGCTTTAAAAAAAAAAGAGGACGAGAGGTTCGGAAAGTATAGGAAAAAGTGCGTTAAGTACGTTTTTTTATTGCTCTAGATGCGAGAGCTCAGTCCAACTAGAAGTGTTGCTTTATATGGATGTACTCTCTGCTTTTATTCATTAATAGAAGAGTCGCAGTCGAGGATAAAGAGTGATTAGCACTATTTTTCCATACCTAGGTCAGATCGTCGAAAGCTTCGAAAAGAAAGTTTTAATTTATTTTAAACGAGTAAACCCGCACACGGCACACAAAGTCGGCGCAACACGCGAACGTAGCATTACGGCCTGAGTAATAGTGCAAATCAGCTTATTCACTCAACTCACAGCTTTGTAACTAACTCCGATTGTACGTATGTACAATACATTTCGTCTGCTTGCTCAATCGATAATCGCGTTAATAACAAACTGTTGCAGCTGGCTGGGCTGCAAGTGGACCATAACGCTGACGTTCGTTGCGTACATGCCCTTCATCGCCGCCCAGTTCTATCCACGTTTCTACACAATGATACCCGCGGGTCTGGCGGTGGGCCTTGGAGGTGGACCTTTGTGGTGCGCCAAGTGCACCTACTTGACGGTCGTCGCCGAGGCATACGCCACGGTCTCCGAGCTCAACGCAGACGTCCTCGTAACGAGGTTTTTCGGCCTCTTTTTCATGTTCTACCAGATGGCGCAGGTTTGGGGCAATCTCATCTCTTCCGCAGGTGAGTACGTTACTAGTAGCCACGCGCACGCTCTGACATGAGTTTCATCATGCGCTTTGTTGGACGCGCTGATTAGAAAATCTTTGAGCGAGCAGCTACCACGTGCGTGGGCACACGCTACACGCGTATACTGCGTTGCACGTAGGAAAGAGATAAAATTGTCCGTTGTTATAGTCGAGTAAATTATAAGCAATCTTCTTTGCACTGCTGGTCTGATTTTTCTCGAATAAATTGTCTATACTTGTGCTTTTGCAAACTAATCTCGAAGAAGCGCGATTAATCAAATTTGAAAACGAATTATAGAAGTGAAGTCATTTGTACGATCAATGACGCCAGCCAGCCAGCGATAATCTGTCAGCGCAACAAAGCGGAAAAAATGTCTGGTCAACCTCGCGAGAGTAGAACCGCGTGTAAAAAATAACCGCAGTATATAAGATACCGCGATTTTCAAAGAATTAGAAAAGTTTCGAAAAGAATAGAAGCATCATCCATCCTATCCAGTCAGGGTCGATTAACCTAGATATTTCATTCGGGAAATGCTGCTCCGCATGTGTGTGTATGGTGTGCGTGCTCGGAGAGAAAGTTATATCATCCCCTCCGGAAGGAGAAGGAGGAAATGATTGTGCACGTTTGTCTCGGGCTTTTATATTCTCAATGCAAATGTAACCAAGAGTGAGTGCGGGCGTTTATTGAATTGTCCGATCACGACACGCTCTAAAGAAATCGGTGAACGAGAGCTCTCTGAGCTAAAAAGACGAGGAAGAAAGTTTTTAAAGAAAGCAGAGAAAGAGACTGAAAGCGAGCAAACTCTCGGAGCAATTGAAAGGAAATTTATCTACGTACCCTTGCTCTTGGCTAAGAGTGGACTCTTCGATTTATCGTAAATGAATCTATGTGTACAATAGCCATGCTTGTTTATTCAGTAACGCTATATAAGGATACGTTCAGAGCAGCGGGAAAATGATTTGTCACCTGAGAAGGCGAGCAGTACTCAAACGACAGTATAATAGCGGCGGATGCGTTCCGTCATCAGAGCGGAAGGCCGCGGAAACCTATCAATCAGCGCGAAGTAGTGCTAGTAGTTCGCGCGCGGCTACAGCATCGCGCGTATAATTCCATTTGGAGCCGTAAAACTCGAACGGCCGCCGCCGCGGTGGCCGTCTATCTGTGCGGCAGTTCCTCTCTCTCTCCCTCTCTCGTCTACGGACGTAACTATATGTACGTAGCTACTGTGCGGGTGTGTGAAGAACTCGACGAGGTCTTGGAGAATAGCACAGCAGCAGTTCGCTTTGAAGGGTTCACACAGAGACTTTTAACTGCCGCGAAAGGCCAAGCGCGCACTCAACGAGGCCGGTGTGTATAAGACTATACTGTTCGGAAGAGTGAAGGAGCAAAAAGCACCGCTCGACCCGATAAACCGCCGTCGCGTCACTACTGTACTATCATCGCTGGGACCCTATAAACTTTCGCGCCCTTTGCCGCTGTGTACTGCGCTTTCGTATAAGTAGTCGACGAGCTTATATAATAGGTATAGCATTTTAAGCTCGCAGAATATTGTTCCTTTGCGTCTAATGAGCTTTTCCACGCGGCTTTGGAGGAAATTAAAAGAATCGAGCGGAAATGCGCAGACACTGATATTGCTCGATCTAGCTTGGCTTTAGAAAAAATTAGTTCTTGCCCTAACGAGCTGCCACTGCTTCGCGAACGCGACCTATTTCTGATCTTTACGAGACGAGAAGAGCTTCTATTCGCGCTTAACGACGAGGTAACAGTCACGATCTGCCAAGAGTTTGGACGGCTTGCTTCAACTCATCCTCAGTGCTAATTATGCTGTTCGTTGGATTTATCTCATAACTTATAAGATCAACAAAACGCAGCTTAAAGCGGTGAACAAGTTTCTCCTATACATATGCACCGTTTGCTAAAGTCGCATCCGTGAATTCTACGATTAATATATACGCGGTTAGAGGTGACACGTCCGACATTCGATATGTCATTCGAAGATATAGAACCAAGTAAAATCTTGTGCTTAACCGCACCGGCGTACATCTGCATATTATGTATACATCTATAGTCAAGGTACTACATTGCAGTGCTGTCGTACGGTATGGATCAGGAAGCAGCGGTGTCGAACGTGACGTTGAACGCGACTCTGGTAGGCGAGCTGTGCGGAGCGAATTTCTGCGGCGTCACTTCGGCGACGGAGAATCCAAACTTGGAGCCACCGCCGCCGGAAAGAATCCAACTGATTTCCGGCATTTATCTGGGCTGCATGATAGTCGCATGTCTGATCGTCGCCTTCGGCGTCGACTCCCTCTCGAGGTACGTCTCTTTCTCTACGCTCTCTGATTTTCCCTAAACAGTGCGCGATCTCTATATCTATATATACCATCTCGAATCTCGGTCTCTGTGTGAGAGCTGTGTAAGGCGAGGTGTAAGGTTCATGTGCGCGCAACGTCTGTCGTTCTGTATTCATTTGCACTCTATTGAAAGAGAGATAGAGGAAGAAACTTTTATTCGCGTGCAAAGCCCAAAGACAAATCGGAGAGGATCGATCGTAATACAACACTGCACACGTGAAAGGCAAAAGTTTCGATCCGCGTATATATTGCGAGTCTAAAACAACTTTTCTCTCCGACTGTCTTTTACCTATATACGTACTATATCCTTCACGCTTACTTATCAAGGTCTTCAACTTCTTCGCCAAATTTTTTAAATGCATCGGTAAAGATCAGCGCACTATGGACGTCATACGACACCCGTAATGACTTGTTTATTGCGTTTGAATTACAGCTGCAAGCGGAAATTGGGTTTTTCCCAGAGTCCTGCATGCAGTGCTGCCTTTATGTACGCGCACTTATAAATCGATGAAAACTATGTTCGGGCTGAATAATGAATGCTATAAGAGTTTAATTTCTATGCAAACAAAAAATTGATGAATTCATTACTGATACTGATGGCCTTTGAAGATACGACAGAGGAAGGACTGGATCCGCCACAGGACAGTCTGGCTTTAAGCTTCTGGCGGTCACGCTGAAATTGCTGGGAGAAAAAAGCCAACTGCTCATTCTGCCAATAACCATATTCATTGGCGCGGAACAGGCATTTCTATTCGCCGATTTCAATGCTGTAAGTGAAATTCACTCCGATAAGCTTTGAACGCGCGGGCGATGATTTCGTATAAAATAATTAATTTCCTGCACGCCCAAAGTATGCTGTTCCGCTATTTTCTAATTAAGCCTGGCCGAGTATATCTGTTGGCATTCATTCGATAATTGATTGGCCGATTTCAGTCACTTTCACGCAATAGAAAATTTACTGCAGGGCTGCAACGTTTTACGGATTCGCGTCCTAATTAAAGCGCGCAGTAATGATTATTGTGTAAGTCACGCGTGTTTCAAATGATCAAAGCCATGTTTTTTCCATAACCTGACGCACGCTTTGTTACAAGAGGCGTCAGTATAGTATCGCAAGCGCGTGTCAATACAAGTCATTTTTTATTACGTAAAATGATCGTTACGAAGCCCAATCACATACTTGATCCATGTAATCACTATTATTATGTCGACAGGCATACGTTTCTTGCGCCTGGGGCATCAGCAACATAGGCTACGTTATGATCTGTTTTGGCGTGGTCAACGCTATAGCAGCACCGGCGACTGGTTCGGTGGTCAAACTAACCGGAAGGATGCCAGTTATGATATTCGCCTTTTTCCTCCACATGACGATCCTAATTGCTATGCTGGTATGGAGACCGCAGCCCCAGCAGGGATTGATTTTTTTCCTTATCTCCGGTCTGTGGGGCATATGCGATGCAATTTGGCTGGTCCAGGTTAATGGTAAGCACCGTCACTTGTTATATCACGGACACGTTCCGCATATTTTTACAATATTTTAAAACCTTGATTAATGCATTTTTACAATATTTCAAACGCTCGATCAATCGCTAGGATCGTGAATATGGATGCTCTTTCTCTCGAAAATGCGAATACTTTTCTTTTCTTCTGTTTGCAGTCGTTCTTTTATTGTTATTTAAATGCGCGTTCTACGTGGTTCGTGAGTAATCCGTGTGTTGAAAATCTTTGCACTTGTGCCAACAGACAATAGTTAATTTTTACTTTTTATCGCTAAAAAATCACTTGATCGCAATTATACTGTGGTTTAATACGCACAGCTATAATGACGTACTTTACGAGTAAATTTCAATATCCAATTTCAGATGATTAAATAATAGTACATTGCATAACTTGACGAGACTCTTCAAATAGTTGTGGGAATTCTGTTTTTACTCAAAAGATATCTGCATTGCAAATTACTCAACATTTTTCACAAAGACATTTCTTTAAAAAAAATTTTTTTAACCGCATACACCATTATAGTCAAATTATTATATAGTCAAATTGATTCTACGGCGGGACTTTAATTGATATGAATGAGAGTAACATTGCAAGTCAAATGATGGCAATAAACGTATTAGTGGTCGGCGACGTCTTTAGCATTCCTCTTACTTTGCAGAATAAAATTTGAAATTCAATTAACTTATTTAATGGGATAGGTATACCGGTTCGACTGTTGCACAACTGTATCATAAAAAAATGAAGAATTTTGCAGTACTTTGCTGCGCATTTTAGTAATCGACCATGCAAACTTTAAGAAGACTGATAAACTAGTGAAACAGTGAAATTTTTATTACACGTTAGTATGACTTATTCTCTCTTAAGGGGGTCTCAAAGTCAATTTAAATCCAGATTTCGCGCCACAAAATAGCAGACGACAAAAGTAACTAATTTGCTTATAACAAACAATAAAAGCAAAATTACGATAAACCAAGAGATAGTTGCCCTCCGTAATGCAATTATCTATCATTTGACAAAGTTTGAAGTTTATACATATAAATATCTCGCGGAATGGCAATTGAAAAATGTCTCAAAATCATGTAATTCAAATGCCATTCCGCGAGATATTTATATGTATAAACTTCAAACTTTGTCAAATGATAGATAATTGCATTACGGAGGTCAACTATCTCTTGGTTTATCGTAATTTTGCTTTTATTGTTTGTTATAAGCAAATTAGTTACTTTTGTCGTCTGCTATTTTGTGGCGCGAAATCTGGATTTAAATTGACTTTGAGACCCCCTTAAAAAAGTGATGTGAAGCATTTAATTGATGTCCAGTCGCCTGGTACAAGAATTTAGGAACGCGAATTAGGAACGCGAATATTATTACATAACCTACAAACGCTTTAAACTGTTAGTATTCAGCAGGCGGCAAAATTTAAAATCATTCTGGAATAAGACATAATTGATGGTATAATAAGAGGTGCGCGAAGCGCACTTAAATTCCCTGGTAGAATTTAAAAAATATAATAAACATGAATAGCTTCACTTACATCATCATAATATGCTATGTAAGATAAATCCATACAATGCAACTATTCGAATTTGAACTGCTGAAAAATCCTTATTATCTGTAAAACTTTGAACAGAACAATTGGTAATAACTATATTGTTATTCATTATACCTTTTACTGCTAAAAGATAAGCAGTCGACAGTCAATAACAGTGAATTCTAACAAGACGAGTTATCGACAGCAAGTATAATAACTCTGTTTTCCTGCAGTCGATAAAAGTAGATCTCGTGACTTACGCCCCGATTAGAAATTGCATACGGCAAACCGGATTTGTAATCCGGACCGTATCCATTTTCCGTGTTTGGCCCTCAAACGGTATGTAACGGGGCGCGAATCCGGGCCATATCCGGCAAATTGTGACCGGACCACTGCCGGAATATCACCTGAAAATGTGTCTTTCCACCAAAATTACTACTTAACATAACTTCAAAAAAGTCACTTTTATTGGTTTTTAGTTGATAGTTGATAGAATTAATTATCGTGGTTCAAATTAACAACAACGATAGGTAACGTTCTTAAATGTACTTTAGAATGCAAAAAAACTGAAAATGATATCATGCTTCTGTTTTCTTTAATGGAATTGAAGTGTCAGTAAAATTAGAATTTTAAGGCTGCTAGATATGGGCCGGATTTTTACCCCGTTACATGCCTTAAAAATTGCATGCATTTATGAAGTACGGCCCGGATGTTTTTTTTTCAGGCATCGGATCCGGCCCAAATTTTTGCCCTAACTTCGTTTCTAGTTGGGCGGTGTGCTACTCTATAATCTATAGTTTTGCATTGATTGCACGTTCGTCTGAAAATATTTGTACAATACAGAATAATTGAATAAAACTTCCTATACTTTCAGCATTGTGCGGACTGCTGTTTCCAGGTAAAGAAGAATCCGGTTATTCGAACTTCAAACTTTGGGAGGCAACGGGATCGGTGATCACTTATGCGTATAGTCCTTATCTTTGTACGAGCGTCAAGCTGTACATTCTTATGGGCATTCTGTGTGTAGGAGTTATATGTTACTTAGTGATTGAGTTGACGGGACGTGTGACAAAAAGTGTGAATCAAGTGAAACCAGACTTTGAGTTAGTTGCGTCCATAGAGAAATTTTGATTTTGTTCGATTACCTTATTAGGAAATCGATTAAAAACTTGACATTACTTCTTTTATAATGCGTACAAATAAAAGTGATATTAATACGACTTACTATAAATTAAGATGATTAAAAAAACTATAGTGAAAAGAATATTATAATTTTTTATACGTATTAATGCTAATGTGTTTATAATACTTGACTATACTATTTTTTAATACACAATAGTATTATTTTGTACTTCAGGTGTTTATCGTTCATATTTTTATATGAAATATAAAAGTAACAATAAAGAATATTTAAATAATAGTGGCCAAGCAATCAATGATATCAAATGACAACGCTTATCTCTGATTTGTACCACAATATATGTTTTTATTTTATTCTTGTGGACACCTACTAGATTTTACACAGGTATTCGCTTACGGTCTAAATTTCCTTCCTTCATTTTGTATTTTTTTTTTAATATGTAGTTGTAATGTTACATCGTGCCTAAGCGCTAACATTCAATCTAAAGCTATTGCCTCGCTTAGTCTCTAGTTGTATACTTATGTGCTTAATTTCCGACTGTGTATATACGTTTAATGTAGTTTCACGGTCAATCAATTATGCTCTAGTTTTCATCTTGTTATCATTCTTTTTGAGTGTAAATTTGCGATAAAAATGTTAATGACGCATATGTATACACTTATGAGTACGCCATTATATGAATCATTGTCGTAAAGGAAATCCATTAATGGACCAACGAACGGCAATACAATAGACGTGATACTACGATTTGCACAACGTTCATATATTGTTCCGTTTTCCTTTAGAGCAATAATTAACGTGTGTATGTGATTTCAAGCACTGCTGAAATTTCCATCGATTGACAACATTTTTTTTTAATTTTTTTTTTAATAGCCTTGAAATAGCTGATTGTATTTGTAAATACTACTATTTTAATACTTGCGTCTCTTCCTTATTTACAATTCCAGTTTTACAGTCGAGTAACTTTATAAAATGTAGTAGGAACTTTGGTTTCACCGGGCAATGTTTCGAGAGCAGTTTCCTCCCAATTGTTGCCGAAAAGTTTTTGAGTTTGCTGCCCATAATTTTTTTATTAGATTGGCTTTGTACTACAGAGATTTTATACAGGTGAATGGCAATTCGAAAATGATGCGACCATTTCGGCATCGATGGTTGGGTATCTCGAAAGAAAGTTGCTTTTGCGCGGAGCGCTGACATTTCTGCCAGAAACTGCTGTGAAACATTAGCCCGTGGATCTGCGTTTTCCTTAGAAGTATGACACTCACGAATACAACTCACGTTACTTTTTCCCCCTTAATATAGTCTAAGTATTAAGAGTTCATTTTTGCAATGCTCTATTTAGATGTGAAATTTTCACGAAGAAAATATACATGATTCTTTTCTTTTATTCGTTTTTCTCCCACTTAGCGTACTCATTTTCATTGCTCTCACCAACCGTATAACAAAATTTAATAACCGGAACATCTCTGTACAAACGTTATTTTCGACCGCTCTCATTTTTTTTACGTTTTTATCAAAAAGGACATAACATTCTATGGCGATTCGCCAACGCGCTTTTATCGAGATATAAATTTTGAATTTTGAATATTCCGTTCGACTCGCCTCTCACAGAGTGCGCTCTAGCGTTTTATAATACAGTTTTTAGGAACAAACCACTTTGCTCGTCATCATTGTTTTTCTTAAATGTTACGTTATTCCTAAAAATATCGTCACCCTTTCATAGTCAACCTTTAACCATGTAAATTTTCTTTGTATGCACGCTTTTTTCTTCCTAGCTATTATATAGCTGTGATAATTGTTTGAGTAAACTTTATCATTTATGAGTGCCTATTATCATGTAATTATGTATATTCTCGTTAAAGTATTATGTACAGGCTATGCTCGGAAGCTGAAACTATGCTTTTTTAACGACAAGAAGCTCATTCCGTTGGTCAACAAACAACAGATTCAAATGGAAAACTTACTAAGTAAGGCATATGAATTTATATTGATTAGTTTCTTAAAATACATTGAGTATAAACTCAAAAAATTGTTTTTATATTACTATGTAAAAAGCGATTTTGACACCTATAAGTTTGCTGAATTCTGAAGACATTTTTCATTTTAGTATATTATATATGTGTAATCGGCTGAATAACTGTTTGCATGGTTAGTCTAACGAATCACCTTTTTGCACTTAACTTCACAAATGCTTATAACATTATAAATCAAATCAATAAACGTAACTCCGAGAAGCTTGATTTAGTCAACAAAATCGCACTAGTAATAACACGATCGTTAGATAAACATATGACTAGTGTAAAAAATGTTTATTTTTATATTTTTAGTATAGTAATATGTCCTTTAATTTTTTTTATTTCCATGAAAGATATTTTTCGTTTATATAGCATACCAAGAGAAAAATGAAATCTGTGTATCGAAAAAAAAACAATAGGGCAGCCTGTCGGTACATAAGTATACTTTCAAAGACGAGTTATTGCAATCGATTTTATACTTAGTAATGTCAACATTCCTTATAGAAATATTCGTGCGTAATCACTATAGAGAGTCCAGCTAAATCGAGTGCCTCTTTTGCAACCTTGATACATATAATCGATTTCTTTGCTTATTTTATTTCCTAAAGCAAATTTTCACATCTTCGAATCCGAGAAGACTCCTGTTATTTTTCACCATTTAAATATGCCACTATAGCTATAGGGGAAAATATGTAGCACAAATAATTATTCAGTTTGAAAGATAAAAATAACACTTTTACGGAAGTCGTTCGTTACCTACGTTAAACGAATACCGATCGATCAAATTTCTGTATACTTTTAGTTAAATGTATCCTAATATTTTTAAATGCAGTGCAATAATAGTAACAATTTCTCTCATTTTTTGTTTTGATTTCTAGAGTTAATTACTTTTTTTTTGCCAATACAAATAATATTATAATAGAATATAAATTAATTTTTAACTACATATTTTTTATAAAACTTTTAGAACATATTTTTTTCTTATTCTCTCTTGCATGGAGCTCTCTTATTTTACGTAAAAATTATTTACAGATAATACACGCGTATACGTCTGCGATCACAATGCTCAGTGGTGCAAGTCGAGCAGTCTCCTTTACCCTGTTTCCGCCTGGATCTGAGAAATCGCTCGATTGTGTACCACCTGTATCAGTCATTATTTATTTATTTATTTTTTTCTCCATCGTGTTCGAATTTACCTCAACGAACGAGGTTGGACGAAAATTGCTAAAACTAAAGACGAAGAAATCATTCTTAAGGTGAGTCCATTTAACGTAGTTACGCATATCTTACAAAGTAATGAGTTTCCTCCATAATCATGGTCGAAGCGATAAATGTCTATGACTTTTTCCAGTGCTCTTTCACGCTCTATAATTACTCATTTATAAATAAATTAAGGCTCTTTCAATGTTTGCCGTCACGAAAGTTACACTTAAGTACGCAAAAAACTCGATGAGCGAAACAAATATTATATCTTCGATACTAATGAAATATAGAAAATTTACTTAAAAAATATACTTCCTTAATCTACATGCATACGCGTCGTTCTCTCGCACTTAAAATACTTTGCGAAGGTAAACTGAAGTGTACCTGGTAAATAATATAATAAAATAGTTATATCCTTATATATGTCTTCTTATATATATAAAATAACGGAACATCGTTAATAATATACATATTACCTACGTAAATTATGCGAAAAAAAGTTGTAAGAAAACCACTGAAAAAAAGGAAACCTCAGCGTAAGAGCTCCGACCACGAACTTTCATTAATCGTTTATAATACGCATGCACTCTCACCCCATGTCTCTTATTCTCTCGCACTCTATCTCTCGCTTTCCTTTCTTCTCAATCTCACTTTATTTATCTCTCCTATATCTTCTTTCCTATCTTGACAGTCCGTTTGACGGATCACAACGAAGCTTTAAAGCTATAATATTCTCACAGTGTCATATGTGGCAAATCGTACGCATGTTCATTCTCCAAGTAAAATGCAATATCCGGTGCAGTAATAAGCGTGTTGCAGCTTTGTCCTTGAACGTTGAACATTGGTCGAGACAGCATAGCTGTGTCAGCTAAATTTTAGGATATGTTTTTCGACATCATCCTCACAGTATTCTTAAGGGCTTGTCTCTTGTTGCAGAACCAGATCCTAATTACCTCGCGGTCGTAGCCCAGCTGCTGTGCGAGCGTTGTAATCTCATTACCTGAAAGGGCAAACATTCAGTCAGACAAATCGAGAAAATAAAAAACTGAGCTTTAAGCATTTTTTTGCTCAATGCCACTTTTCAATTTGCGCAAGTAAACGCGCGAAAGTGGGCGAGAAAAAAAGCGAATGAAAAAGTTCTGTAAAGAGTCGACTGCGCGAAAAGAGATGAAAAGAAGATGTGAAGAGGTGTGCATGAGATAATTGGCATTAATTGACTTACCGGAAGGATGCGTGTTTCTGTCGAAATGCGCGTTAAGCAGCTCTAGAGCTTGGGGTGTGAACGAGGTTCGCCGCTTCCGCTTTTTGCTAGGTTCTACGCCGATGAAATCCGTCAGGTGGTTGGCACCGCTCTTAAACCTGTAATCATACGCACTACTCTCAGTTGAAAGCTGCTTACTTTTCCGACATTGCGGCGATGTTTAATTTAATCGGCTGGATGAAAGCAGCTAAATAATTACACGCTTGAGCGCAAGCGACGCAAATAAACAGCGATATATTATGCAGTGCGCATTATTAGCTATACCTATGTACAACATTATAATGAAAAACACGATAAAGCATACGATGGGCAATTCATTAGAAGCCCGGATAAATCCGTGCGCGAGAATTTTTGGCATCGGCGACCAAATTTTCCGATTGAATTGGAAACGCGGTAGAATAAATTCGGCGACATTCGCGGCTGAAGTACATTTCACAACGTTGACATAAATTATTTCGCGAGAATGACGCAGCGGTATAACGAGCGCCCGCTTCAACGTACAACAAAATATTTTATCAGTCCTTGTAGCCTTGTCCGAGAGAATCATCCCTCCCCTCTGTTTCCCCCCTTTTTTTGCCAATAACGGAAAAAATCGTTATAAGCATCGCGGCTTTACATAATGCTGTACAGGCGTGTGTGGAGACACGCGGGCGGCATATCTCGCGTGAAGAAAATATATCCACGCTTAATAACGAAAATATGTAGATTTGTCGGTCAGCGTCGGGACGTAAGACTGTCGGAGCGGAATATTAAGTGCGGCGTAATCTCTATCTGTAAAAGAGAGTGGCATAGATAGCGAGTCGCGGTGACAGCGCCGTGTCGGCGCGTCGAATCGACTCTCTCGCGTGCGGGGGTGGAGAGAGAGAGAGAGAGAGAGAGAGAGAGAGAGAGAGAGAGAGAGAGAGAGAGAGAGAGGGCAGACTATACTCGCGCAACAGCGGCAGCTCGTAGTTTGCCGGTTAAAATTTATGTTTTTAATTTAACTCGGAATGACCAACTGTCGAGCTGGGTATAGAGGCGGAAAAAGAAGAAGAGGAGAGAGAGAGAAAGAGGAGGGAGGAACAAGGGCGTGAGGCCAAGCGATCGGTCGCAGCGGGGGAAAAAGCACAGCGCGAAATTAGCATCACGCAGTGATATTTCGTCGAATCCGCGAAAACAATATGCTAATGGAGGAAAAGAGAAGAAGGGAAAGAGCAAACGCGGTAATATATACTAGCGCGAACGCGCCCGGCTTTTCGCGTGCACAGTGCAGTACAGAGAGTACGCGTGTGTACGTTCATGCGCGTCATGTATGTGGCCGAAACAGAGGCACGGCGAGTGGAGGGGGTGAAAAAAAAGAGAAAAATCAATCGGCGCGGCGCAAGATGTGTGACGGATGCGTATGGAGTAACGCAATTAATGCGAGAGGATATTCAGAGGGCTATGTTTTAATTAAACGCAGTCATGATGTTATCGATCCGTTGCGTAATTTAACTTATGCTCTGTTTTTTTCATCGGAATACGAAACATTTTTAAGCATCATCTGTAAATGATGAAGACACCGAAGAAGCAGACGACAGTTGCGATTATAATCGTGCAAATGCAAAGTTAATGTTCGTTGAAATAATGTTTTCGAGGCACAAGCGCAGATAGAGTGTATAATATGTAAGATTAACAAACGCGAGTTTGCGTACACAATAGTCGCACAAAGAGCGCAAAGCAAACCCATAGTCGCGCGATAAGCGTCGCTTCGAAAGCGGATATAGCACAAGCTACTGCCGTTGCAGTGAGCAAAGGAAGAACGCCGCGCGCGCGGTATAAGAGAGAGAGAGAGAGAGAGAGAGAGAGAGAGATAGAGAGAGAGAAAGAGAGATTGAAGAGGAAAGGAACAGGAGAAGCGAGAGAAGGAAGAAGGGAAAAAGAAGCGAAAGAGGTGGGAGAGTATACGGTTATGCGGAGGTGGGAGCGTCGAGGGGGAGGCACATCAGAAACCTGATTTTAATTAGTCCACAGTTTAATTACTCAGCAGATAAATCGTGCACGTGCACCGCATAAACCAGCCGCTTTCATTTTTCCGCGGCGTGCTGGCACCTCGGCTGCAGCGCGGAAGAGAGAGAGGGAGAGTTTTGTCGTCGGCGCAGTCTTCGCAGCTACCGGCCTCTGCTGCTGCTGTATATAATAACGCAAACTCGAATCTCCGCGTACTGCAACGACAGGTATATGAGCTTGTACACGCGAGCGCGGTTCGAAGAATGCTGCGGATGAACAATCGTCAGGGCGTTTTCTTTCTTCTTTTTGCCGAACGCTCGCGTATCATGTACCGACACTGCTGGCTTTTCTGTTCTTCTCTCGAGAATCAAAAAATGAGATCGCGAATAACTGTGAGCGCGAGAGACTGACCTGATGCCCCCGCGCAAGTCGGAAATGTGTTAGCGCCGCATGAGCCGCTGTAATAAAGCAGAGGGCCTCGGGCTGGGCGTGACGGGCACGTTTTGCGCGCGCGAGATATCGGCCGGGAAATAATGCGCCGCGATTAAGGAGAACGGTTGGCTTTTTGCCCCCGAGTGCACTTTCTTTTCTCTGGCCGAGAGCTATCGATGTCTACTTCTCGATTGTTCATGAGCCGATTTGAAAACGCATAACTGTTATCAGTTGGTGACTAATTAAAGTCTGTAAATATTCCCGATGTATGCCCCGATGTATGATCTTTATGAAGTGGATTCCCGCCCGCAAAAACGACTCCTGCAGTATGTGGTAGTCCTAATTGAGTTTGTGCGCTCGCTAAAATCAAATGAGCGTATTTTATGTCGTGTTTGAACAGCATCACAGTGTAAGCTTGTAAATATCAAGAGTGCGTACACGCGTGCTTTTGAATTTATCGTTACGAAGCGACTCGTGTACAATTTCTTCGACTCGTCTCTAGGCTTCATAATTTTCGCAGATTTTTCCCTTCGCTTCTTATACACCGAAGTTAATACACGTGGACTGTACATATACACGCTTTAACAACCCTTGCGTCGTATAATCAACATTACGAATATTTATGATAGCCGCGAATCCGTGATTAATCGCGAGCGGATTCAATTAGCGAATTACCAATTAACAAGCGCGCATGCACGCCTTCGCGCTTGCGTGCGATCCGATGCTGCATCGAAGGCCACCAGGGACAGAAAGTTGATCTTGTTCGACGATTGCATATCAAACGGCTGCGCGTACAGGGAAGCTCTTTCACTCGTGTCCGCAGCTAATTGAAAAGAAATTGGACCTGTTCGCTCACGAGAGTTTTCAGGTTTAGATTTAATGCTAATAGATCGTGCCAAGCGGTAAGCATTTATACGTGCGATCGCGCTTTATCGTCTCGCATTCTATTGTCAGGCGGTGAAAATGTACATATAACGAGTAATTTACGCTTCAGCTTTCACAGGAATCTCAAGAATCGCGCCAGTTGCATTAGAGGGGAAAAAAGAGCGTCAGACTGGATTGATAAGCATCGCGAAGCAATCGAGGCCTGGAAAAAGCATTAATTCATCAATGTATAATAACCGAGGCGAGTCATTTTAGTTTTTGTGTCCGCGAGCGCCGAGAAATCTACTTATTGAGTAAGAACGATCTGTGCGCGTTTTTACCGTAGTCGAAGGAAGAAAGCACAGTACGGCTCGGCGCGTTACGGAAGCGAGACAAACGGATCGGAATGTATACCCGGTCTCTCTCTCCCTCTCTTTCTCCCTCGTCGTCGCCGAGTGCGGCGCGCTTTTATGCAATCTCCATCACGCTATTAGCTGTATCACGGCTCGTTTAAGGGAACAAGGAGGAGTGTCAGAAGCTCAGTCGAGTGTTTAAACTGCAGCGAACGCGCGAGGCGGATAAGAAACTCGGAAGGGGGAAGAAGAGGAATGTGAGAGAAAAAAACGCGACTCACCTATCTTCGGCTTCCTTCATCCACGTCTCTAGTACGGGCTTGATTTTTACCGCGCTTTTCGGTGTAATGTCCAGCTTCTCGAACCTGGATGGAAAGAATCGAATGTTACGGATCTCTCGATATAATAATTGACTTGCTTGTTTTTTGATTGGGTCAACTTTTGTGTTAGGTACATGCAAAATCAGAAAATGACTTTTATTAGTTAGACAAGCTGTTTTCAGAGTTATAAGCCAAAGTTGATTTTTATCTACTTGTTAAGTAATGTTCATCTACTGTATATTATGATCAAAGATATTGCCGAACAAAAAGAAAACGCAAAGAAAAATCGACTTTGAGCTATTGCAGCTGCTTTATTTTCGACTAAAGGAGCACTAAGAAGCATGCATTATTCGATAACAGGACATTGACAATGCGTGCATGCGCGTTGATTTGGTGATGCTGTGGGTTTATGATGTGCCAACTTGTTCGTACAGACTTTCCGACGTAAAAAAGGATCTCTCGCCTTTGCTATGCAGGACCCCGCCTATCCATAACGAAGAAAACACAAGCTAACAAGAAGATTGTTAGGAGCTCAAGAAAGAGAGAGAGAGACGTGTGAATAAGTAAAATGACAAATCAGAGCCTCTAGCACGTTGGCGACATCATGCCCAAGCTTGCCAATGCCCTGGCTCGGAGAAAGTTAATTATTACAAAAGTGCCCCTTTTGCAATTCCATTGTAAATTAACCGATGCAAATTTTTTTATCTGTCCTCTTTTCTCGGTCATTCGTCACAATTTGTATTTTCGAATAAAATTGGAAAGTGGCAAGACAGTCACTGCAGCCATACCCAATGCGTGTATTCTCTCTCGGTATTATGCTTCGATCAATGAACCATGAAACGACGATTGTTGTGAAGTGTTGTGAAAGAAAAATTGGCAGCGTAATTGCAAAAGTGAACGAAAAACCGGTATATCTCTTTGAACGGAAAAATCGTTGAGTATGACTGCAGGTCTTAAGAAATTTAGGTAAATTAAATAATGAGTAAGGGGTAAACGTACATCTTCTGATGCTGCTGAGCGTACATCTGGAAAGCCAGGGCACTGGGAAATCACCAATGCATCAGTTAGTCGAAACGTAATAAGCTAACATTGGTCGACAAAGTAACCAACTTTTTCACGGTGGTTCGCTTTAACATAAAACTGTATTCCACTAGTAGTAGAACACTAGTAGCAGCTCGATTAATTTGACGGGCAAATTTAAATCCTAGAACCACCGTGACTAAAACTGGTTACATAGCTTATTGATAAGCAAAAACCTATCATTAGTCTTCACCCATTCATATTATTATGACGTTAAATATTGAGTTGAAATAATCCCGAGTATCGTCGACGACGTTCCATTCGACATTATTAGCTACGTAAATAATTACTGATTTCACGTGTCGATCAGAATCTCGATACGCGAGAGTTCAAATACTAATTTTAAGCAACCCTGCGGATTAAATTCTATGACAACTATACCGAAATAACATAGTATCATTGAGACAGACATCTAATTTTGAATTAAGTGAATTTTATTGCATTCGTCTATTTTATAAAAGATCTTTTCATCGATCTGTGTAATGTAATGCCATTATTAGTGTCCTGGCGTCTAATACACATCCTTTCTTTGCTTCTAGTTCCTCATCATCTATTCATTCATGTTAAACACATTATAAACGCTGGACGTGAGCATTGTTAATCTAGTGTAGAGCAACTATTTATTCTAATTTTAAGTCTTGTACACATTACGATCTTTGCTCACGTTCAACACACGCACACATTCATCTAAATATTACACTTAAACAGGTATCACATATTTTAGACTGTAAATACGGAATGTTTGTAGAAATAATGTCTCACCTGCAAATCGCACTTTGGCTGTAAGCTGGTCCCTCAGTCACACTGAGAGCCTGACCTACTTGTGTCTGCGTTAAACCTAGCGACAGTCGACGTAGCTTGAAGACTTTAGCGAATTCCTTTATTTCATCTAAATTGATGCCTTCAACGACGTTGTTCGTGGCTTCGTTGATGGTTGGTTGATCTGCAAATTTATTTTATAACGATGAGCTCGAATCATATTGTTTCGTGAGAAAAATAGCTATACATAGAAACGTGTCATTATGTTCACGACACTCAGAAAAAAACAATTCATACACTTACTGGAGGAGTCGTTGAGAAGGTCATCGTCATCATCCTTGACGCTGTGGACGCTACTAGGCGACGCCTTGACGTTTGCACTAGTGGGACCATGCGTCGTTGTAATGGTAATCTCACCATTACTGGCGGCCAATCGATTCAGAGCTGAAGCAGCGGATACCGCGGAGCCGTTCAGCGGTGATGACTGTTCCACTCTTTCCCTGTGAAGCTTTTCAGACTGTTGCTGTTGCTGTTGCTAAAGACGGAAAATAAATATTTTTAAGTTTATCAACTTTACTCAAAATCTTCTTATGACATTTAAAGCTTCTTACTACAGTATAGCAGACTCCAGACATTAAACAATACGAAGATGCATCACCTCCGACAGTTCGTGTTAAATGATTTATGCTTTGATTTCCGTTATCATCAATGTACTTGTTATAATTAACATGTCGAATAATAGAATCCCGAGCTTATTCTTGAAATTGCTTATGCATAATATAAAACATACTATCTGGAATGATATCTCTGCGTGTATATTTCATTGTGTGCGAAGGCTGTATCTTGAAAGTGCTTGTGTCTCAGATGCTATGTCAAAGTGTCTTTCTTGGCTTTCAATTGTGTATTCTTATAATAATAAGGCTGAGAGCGTAGCAGACTAGAGGACAATTCGCAGCACTAATTAGCAACGGAAGTGCCATTCGCCAGAGAGGAATACTTTTCTTAACGAGATTACGCGTCGAAGTGGAAGGTGAATTTTTTTCTCGTTGTACCGCAAGGGTGTGTGATTCCAATTCGAGCTTTGCAATAATTCGCACATTTACGTATTGCTCGTTCACATTTATAAATTTCAATTGATCATGGGTTAAGGTCGCAAATTAACATAATTAAAGTTTCCGTGTCATTTGAGTGGATTATCGGAAACTGAAGTCATTATCTCGGATAGTCTGACAATAGCTGTACCTTAATCACAGATACATTATTAAGTAATCGCTCGATTCGAAATGAGCGTTTAATTATAAGCCAATGTATTCAAAGATTCGCTTTCTAATTGATAGCAAATTTGTTGACACCCGCTGGGCCATAATTAAATCAGTGTAATAACCTACGTATACTGTACGTCGATAAACGCTCGCGTCGACGTTTCAGATAAAATTATTACATTGTACCAAGTACATCAAGCATCAAAATAAACGAAAATTGTGAATAAAATAACGAGAGAAGAAAAACTTGAAAAATATGAAAAAGAAGAAAAAGATACTTACCGCGTAATGGTTGAGTGTGTGCGACGAGTGTCGATGCGGGTGCTGCTGTGGCGAGGTGGCGAGTAACGGTTGCTGCTGCTGCTGCGACGCGACTTGAGCCGCCTGTTGCTGGGCCTGCTGGGCCGCGGCTGCCTGGACCGCCTGGGCCTGGGCCTGTACTGCCTGAGCGGCTTGAGCCGCCTGCAAGAGCTGCTGAGGCTGCATCGCGCTGAGCAACTGCTGGCTCGCCGAGCTGTTGCTGAGTAAGTGTGGCAGGGCCGCGGGGTTTATGCCTAAGCCCGGGGCTAAGCTCGGACTCGTCGGTACTGTTGGAGAAAGAAAATTTAGCGGTCATCCTTTGGTTTAGCGGTTAATCCTCGAATATCTCTACTAGGCTTCTGCAGTGTTTGCACGCATCCAAGTTTTGAGAATGATAATCTCACGCTGTATACAGTGCAAGCTACTTTGACGCAGTCGTATAATGTGATTCGTTTACCGTTGTTCGTAGGAGTATTCATCATGCCTTGAGGCTGTGCGATCGACTGAAGATTCGCTAGCGTCGTCGACACGACTTGGCCGTTGCTCAGCGCTAAGTTCACTATTTGGTTGCTGGTGCTCACGTGACTCACGGGAATAGTCAAAATGGTCTGCGTAGCGATGCCTGAAAAATCAAGATTCCTTTACTCTCGGATCGCGCGATTCGTCGATATTGCGCAATACCTGATGGGGGAATAAGAATCTCATTTTACTTTACAATGCTTCATACATTTCAGAGCCGAAGAAAATGTAAGCCGCAGGCATATATACAATGGTCGAGCCTCGCGCGCAACTGCAGTTACATAAAGTGTACACAAGCTGCATTATCGGCTGCACGCCTCAAAGATCCATTATACCGCTGTCGACGTTAAATACACGCGGCGCATAACCTTATCATACTATCTCTCTCTCTCTCTCTCTCTCTCTCTCTCTCTCTCTCTCTCTCTCTCTCTCTCTCTCTCTCCTCCTCTCTCTCTCTCTCTCGGGCTCATATAATTTACGCCGGGCCTTCTCTATGCGCACACAACAGCCACGTGCGTCCAAGTACAAAACACACTTATCTATACACAGGCGGGAGGCAATAATACAGGCGAGGTCCACTTGATCTCCTTAGAAATTCGGGATGGACTTAGGCGACGAGGTCTATTACTTCTCTTCGGCGCTTGATCTGGATTGAACTATAGGACGAGAGCGAGAGAGAGAAGTGGCTCGGATGCAGTAAAGTTATCCGAGTCTCACGGAAGGATTATTAGACATCCCATAGAGCAGGTAACCTCTCTCTCTCTCTCTCTCTCTCTCTCTCCCTCACTATAACAGCGCTTGCGCCGCGCACAGCGTAGTTGGCAAACTATTATCACCATCTTAATACCGAGTACCAGGCAGAGGAGAGGTAGTGGTTGCGCCTACATCCAGCGGGAGGCCCTGGACTCTCTTGATCTCTGGCGTGGTAGCGCAGCTATAGCGCAGACGCAGAGCGTAAGATAGAGAGGAAGGAGGAGGAGACCACCTTGGCGCGAGCGGAGAAGGACGCCTAATCATATTTAGAATAGTTTCGGGATTACCCCGAACCCCCGCTAACCTGATTATCCCGTACACGCTCTTAATATGATTACTGATCATGAGTAGCTGACTGTACCCTCTGCATTGTGTCTATAGAAGCACTGGAAATCCTATATATTCCACGACGCACACAGCCATAAAAGTTTCGCGTATTGTATAGAGACAGAGACGAAGAGATAAGCCGAATGCCTGTGGAATCCCAGCTCTCCGTCTCTCTGTGTGTGCGTGTCCACGCGCGCCGCCTCCGGATCGATCGTCCTCTGCCGAGCGCGCACGCGGCCGACCGGAAGTTCGACCACTTGTTGTGTCTTGGCGAACTTTGCGTTTCCGCGAAAACTTTGTCAGCGCGCTTTCTTTACCCTCGATTTCCTCCTCTTGTAGTTCTCAACTTTTTTTCTGCTTTTCGAGTACAGGACACGCGACAAGTAGTAACGGCGGGCTTGATCAGACGCGAAATTGCCGCGACTATAGCTCGAATTTCGGCGATATTAAATAATGTGAGGCAAATTCGATTAGACGGAATGTTTGTTGATCAAAGAATTTCAATTTATCACAGGCTGTCTGGCTGCGGCGGAGGCGCTAGGCTCTGCTCCTCGTGCATGTGCAACTTTGTTTCCGACACTCAAGAAGGTCTCAGGTCGTGCGTATATACCCCCGCTCTCTGTGTGTATGAAGCATGTTAAGGAAGTACTAACTTTAAAGCTGCGGCCCTAAGTTCAGCGGAACATTTTGCAAAATTGCACAAAGCAAATTGGAAGATAATTGGCAGAAGTGCTTTTGCGAAAAACCTACGCTACGTATAGTTAAATTTTCTCGAATATATAGCTGCGTGAATCCTAGTGTCCGCGAAAGGCAAACTTGCATAAGACGCTACTCGGGCCTGGTAGACTTCGACAGAAATGTCGCTCTCGTCGCGCTGTGAGAATCGAGTTAGCCGACATTGATTACACGAGTGACTTTCAATTCTATCCGAAACACATCCATAACTGCAGCCATCAGCGCGCGGCGCGGCCTAACGAGATATATCCAGAAATCAGTGCTCGGCCGCGGCTGGAGCAGAGCGCATCCCCCTGGCGAGACTTTCCCGAGCTGTTCGCCGGACTTGAATCCACTTAGCCCAGAAATCGTAGAGAGGGAGTGAGCGAGAGATACACACGTAGCAGAAAGTGCAGGGAAACAAAGTTAAGCCAGAAGGAGCGAATGCAGCAGAGCAGCAGCCGATCAATAGGACTAGCTCTCCGGCCGAATGTTTCTCCGGTGTCCGCGAGAAGGGGACAAGTGGCAAGCGGAGGATTTAGTCAGACGCTGAGTGGCAATGGAGGCTAACGGAGGGCTCGCCAAAGGGCTTGTAGACCACGGGACAAAGGGGGTAGGAGGGAGAGGAAACGTAGGCGCGGCTGTGGCCGCGCGACCCCTTCTCCCCAAGAAATGGCCGAGAGTGCTAGACTCGACGCAGTCTCTCTATATATGTATGTGTGTGTATACCTATAGGTGGAACGAGCTCGAAAGAGAGAGAGAGAGAGAGAGAGAGAGAGAGAGGGAGACAGAGCCGAGCAAGGTGAGAGGGTTGGTAGTGAGACGTTAATTATACATTGAAATTAGTTGGGGAGTTTGCCCTCTGCTCGGGCTCTCGAGTCTAGCCCGGCGTCGTGGTGGCCTGCTAAGTATGTATGGACGACGACGACGACGACGACGACGAAGCCGAAGCCGAGGAGAGAAACAGAGAGAGAGAGAGAGAGAGAGAGAGAGAGAGAGAGAGAGAGAGAGAGAGAGAGAGAGAGAGAGAGAGAGAGAGAGGGAGAAGGAGCTATACGCGGCTGGTCCGAGCGGACCAGAGATAGCCGATATTAGTATAACGGCGCAAACTCGATTGTACGATATTATGCAGCCGCCGCGCCGGAGTGTGATTAGGGCTTCATCCGGATACAAACCGAAATCCGAACTTACGTCAGTGCCGGGATTGCAGCGGCGACGACGCCGACGACCAACGGCGAAGCACGAGCTGTGCTGCAGCTATGTATTCGCCTCGCGATATTATTATTATTATTACTATACCTCGCAGCAGCTCGATACAACGCTCGATTTGTTGAGTTTTTTGCATACGATTCGATTATCGCGTTGGACGAAAGCTAGAAGACAGACTTTGAACCCGACTGACTAATACTGTCTTGAGTAATCATGGATAAGCATGGATCGATCTCTGAAAATTTAATACAACACGTCTCGCGCAATCGAAATAAAATTATCGGGCTGATGCAGACAATGAAAGAAAAAAAGTAACGATTTTTTATACAGTAGCGCGACGCAATGAATACATAATGGAAGGTATACGCGCGCACGTGAGCTGTGCGGGCGGTAAGTCGTTAAAATAAGTAGAAGCCGTGAAAAAGTTCGAGCTCATTAAACGCGGGGTTAATTTCCATGAGAAAAAGTATGCGCTTATACAGTGCAGGCTGTGGTACTGGCTTTCTTACCTTGTGACGTGGGTATGAGAAGTTGAGCGCCCTGGATGCCCTGTACGAGCTGGCCGGAGGTCATAATGAATTGTGGCATCGCGACTGGCTGGGGCTGCGACAGGAGCTGGGTGAGGGTCGCCATCGGAGCCGTAGTGCACGAGGGTGTCGACGAGACCGTTCCAGCTGCGAATCGATCGATTGATATTACCAAGTCGATTAAACATAATAATCGTTCACATATTATGATGCTCGTCTGCGTGCGGTTTAGAAAACTTTGCAATAAGTACTGCGTTTATAGTTATCTCGACAAATTGGATCGAAGAATGATTACGCGCGGTTATGTGATCACGTAATTATAAGAGAGAAAAAATACCAACCCGGTGGGGTGACCGTGAGGTTGAGTGGCGCGTTGATGAGCTGATTGCTGGTGAGTTCAGTGGACATGCCCTGAAGCCCGGCCGCGAATGAGGCGACCTGCGGTAGGCTCTGCAGGTTTGCCAGGTTCTGGAGATTCTGGAGCGTCACCATTCCCGCCACTGCAACAGAGAGCAAGCAGTGTGTCAAGACTTCCATCGTCTTCGAAAAACTTCAAGGAGGCATTGTATAAATGTATGAATACGTACTGGTACCGTTTAGATGAGCCTGGGCGACAGCAGCGCGCTTCGCGTGGTCCATGTTTTTCGGCGAGGGGCTGCGTCGCCTCTTCCGCGAGTTCCTCATACCCTCCATTATTAGCTGGTGCTCGTGGAGCGAGCCCGAGGCTGGCTCGGGACTTCCGCTGCTACTCCTGTCCGAGTCCTGCAACATGTCACAACGGGAATCGACGAGTTATTGACTGGCTTATTATGCACGTTTACTTGGTCTTATTTCTATATACGAAAAGGATTAAAAGTACGTGCGCTCCAATAACAGGGCTATATGTATACGTACACAGCGTACAATGGAATTTCGCCGATATTTTCATTAATTTTTGTGCTTTTATCTTTTCATTACGCGGATTACAGATTATTATTGAAAGCCGGAAGCGATGAGATTATATGCGCATTCTACCTATATAATTCGTTCGGTATATTAACTCAATAAATGCAACGTTAATCAATAGGGTGTTCGGCATTTTTTGAAACAAATGGTAACCTTGTTGTTTATATACTTCAACAATTTTGCCTCGAATTTTGCGGAAGTAAATACCATAATATTCATGTATATAATTGTGTAATTACGACTCGATGTTCGCGCATAACAAGCATTATTAATTAATGATACGCAGAGCGAAGATGATTAAGCGCGTGTAACTAGCAGCATTCAGTTTGTATGATTTCGACTGAAATAATAACGAAGCAAGAGAGCTGTGCCGAGGGCGAAGAATCGCGAAACTCGATCTTCCGCGATGCAAAGCACGTCGACCACGGCCGTTTTACAATTATGATGATTTGTCGCAGCTTCGCTTATTAGAAGGCGAAATAATGCCGCGCCAGCAAAACGTTTCATTAATTTTGTGGAGGATTCCTACGGTTTCATTATGCATTCTTTGTTTCGCGGGTGATCGCATTAATTGTATCAAATCAAGACGCCAATCGATAATAGATACGGCTGATGCTTTCGCAACGGTCAGATTCTGATTAAACGAACGTTTCGTACGCCATACTTTTGTCATCAGTTATGAAGTGCAAGAAAAACATAAACATCAACGAATCTTTTAGTTGAAACATCGTGTCGGCTAACAAATTGATTGATATTCATCGTTCTGATCATCATTCGCATAATACGCGCGATACTGCAGAATATAATATCCTATATTGCACCTCTGACTGCGTATACACGTCCGCGCGGGATTTCGGCTGCGCGTATATTTATCATTGCGGCGAATCGAGTCGCTAATTAGGTGAATTGGCTCATTTATCATCGTCCGGCCGTTAATGGCGATACGAGAGGGCCGCCGCCTCTGCGGCGGCAGCGACGGCGTCGGTTCAAGTACGAAAAGACGCCCTTATCGGGCTTCTGCAATCTTACTCGAGGGAAGGGGGAAGAGAGAGAGAGAGAGAGAGAGAGAGAGAGAGAGAGAGAAGGTGAGCCGCGATGAAAGATAACTTCTCTCTCTCTCTCTCTCCCTCTCGCGAGCGCTCATTTGCACGATAGTCGAGGAATAATTAGCGGACGTCGCGCCCGCGCTGTAGCCTATATGTATATATACACGAAGGCGTGTATATGGATCTATATAAACACGCGTAATACGACGAGGCCTTCCCGCACGGGGCAATTTAAATTATAATAAATCGATAGGTCGTTCGTCTGCTGTATATGTGTACGGATGGGTTGATTTTACTGATGTGCAGAAAAGAGGTTATAGCTAAGAATACACGTAACCGCGACACCCATCTCGTGGTGAAGGTAAAAGTATGATGAGAATTTGTCCTTTTTTCAGCGACCTGTAATTGTATAAACTAATATTCGACGCTGTTTTTGGACTTGCGCGCGGTTCAGCCTCGTTCCAGTGAGACGATGTTTTATCAACGCGGCCAAGTATACGTGTATTATCCAGTCTGTATAAGGTGAGCCAGTGTCGGGAGGGGAAGTTGGTACTGTTAGCGGCACGGCCTCTTTGCATAATGGCATGGAAATATGCCGGGACATGTAGCGCCATAGCCGGATACAGATTAAGAGTTTTAGAGCCTCCGGTAACCGGGCGATTCCATCCAAAGAGTATAAAGGCCGAGGCGTTTAAGGAACAAACTGAGATTTTCGAGTGTTTGCTCGACAAAGTTGCTCGCGCGATCGACCGACTTCTTTTTTAGCTCTCTCTCTCTCTCTCTCTCTCTCTCTCTCTCTCTCTCTCTTTTCCACGCATCGCTTAGCATCCAATTTTTCGCATTCACGATTAATTTTACCGAACAAATTGAACTCTGTGCGAATATGAATACACGCGAAAATATCACCTCATTTCAAAGCAATTATTTTCCAAACGCCAATATACGCGATTTCGTTAAAAAAAAAAAAAATATTCATATACGTATCCCTGAAAAAAGCCGCCGTGGCGGTAAAGGGGAATGTATAACACGACGATACGCGCGGCGACGCAATATACAGACTTGCACACAGAGATTGCAACTTCAATCCGGCTATATTTCCACGACTGTCTGTGCAGTGCGCGTATGCGTGTTGGGGGCAATTGGTGCGAGTTACTCTCGCATTCGATATCGCCTCGACTTTCATGTTAGCCGGCTGCATAAATGAAATCAGAATAAAACACTAGATTTTGCGTGTGAAGGGCTTTTTGGGAATTGGTTGCTTTATCGGAAATTACGCGCTTATAGTGCAGTATATAAGCCGTGGCTCGGAGTGCAATGAATAAAAAATGGTCGAAGATCGCGAGAGCGTGCGCACCCGTGCGAATCGTACTCGTTAATAAATGAAAGCTACTGTAGCGCTGCTTTATCTCGCGTTCTTTCTCTCATCTGTATAAACCCCGCTCTTCTTTCGGAGCCAATTCCATCTGCGCGAAATTTTCAAATTACAAAATCAACTTTTATTTTTCGCGAAATGCGCGATTAACATCGTATTACGAGGCTTTTTAAACAGCTGCGTTACACCTCATATTTATATAACGCGTCATGTTTGAAAAACTGAAGCGGGAACTGCTGCCTTTGGGTAATGCACGGTACGGGCTTCTCTCGCGGGCGACCGTTTCTTTTTCCCGTGAATTTGCATGCATTTTGTTTGATGTGTAATTTTAAACACACGCGCGTGTGAATTTATAATAAAGCGTAATACGCTGATGCGCATGAATAATAAATTAGAAAGATGTAAATAGGTCGTCTGATGAGTATTGTACATAATCTCGTTAGCGGTGGTGGTAGCTAAAAATGCAAAAACGCGCAATAGACAGAACGTGTATAATATACGTATATAGGTAGGTACGATAACTTTATTGGCTACGAAAAAATAACAGCCTGGTGCCGCTCGCGCGCCTTAAATAAGGAAAAATATTTTTCGCACGCGCGCGAGCGAGCGAGCGAGCGGATGATAACGAAGCCCTCTTATGAAGCTAAAGCCTCGGCATAAATCCGCGAAAAAAAGCGAGCGGCCAGTAAAGTCAATCCGGGCTTGGCTCGGCGGCCCGTTAATAACGAGAAAAATCGGCGCGCGAAATCGCCGTGAGAGGCTAGTGCGAGCGGGCGGAGGGGGATGCAGCGACGGTAACGATAAAAAATCGCAGGGACTGTGTGTAATACCGGAAGCGAAAAAGCGTGGACGCGTACATCCTGTGTAAGGGAGGGCGGGGGGGGGGGCGAGGGAGGGTGGCTAAGTGCGAGTATTGTCAGGCGCTCGGAGCAAAAAATACTGGAAATGCAACAATAAACATTACTTATCGACTCGCGGATTTTTTAACGCGTATAGGGGGTGCTCTCTTTCTCTCTCTTCTCTCCCCTGTACACTGCTCGTTTTCGGCTGCTCGCAAAAACTCGCGCTCGCACGTTTTTTTTTTTGCAATAAAGTCATTTACGCGCCCGCTCGCCGAGTTATGGGTAATTCTCGCTATAGCTCTATGGAGCCCTCTATTCTCTTTCGCTGTGTTGGTGCGCGAGCGCGCTGGGCCATTGATTAGTATTAATGACTTAGCTGCACTCATTTCGTCCGAATAAAAGTAATTGGATTTGGCTTCGCCTTTCCGACGACGCCGCCACGGCTGTGTATACACCTACTGCGTATAGCTATCTATATATAGATCTAGAGCCAACGAGAGAAATAGAGAGAGGGAGAGAGAGAGAGAGCGCGAGCCGCGTAAAAATACATTAATATCTGTTTGCGCTAATAAACGATAGCGAGAGGAGGCCGTTATGTATAGCACGGGCGAGCTCTCGGACTTCGGCATTCGTACATATTCGTGTGTGTGCTATATAGGAGAGGTGGGAAAAGGGGTGCGCGCGGGCTCGTGTGCTAGTTGGTCTTTGGACTAATGGCCATTTTTTCCCGAATCATTAATGGGGAGCGCCGCCACCGCCGCCGCTCGGAGCAGCGCGTACCATATATACGTATATATACGCGCACGGGCGCACGCATTTTTTCCCCGATAATCCCCGACGCAGACTGCAGATCCGTTTCTCATCCATCAAAGGCATTGATACGCGGCCGCGTTTCCGCGCGTGTTTATCATGCTGCGCGTTATATTGATTATGGATTTACGCCAGCTGCACGCCGCCCACGAAATCATATGCACCCCACCGAATTTCCCCGTTAAATATAATATTCGCGATAAGTATATTACAGATCAGCAGTAGGCTGATCCAATTTAAGGCGAACGAAATCAGTAGAGAAGACGCGCTCGACCTTGACGCGGCAGAGAGGAAGAGGTCGACGCTCTCTTCCGTGTATAATTCGTCGCTCGCGCGCGTGAACGACGTGGCAACGTTGTAGGAAACGATGAATTTCCAGGAGACCGGAATCTCGGTAACGCGGTTATTCCATAAGAGACAGAAAGTGTATATATATATACTCGGCCCCTACGTGCAATTATCACGTGGTCATTGCCAACCAGTGTTATCAGACTCGACGACGGAGTCTGCGCGCGCTGCGAGGGGACTTGGAAAGAAAGATAGAGAGAGAGAGAGAAAGCGAGTGAGCCGCAACTGACCGTCCCTTGGCTTAGTCTGCTTTGTCTGTAAGTGTAATTAGTCGGGGGTGGGCTTTTCTCCGCTCGAACGGGGCTGCTGCTCTCGCCTTCATCACGTTCATTTCGTTCTTCGCCTTTCTCAATTTCCGTCTCCCCTACTTAACTCCCGCTACCGATGCTACTACTGCTCCTCGAGGCTCCTTATTCTTTCTCCTCTTTTTATTCAATTTTCTCGGCGGAAAATAAGTACTACAGCATCAAAACAAATTTTTTTTTTTTGATAAGTATTGTCGCAGCGCAGTATAAGCAGGGCTTTACAAATAGCCGAAAAAGATCGTTGCCCTTGTCCTGCTCGGTCGGACTTTCGCTGCACCCCCAGTTAGTTTTGTTCGCTCTGCGCACCCTTCTCTCTCTCTCTCTCCTTTTCTTACTCTACCTTATTTATATGTAAATGAGCTTCATTTCGCGATATTAATGTTCCGCGTGCGCAAGCTCTCGCTCTGTCTTTCTCTCGCCGCCACCCTTGTGAAAGGGTGCGGAAAAGGGTTCTCTCTCTCTCTCTCTCTCTCTCTCTCTCTCTCTCTCTCTCTCGCTCATATGCTTACGGACGTTTCATTTGCAATCGCGTACCCCTTTCTCGCGGGTTATACTACTAGTGCTAGTCCACCCTCTTTGCTGCGAGTAGCTCGCACACAGAGCATCGAAATTATGTCGGTTCGAGCATCGATCTAACTTAACCTTATAAATTAAGCAACGCGGTATGTATAGTAGTGGTCGATGTACAAAAGCCACGAAATATACTTCTCTGACCGTTTAAAATAGCACATAGAATCTGTACAGTGTGCGAGTGCTTTGACAAATAATTAAAGCGGTGGCGGTTGATCGCTTGGCACCAGATTCGAGTTTGTAGCCTGAAATTGAAATGCGTCGTCCGAAAAAGCTTGCTGCAAGCCATAAGCGGGACGTTATTAAAGCACAGAGGTTTCAGCGAGAGAGAGAGAAAAAAAGAGATGAGACGCGCGTACAGCACGCTGAAAAGGGAAAGTGAGAGAAGGTGGTTCCCGTGGCGGATAACGAGCCACGGCCGGATAAACAGCGTCATAAAAATAAAAAGGTGCTCCTGCACAGCGCCGGATGATAATCTCCCGCGGGTGTAATACTTTATACGAGGCGAAGCGAGAGATTTCGAACGCTGGCTGAGGAGGGAGCAGCAGCAGCAGCAGAAGCAGAGCTTTGTGCTTTTGTGCCTTTATCTAAGCTTTTATTACTTCAACGAGTTCCCGGTGCGTGTCGCGGAACTATGCTGCTGCTGCCGCTACTGCTGTTGCTTTGATGCTTTTATTTAGCATAGCCGTACGTACGAATGCACTTAATTACGCGCGTATCATCTGAGATAATGCGCGCGCGTGCGGCAATCAAAAAGCCACGTGAGCTCTGTGATGCCCGGCGAAGCGCTTTTTTCCGTTCTGTGCAGAGCGCGATAAAAATTACTGTCTCGGGGATTTTTAATAAAAAAAAAAAAAAACACGACAACGTATACGTGTATACACTCGAAATCTCGATCTAATTTAGCGATACACTCGCAGGAGCGCGAACGAAAGGCCGTTACAAGTTTGCGTAAGGCAAAGTGCGCTTAAGTACTTTATAATGATAACGTTTTGTCAAAACTCACATCGTGACTGTATAATTAAACGAAACGCAACGAGGCTATTTGCCCGGAAAATCGAAGCAATTTTATTGCAATTACAGCCGGAAAGTTTTACCTAATCAAACCGTGCGCTCGAACTGGTATAGATTGGAGCACACATTAATTAAAAACGCACGAGTTACTCAAGCGCTCTCGTTTTGTGTGTCAGCCGTTAGTATATCGGCGCGTACAAACAAAAAGAGACTGACCGCGCAAGTAAACCGAAAGTGTCGGGAACTGTTAAATAAGCATGTATGTTGAGCGCGGCGAGCCTCAACTTAATAGACTTTAACGCGCTTAATTCCTTAGCTCGTTACAAATCGATTATAAGCGCGCGCTCGGCATCAGCGTATCAGGTTCTCCAGTCGGCGCAGCTCTCGGCGGCGAGTCGCGATTAAATATTAAAATCGTAGATTCAGCGACGGCGGCAGCGCATTAATGACCGGTGCAGCCGGCGTCGTCGTCGCGCGGGCACACATTATGCAGATAATGACCGATTTATCGAGAACGAGCGCGTGCGCGCCAGAGACAGCGGCACACGTCAACTCCCTGCACGCCCGGCTAAATTAACAACGGACAAGCAGTAGCCACTTGAAACATTACCGGGTCCTTCCCTATACTATATACGTTCACCTACACACACAAGTACACACGTGGAGAGCCGACTGTGGCCGTACTCAACATAAATTAGGAGCGATAGAAAGGGTAGATTGCGGAATGTTGAGTGCATAATGGCGAGGTGGTAGTAGTGTGGTGGAAGGGGGAAGCTGCGGGAGGGCTGTGCATTCGGAACGAAAACGGAGCAGAGAGAGAGAGAGAGAGAGAGAGAGAGAGAGAGAGAGAGAGAGAGAGAGAGAGAGCGCCTTATTTTGAGAACCGCGAGCGGATCACGCGACTACGGAGTATTATGCGCACCCGCGTGTTTTGTACGCTAATTCATGGCCAACTGCAGGACATTAAGCGAGCTAGCTCCAACACGCTCTTCGTACTCTCTCTATGTATGACGAAAGAGCTGCTATACCGGAGAAATGTGTAATCGTTTGTTTGAACGGACTTGTGCGCAGATATTATACTCGGTGATTTATCGAGAGAGCCGCGAATCGGAGAAAAAATTCAGCGAAACTTCGTTAGCAGCTAAGCTCGCGTCGGAATACCTCTCGAAATATGAGTAAACGCCCTGTGTCGTGGGATTTGCATTTAATGGATATTAAAATTAATGGCCATCGCTCATTACGAATGCCCGGCGCGCGCGCGCGGCGCGATAAAATCACTGGTAATGAAGTCGCGAGCGCTCAAGAATTTCACTTGTAAATTCATCTCCCACTGGATATTTCGATACCCCATTCCGGCACTTATTTTTTCAGCTTTATATAAGGTCGTCGTGAAATGCAATCACTGCGCGCGCTCTCATCGTTCGCAATACTTTACACGGATTCACCAATAGAAAGCAGATCGAAACGCTGTAAAAAATCTAGTCGCGAGCGTCTCCACCGCCAATAAAGACTCATCTATATAAGCTGCGAATTGAGGTACTCTCCCCAGTCTGGCTCTCGCTTAATAAAGTCGTCCCGGGCTCTCTTGCATGCACATACACAAACGCGAATACACACGCGAAGACGTATAGAGAAGAGAAGCAGCAGCAGCAGAAAAGAAGACGACTAAGAGGAGAGAGAGGGTCAGTCGATAAAATTTTTATAGGCGTTCAGTGCATACGAGCCATAAACCCGGAGAATGCGGCGTAAATCTATTCCGACCCTCCTCGCGGCTTATATAGCCTACGTCTCCTCCAGTGGCTCTCTCGGGCAGCAGCAGCAGCCTGACTTGGAAAGGAGAACAGGACGTCGTCGTGCGAAAGGGTTGCTGGTAGTGGTAGAAAGGATCGGGGGTGGCGATAGTGGTGGTGGTGGTGGCGATGCTCGCGCGCCCAGTATAAGGGGAGAGAGAGAGAGAGAGAGAGAGAGAGAGAGAGAGCGGACTCGTCCGATGTATGAATATACATGACCTTACCGCCCAACCCTTACACCACAACGGAGCTCTGCTTACATTATTGTATATCTAATTCCAGCAGCGGTCCTCGCGGCGGCGGCTCTCCCGCAGGAGCTGGCTCCGGCCAGCGGGAGAGAGAGAGAGCGAGTCTATGAGAACCGCTGCTCAGGAGAGAGCTCACGACATTATGCAAGCAGTCTACATATTATACATTCGGACTGGGATTCAATTAAGTTTGGTTAGACCGTTTTCTATGGCCGTCGCGGCTCTCACCCGCACGCATATAACCCCGGTTCGCGCTGCTGTCTATATGTATATACACACACGTCGTACTGCTGTATATATCTGCGCGGATTGCGGCGGGACAACTGCCATCGCGCGTGTATATATCTCGGCCGCGTATGACCGAAACGCTGCACGGGAAGGCATGACGACGCGAATCTGAATCTCGGATACTTAACCCGCCGGCTAGCTCTCGCGTTTTCTATATAGGTAATTTTCCGCGTCCGGGCAAGCTACTACTGCCGCTATACAGTCTCGGGAGTAATGCGGAAAGTTCCAGCGTATCCAAGCTGGAAAGATGCAGGCGCGATCGATTGTGCTATTAGCGTCGAATCCTAAAGTTGCTTTTCGCCTGGTGGCGAATCAATAGCAGCAGCAGCAGAAGCAGGTGCAGGTGCTGGTCAGCGACAACACAGTAGCGTGTGCATCAAGCTACACAGAGAGTGAGTGAGAGAGAGAGAGAGAGGGACAAAGTAACGAAAGGGCTGTAGCGCTGGCGCTCTCAAAAGCTCCCGAATGCGCGTCGTCGTCATCGCAGCGGCAGCGGCAAGCAGCAACAGAGAGAGAGAGAGAGAGAGAGAGAGAAGAACCATTGCGCCGAACAATGGTTGCAACGCTGGCCCGTTTAGACACGTAATATCGGCGCGAGGCTTGTTTGACATTTGGCGGGCGTAACTACCAGGGCTCCGCGGCAATAAGGTTAATTGAAATACGTCAAGTAGCCCGAGAGCTGCAGCGCGCTGGGAATACTTTGGCCTTCTCGGCTCTCTCTCTCTCTCTCTCTCTCTCTCTCTCTCTCTCTCTCTCTCTCTCTCTCTCTCTCTCTCTTCCCCGCACACACGTGCTCGCTCGTTAGCCCTTGTGCGATGCATCGTCTGCATGTGTGTATATATACCTATAAGCCGGAGAGAGCAGCGGGTGAAACGAAGAATGTCTCGCGCGGCTGCGGACGCGCGCATTACATGCTGCATGCGACGAGGAGAGGAAATTTTCCGGGGAACGAGCTCATTGGACCGACCGCGTCATCGTTGCATGCGAATTACTTTGGGGCTACATGCCCCTATTCGTATGCGAATCAATGATTAGCTGGGTCGACGGATATGATTTTTTAAACAGCTATACATTCTTCCTCTCGCTTGCTCTGTACCTTATTTATGCATTCGGAGAGTTTGAATAATATGCATACATTATAGGACGAATATCGATGACGACTCTATGGAATCGCACGAGAAGAATAATTTTATATATACTTCGACTAACAAGATTCCCTCATTTCGCAGAGTGGGTTAAATAATTTTGATTTGCGTTTTTCATCATATGCGAATTAAATAACTTATGAGACTCGAGAAAGGCATTATAGAGGACGTCCATTTTTCAAACATCACCGCTAGAATATACATGAAATTCAGAGTTATTTCGAAACGGTTTGACATTTGGTGTCAGTGGGACAAGTATCTGGAATAATTACAATTATAACCTATAAAGATAAAGCGCGTTCGTCGCGAGTAGAGTTTATTTATATTAATTCGTCGCCGCATAATTCCGCTATACATACAGCTTTAAGCGAAGATAACCGTAGCGATCGTCATTTAACTTTTAATTGTCGAGCAAAAAATCTCTCCCTCGCAATCTCTAATAACAAAGCCGTGTTTATTCGTGCTGAACAATGTCGAAAAACAATTGGCAAAAAAATCGACGCAAACGAATTATCGAACGGCGGGAGATATAAAAATGCCAGTGACAGGAATGCGCCAAGTAGCAATACAATGAGTTGTACCTATACATATATATATACACGCAGTGAAGAGAAGGGAGTAGAGATAGGCGCGTTGTTGCGGGCCGCGCAAATGAGAAAGCTGCAGCAGCACGCAGCCGCTCGACGATGACGAGAAATCGCGCACTTCCAGTTCACGCAGTCAACATAACAGCCTATACGTGTATGCCTATACGTGCGCACACAGCTTCCCGGCACTTAATTCAATTCAATTGCAATACAGTTCAATAATTCGATTAATTAAAAAATATCGCGAGCGAGCTGCAGCGTCGCGTACAGTCACGTGCGCGCGGTATTTCGAACGAGGCCATGTCGCGCGTCGCCTGATCTTTCCCCTATACTCTTTCCCGCCCACGCAAAATTCTTCAAAGTTCAGTTCCTTGCGTATGTAAAGAATAGTGAATATAAAACAAAAAATCTTACGCTCTTCAAGAATTTGCGATTTCGTCTTTACTTCCCCGATGCCACTACACGCATTAGTCGAGCGAAGCCTCTTAAAATCCGTCCCATCTCGATATTCCCCGCATTGCTTCCACGATTACTCGATAATGAAACCTCGAGTGGCTGGTAACGACTCTCTTTATTCATTGCAGCCTCCTCGCCGAGCAATTGACTTTGCCAATATACCGTATACGTACGAACTGAAGAGTACGTATACGCATACCTACTTACTACGACGTTGTGCTTGATGAACAAAGTCGACGAGCGCAGGTTTTTACATAATTTCTAGACGCCGAGCAAAAGACACCCGAAGAACAGTATCAAGCCAGCGCACGAGCTTTCTTTCATTCTTTCTTTCCTTCTCCCCCGTACGAAGCAGCCTTCGGTTTTATCATTCAGAATATTATAATTCGTTCTGAGTCGCGAGCGCGGCGCGCAGTCGGCATATAATGATAATAATAACGCGTTAATTAAAGCCGCTGATTTATGCGCCTTTCATATTGTAATTGCCTACCAAACTCCACTCGAGGGCTCACGAAGACAATCTTTTGCTTCTCTCTGCGTCTGCGCGCGGGCGCTATGAAACGCGAATAAATTAATTAATCAAGGCGCAATTAATACCCGCCCGTAACTCCGACTCTCTTTTGGGCTTTCTCTGCCTTTGTGTCTTATACATCAGTCCCTCCCGCTTCTCAAAGACACGCGCGCGCGTAACTTTCAAACAAATCATGCGCAACACGGCGTTGGCTTCTCGCTCGATTCTTATATCGCGACGTTTTTCTCAACCCTTTCGTATCACAGCGTTATATCGATCAAACATATCAGACAATAACGCGTTGTTTGCCCGGAGATTAAACGCTGCTGTGCACACATCGCGAAGCATAATTCGTCGCGTTTAAGTAGGCGGACTGGCGGCAACTAAATAAAGCCGCTGAAAACGGAGAGCCAGAGTGGATAAAACACAGACGCAGCAGCAGCAGCAGCAGCAGCAGCAGCAGCAGCTTGCTAAGTATATGTATAAACGCGAGAGCGTGTGCATATAGAGGGTGGGTAGGTAGGAAGAGAGAGAATAACCGCGGCGGGTGCGAAACGCGGAGAAATCGCTTATTTACGGTATAAACGCGCGCGGCAGAGGGTAATGCGCTTGGCAGAGGCCATACTTAGCCGGGCATCAGCCAGCGAGCAGCAGCAGCGCCTGCTAGTAGAGTAGGGGTTTAATGTCTTTTTAGGTACGTTAATTAACAGTATTCATTTTGCACAAAGGTTTCTAATTACGCACTGCACGACTTAGCGCTCACGGCGACTGCGGCGGATATTATGTCCACTCGCCCCCTCTCGCCACCTCCTAATTTCACCCGAGAAATATATACAACTTTTGTAATTAGCGAGAGCATTTTTTTTCTATGAGCGTAATAATAGGCTGATCGTTCTTGTATAGTTTCATCGATCAAGGAGAAGAGACCGTTGGCGTAGAAATACCGACATTTTAATCAGTGCTGCGAGTATAAGACAGAAATCGGCAGTCGATTCACGATCTTAGCGAAGCTCGTGTAAACGAAACGAGGGCGCGGCGGAGGTTAAAGCCGAGAGAGAGAGAGACAGAGTAGAGGCCAATAGTTGTCCAGCCAACAGAGCGAGTTAGCAGTCGTCGTCGTCGCATTAATTAATTATAATTAAGTTTTAGTTGACGCGGCGGCAGAGCCGAGCACTACTGTAAGCAAGAGCGTCCGACGAGGAGTCGCCGCCGCTACGCGACTGGCATTTTCAGCATTACCGATATTATGCAGATTTCACAGAGCCGAGCCCTCGCCTCTTCCCGGCCTTTGTCTTTATCGCGCGTGCAGCCGTACTTTGCCACGACGTCGCTCTCGCTCGCTCTTCTTCGTTTTTATTTTCCTTTTCTTATTCCTCGACTGCTAGTTGACTGGAGTTAACAAGCGTACGGAGAATGAATTATTCACTTATTTACGACACGTAAACTTTGAGTTTTGTCACGTGATTTGGAGGCGATCGCGGGCGAGAATAATGATGGACGGAAAACGATTTTACGATCGTCGCTGCTGCTGTTGTCTCTAGAGAAAGTAAAGTTAATTGATCGCAGGGCCCGCGTTATAAAGCCACTGCAGAAGTTGTTTCGACGATTATATTATACGAGAGAGAGAGAGAGCTAAATCTAGGAGAAATTTACGAAAGGCGCGCAGTTATGCCGCGAGAGAGAGAGAGAGCGAAATGACAAGCGCGCGGCACCGGATGAGCGAGGACGAAAAGGATCGCGTTTACAGGCACAACAGCTCTTCGCCGCGGCAACTGTGCGTCGTCCCGTAAGAAGCTGTTAATCTTTGGTAATAAAGTGTATTTTCATTATAATACAACATGAATATGCAACGGCGATAATGGCCTTAATATCCCGGCATGCATCTTCCTGTGCTTTACGAGCTGAGCCTCTCTCCCGCTATCGCGTCTCTCGCTCTCTCTCTCTCTCTCTCTCTCTCTCTCTCTCTCTCTCTCTCTCTCTCTCTCTCTCTCTCTCTCTCTCTCTCTCGCGTTAGTTGCATAGCGTATATCTCTCTCGCTCCTTCCTCATCTCCTATGTGCGCCAGAATTCGAGATGCCCTTACTGGATTTTACTATGTACAAGTAGCTTCTGCAGCCGTGCTAACTCCTGCGCATATACAGCTTCGTGGAAGGGAGCCACTGCCAACTATACTACTCGCTCGCTAGCTGCTGCGCCTATATAAAATGTTCGGCAAACCAAAGCCTCGTTCGTTCACCTCGCGCTCGCGCGACTTGCGTCGACGGAATCACTTATCGCGCACTCGTTTTCTCTTCGGAGGCTATATAAGCTATATACGCTTGACTTTTTATTTCGTTTTAAAAATGTTGAGCTTTAGAGATAATAATATAATTCCGGCGCGCTTATATCCTTCAAGGTATACGCGCGACATTGTTTTAATATCTTCGTATAAGCTATACAAGCACGTACAAGAGATCAGGAGCATTGAAAAGCCAAGAATAGCAGTGTGTATTTCAAGACGAGCGGTTATGCGTGAAGCGCGCTTATATACCAAAGACTGTAAATGCGTATTCTACCGCTCGGTAGCGCAACGACATCACTTCGCCTCTCTCTCTCTCTCTCTCTCGCGCGCGCGCGCTCTCCCTCATGCGCTAATTTATTCGTCAAAGTCAATGGCTTCGCATAGAGAGGTGTAGCTTGTAACTCGCAAACTCCTCGCGTCTCTATATACTTCAGCAGTGTACTGTATGCGGTGCGGCGAACGACTTTCTATTACGCATGCGTTAAGTAGCTTTGTCAAATCGGTTGCTTTGCTTATGTACGACTTAGCTGCTGCCGACGACGTTCAACCGAGACGCCTAATTATGAGATCCGCGTGCTTCCATTAGGGATTAATTAATGCCCGCCTTATGTTATACCCACCAACTTTGGCTTCGGAGACAACATTAATTTAATTAAGAGCCACTATTTCGCCGAAACCATTATTCTTATACGCATTATATTATTTTCAACAAATCCGCGCTTGTTCAATGCAAGGTAAAACCGAATATACATTACACAAAGTCAAATTAATCGCCGATGATACAGAGAACGCGTTTGAATTTAATCACCATCCGCCGGTCAAAACATCGCTCGGTATGTTATAGGAAATCCGGACGAATAAAACATTTTAGCATATGAAGTCGGACGTGCGCGGAACAAAATATACACACACGTGCGCGCATAACGAGAGTAATGGCGTTTTCACGGACTGAAAGGATCCTCTGGGGCAAGCGCGGTAAAAAATCCCTCACGCGAACAAAAGTCGGGCGATAAAAGGCTCAGCCTTTTTGCAGGAGCACAGCAACAACGAGGCACACAGTGGCCTTTTTTCCCCCCGTGGCTGGCCGGCGGTTTACGTCATTGAAGTACACACACACATATACACACGGAAAAAATAACGCGCATTTAGGCGTCAAGATACGGGGCACGCAATTCCCAATGCTTTACGCGTGAGAAAATCTCATTATATTCCGGCGCCGGGCGCATTACACATCCCGAAACGCTCGCTCCCTCTCTGTATATATACGTATCCTCCAGCGCACAGACTGTCTTTCTCGCGTTTTTTTGCCGCTCATTTCGCGCGTGCAGCCGGCATTCTCTAAATTTATTCGCTCTCTCGTATGTACAGGCGGCCGCGCGCGAAAAGTCTAATTTGTTTTAATGACAAACAGCGCCAGTTGTAGCCTACTACGACGACGACGTCGACGCGTCGGCCGCCGCCACCACCACCGCCGCGCAATTATCTATACGCGCGCGCGCGCGAACGTGGGAGGGAAAGGGTATAAACGTTAATCGCGTTTCGCGATATGTGGCCTTCGAGAGCCAATTAAAGCGCGCGCTCGCGCCTTCGGCGACGTCTAATTTTATTTCCAATAAAAACGCCTGAAAGACGCGCGGCGATGCGAGGGAGAGCAAAAGAGAGAGCGAGTTGGGAACACGTTTCATTACTTACGCAGCGGTCCTGCGCGCGCGAAATTTTTTCGCGCGGCTCTCGCGATTATAAATAGAAGCAAGACCAGCAGCAGCAGCAGTCGAGTGAAAATTTTGTTTTAATGCGAGAGCAGGCCGCACGATGAATGCCTGCAGCCGCGCATAAGTATTTTCGTACGTTTTATTCGATTTCTGCGAAGATATCGGTTACGCGCGCGCGCGCCTATAGCAGCACCGTGCCGACGACGACACTTTATATTTAAAACACTGCGAAAGTCAATTTTTTATCTTCATTTTTTATTATAAGCCCCGCGGGTTTGTCTACTTTGAATGAACAGTTATAAATAATAACGATTTATAAGAGTCAAGGCGTATTTATAGGTCGCTCTCGTCTGGACGCGCGCGATTTCTAAATCTACTTAGCCGCTCTGACGCAAAAGATTCGAGAGAGGGAGGGAGAGAGAGAGAGGCGAGTGCATAGCGGCGTTTTGAAGATTAAAAAGAAGCGAGTTTTATCGAAAACGAAACATCGATTAACCGCGCGTACGTGAATAACGAGAAAAAGAGAACGAGCGAGCGAACGAGCGGGGGGTGGGCGAGCTGATCGGTGCAGCCTAAGCCAATTTTTTTTTTTTATCGAACTGATGAAAGAGAATAGATAAACGTATATAGATAGATAGGCGGGCGGGCGGGCTGGTGGGCAGCAGGTATATACGCGGTGTGACACACACCGAACTGAAGCAGCAGCAGCAGCAGCAGCCCGGGCTGTCGGGCGGCTCATCTCTTTGTTCTCCATTTTACTCGGCTGGCTTCAGCTCCCCCGTCGGTTTCTATTCCGACGTATTTTTTTTCCACGGCGCCCATAAGCACCTCCGCTTCCGTTTCACTGGCCGCCGAGCGATATTCACGTGCACGGAAGGGCAGGACGCGAGGGGCTGCTGCTGCTGCTGCTGTGTATACGTTTGTGTGCGGGAAAAAAAAAACGAGAGCGGCGCTGCGCGGAGAAAAATTGTCGGGGACCTCCGCTGAGGTAAGCGCAAGCCCCACCAAATTCAAATGCACTCGTGTCCTCTCTCTCGCCACACATCATACTCCACTGCTGCTGCTGCTGCTGAGAGACATAGAGGCCGCGCGTGTTTGTGTGAGAGATATCTGGACTATTATAGACGCGGCGCTTGGCGATGATCAAAAAATTCGCTAAACAAAAGATTCCACGGATGGCGAGAGCTTCGCCTCTTTTTTTCGTGGATCAGCCAGCCAAAGCTTTGCACGGCAAGCTTTGACTTTCTCTCTCCCCCGTTCTCTCTCTCTTTCTCTCACCCACGAGCATAGCTGTTGTTAGCGATGCGCGGGCGCGCGTATATACGAACTCATTGACGCCCAAACGTACGGCGGTGCGCTATATTTAAAAATCAGCGCGCTCTTCTGGAAAGTATAGCTACAAAGAGAGAGGGAGAGAGAGAGCGCCAGGGAGGGCCACTCTATGGCTACACACGTATATGTACGCAGACACAAACACACACACACACACACAGCCAGGCCCGGGGTTACATCGACTTTATTAAAATCCAGTGTTATGTGCACGTATCCACGCACACACGCCCACGTGTCCGTGCAGAGCAGCTAACCGACAGAGATACGCTGCTACTGCGGGGTTGGCGCGAATGAGTCCGCTTTCTGCTCTTCTCCGGCCATACATAAACATGCAGTGCACGCACAGACGGCTGCGTATAAACACACACAGACACGCACACACGAACGCGCCGCGCGAAAGCGAACGAGGCCTCGCATTGTGTCGTGTGTGCAGCCGAGCTGTACTCTCTTTTTTTTCGGGCTTTATTTCGTCCGGCCGCGCGCCCAATTTTTTTTCCGCCTCTGCGCCAAATTATCATTTTAATAAATGCTCCTGGTGCAAGCGACGCGAACAACGATTCACGCTTGGTGTGTGCACCGAACGTGAACTGATACCATAAGATTTTAATGCTGCAGCCCCCGGCCGATGCTCGGCTCGTTTTTTTTTTTTTTTTTTTGTCGCGTTGCGATTTTCTCTATGCGCCGTTGTTGTCTCGCGCACTTATATTATACACAGCCCGCTTCTGATTTCGATAACGTGGAAGCTATAATATTGCAAAAGTTCGCAAACGCGCTATACTGAGGGCACCAGCCGCGATTTCGTGCATTTGTTCATTACTGCGCGTAACTACATAAACGTGCATTTAATAAACTCGTGTATACTTTACCATTGAATCTTTTCCATTTAGCAAAGAGTCGGATGACTGCGGCCCGTTCGGATAACTCACCTGGAACAGAAAGGATTTTTCCAAAATTATTGCCATAAATTACGCTGGTATAATATCGCGAAAGAAAAAACGACAACTCAAGGGTCACATAGCCGGACTTTGGGGGTATATTATATAGTAGCAGGGTTACGGGCGAAAAGTACGCGATACAAGTCGCGCCTTTGTCTTGCAAAAAAGTCGCGCGATTATATATCACAGTGCGGCGACGGTGGCGAGTACAGTGAGAGAGAGAGAGCAAGCCGCGGGCATTGTTTCACTCCTCTCGCATAATTACTGCGAGAGTCGTGTTTTAAAGTTAAACTTCACCTAAATAAAGCTTAATGTTATTATATCGTCCGCCGAGGCTGGAGATGAGGGCGAGAGAAAGAGCGAGAGAAGAGAAGCGCGCGACACTAGAGAGAGAGAGAGAGAGAGAGAGAGAGAGAGAGAGAAAGCGAGAAAGTAAGCGAGAGACTCGGGCCATTATGCAACGCGCGCGGGCGCCACTTTCAAACGTCGTTATATGCAGGACGCAACCGCTCGCGTGTGTGTATATCGTCATACACGCGCCGAGGACGACACCCTGGTACTGTCAATCGTTTGCCAGGCTGTTTTAACTTTAACTCGACTCGGACTTTCCTTTTTGCAGCGGGAATTATAAATGCTACTTCGTCTACTTTGCTAGTTAAATCCGTCAGAATTATTGTGAATTTATTTTTGAACAAATTATCGACACAGTGCCGAGGGAATGGGATTGCTTTTAAATGAAAATCGCATTCTTTACTCGTTTGCGCGGTGTATTTACGTTGGTATTAAGGGTAAATGCGGTCAGAGAATTATAAGCTGAGAGTTTGTTTAAATATTCGCACGGTTCAATTTTCGTTTCCTTTCGAGGTACCTAAAATGGCTATAATTGAATAAAATGCTCTTTTCATTACGTCGTCGCGTAGGTAAAACCAGATATTAGTCGGTCTCTCAAAAATCGTGATATATTACTCAAGAGATAATTTCTCATTCCCACGCGTTCTCAGAAAACACTGCAGATATAACTCCTCGAATGAATAGTTTTGATACTCGTCGTGCGGCTAAATAGAGATATGCCGCAGTCGCGTTGAAATTTCCGAGCGGAAAAGTCGCGTCACGGCTTTCGACCTGAAGCACTATTATTTCCGATCAGCAAAGGGTCTTGATATTATGCATAAGTGAACCGCGAGACTAAAAGTGGGTGTTCTAAAATAGCCTCAGCCGGTAGTAAAGTAAAGGGGCTACAATGATCGCGCTCTGGGTAATCGCGGGTATTCTGGAAATATTAAAAGTGCAGCAGAGCTGCTTCTCAGTCGCGTGTGCAGCGTTCAAATCACCTGCGCAGGAGACCACGCTCTACAACGCAGTGTTTCGCGCATTCAAAACCAGATCGAGGATATTTATAAGCTTAACATCGGCTACTAATACCACGCGTAGTTTTTTTTCCAAATATCGAACGAAACTACACGAGCGTCCAATAAATAGTCAGCATGCGATACACAGAGCAGTCATAAAACTTAATGTTTATCAGCGCGTGACTTTTTTTCGACGAGGAGTCCGCGCAATTTTCATCAATGTCGCGAGATGAGAATTAAAATGGGCTTTCATTTCGGCGGCCCTCCACAGCTGGATATGGGATATTCCATCGACACGGCATGATAATTGACATGGCGCCGAAACGAGCTTTGCTGTAGCTCGCAAACAGGCGTACATACGTACATATATACACGTATTGCTGCGAGAAAGAGAGTATAGCTCTCGACAAAAATTTCGACAAAAAGCGCGCGAGCGTAACGCGTGTCTAGGCCATATCGCGCGCGATGGATACAAGTAAATTTGTTTAACTCGACGAGAGCGAGAGTGCGAGCTCGCGCGCGAGCGCACGGATGCCTGCATTAACACGGAACGTCAATTATAGCTATTCTCAATATCCATAATTATTATCGCGGACGAACTAGCCGCCACTGCCGCTGCCAATTCTCCCGTATTACCGACCTTACTCACACACAGCTCTCTGTATATAGTATATCCGTATAGTATATCCGACACGGCTCTGCACGTATACACTGCACTCTACTGCTCTTTCTCTCTCTTTTCCTCTTTGTGGGGACACACGAGAGTCCGAGCTTTCGTGAATGGCATCCCGCGTCCCAAATGAAATGATGACGTTCATTTGCAAATGCGCCGCCGCTGCCGCCACTGGAAGTGCATTATTTTTATCGAGTTTATTAGCCGACCGGCTAAAGTCGATCCCTCCTCCGCTGATAATATACGCGGCGTATTATGTATATGCATTTGGGGGAGAGCTGCTGCAGTGAGTGGCCGGCTTGATGCACGCTTAGGGGGTCCAGAGGCGAAAGAGAGCCGGCCGCACTGAAAGGGATGACGATGACGTTACTCCCTCGAGACACCGACCCGCGCGCATCGATTGAATTCGCAGCCGCCTATATAGATATATACTCCCCCGAACTTTCGAATATAGGTATATGCATACGTGTGCGTGCGTTCGTCACTGTGGAGAGCGAAAAAATTTATCGACGCGGAGAGCCGAACAGCCGAATTCATCTTATATTGATGCTGTGCGCGCGCGCGACTCGATTGAACGCCGATAATCGTGTAAGCGATGATTCGGTGGATGATTAATTTTTTAATCTCGATATGCGAATATTAGTTTTGCATCAGCCGGAATATAATGGATTCTTTTTTTTTTCGTTTCACGAACATTGTATGCGGAATGCGGGAGAGTTTGGAAGCTTTTAACGCTGTCGCGCACTGGCAATTTGTATTATTATAACCGAGTGCATTCGCTAAGGATAAACTGATTTCGTTCAGAGTATGGATTCTTGCAAAAATGTGATTAGTTGTATTAACTTAACGACGATAGATATTTTGAAATACCAATCGTTTTCGGGGATACATGAATAAAATACCTCTTCAATTCGAGTGATTAGTTTATTAGCTTAACAGCATAGTGTTTAATTCTGCACTTTGGTAAATTTAATTGAATCATTCGTTGGATCGTGATTTTGTAACATTTTTGCAAAATCACATTTTCCGTCTCGACTGGCGTACATCTATTGCGCGATTAAACTTTTACGTTCTCCAATAATACGCGTATCAAATTTGCTTGTACGACTTTTATCAGATTAAAAAGTCAAGCGTCTTCGTCTCGTTACATACATGATATCATTAAAAAAAAAGATCAACACGATGCAAAATCGGCATACCGAAGCCACGGCTGACGACTCTCGACTGATGCTACTGCGAACCTCCAACATAATACATATACACAACATGCGTGCAAAGCTCTCACACATCGAGACCAGGAGGGTATAAAATCGATTTTTTTCGGCACCAGCCAGCGTAGAAGGGGTACAACAGAAGAGGAAGGAGGCAGGCGAAAAAAGCGCGCACCCTCCCCCCTAGGGGTACGACAGGTCCGATACTTTTTTTCGGCAGCTGCCGAACGAAAACGATCGTACACACACGCATCGCGTATGTATATACAGACAGTACGCTCGGTGGGGGGGGGGGGGGGG
>CM053171.1:52600600-52627019 GCA_012977825.3 Pteromalus puparum
GGGGGGGGGGGGGGGGGAGAGGGTAGCTCGAGCACTCGCGGTAGGGGCTCCACGGGAGTGGGTAAAAAAAGCGATCGTAACAGTAAAATCAGCCGTTATACCTCCCGCCCTTTTTACCTCCCCCTCATCGAGCGTGCGCGAACTCTTCTTCGCGTATCCCGCGGTATGCAAATCGCGAGTAACGGGATAACGCGCGGCCGATTATACGAGGGCGTTCGTCGAATGGCTGGGAGGAGAGAGAAAAAAATTTTTTTTTCACTGCAGCGAGAGAGAGAGAGAGTAGCAGCTCTCGTAAAAATCCGGGCCTGCCAATCGGAGGTATTGTGTTACAAAGGGGAACAATGCACCGTCGGTGCAGCAGCAGCAGCAGCGCCTTCTCGCCTGCAGTAGTGCGTGCATTTTTGCATTCGCGAATCGTGGCTGTATTGTCGGACTTTTGAAATTGTGTGTTTCCGCGAAAGAAACGGCGAAGCCGCTGCAGCCGTTCGTTGAAGGGCGAAATTTCACGCAGCTCCGAATGCGATCTGCAGCCTTTTATTTCACTCGCGGCGTGTTTTTAGCGACGGCTGTATTTTTTTAGAGCCTCCCTTTCCACATACGCGCTGCTCAAACAGCATTAGAGAGAGAGATAGACAGGAAAAAGAGAAGAAAAGAGTTCGTGCGTGTGCGAGGTGGTCGGAAAAAACAAGGCGAGAGAGTCGCGTGTTTTGTTTCCGTTCGCGCTCTCGCGTTTGCTTTTATTTTCGCGCGCGGCCACGAGAGAGAAAGAGAGAGAGAGCTGACGTTAAATGCGCATATTTATAGACACACTCCCTTCCCTCCAATCAGCTCCTGCTCTTGGCTGCTCTGCCTATTATAAGCTTCTTATATCGGCCCGATATTTATTGCGGCTCGGCTATCTCTTCCACCTTCTGATGCGGCCGGTCCCTGCGCCGATGAAAATAAATTATTTAACGAGTTAATGCGATTCGAGAAGTTTGCTCGCGGAAAAGTATACACGCTGCATGCGCTTATATATCAGCGAGATCGTATAGGTGCCAAGGATATGGCGCGGCCGCATATTGACACTCGTTTATCAGATCGGTGCAAATTATTTTTAATCGCACCGCATCGCATCTTCCGCGATAATTGATAAAATCGATTTGGAATTATTGCTTCTAATTAATAAAGCACGCTCTGGCGAAGTTTTTGTCGCTCGAGCAACAGCCAGTTATCGCGTATAGGATTGAATTCGATCTCAAGCGTAATAGCGTATAGGCTGCAAAAGCAGAAAAAAAGTTGCTCGTAATTTTGTAAAGGTCAATGCAAGGGAGCTAGCACGCGCGTTATATGTTCTAAGTTGGCCCTCGCCGTCCTGACGCTCTCGCTCGCTCTCTCGTCTGCATCGAGCATTCCTAGAACAGTAATCTTATTAAATTTACATATTAATCAACGGATTTTAATTATCCCCAACCCCCGCAGAATGAGAGAGAGAGAGAGAGAGAGAGAGAGAGAGAGAGAGAGAGAGAACAGAGGTAGGGAGAGCTCCGTACGGGGAGTGAGAAAGAAAGAGAGTGAGATAGCTGGGGCGCGAGGGAGAGGAAGCGAGAGCGAGAGAGAGAGAGAGAGTTCCACCCTTGTGCGGCGGTGGCGGCGCGGAGACCGAGCCAGCTCTCGTAATTTACATTAATCCAATAATTGCATGGAGGTTTCCTAATTAGAAATTCAAATGAGGTGGTGGCAGGCAGGCAGGCAGGCTGGGCTCTGCACAGGGCTACCAACTCAGCAGCAGCAGTAGCAGTAGCAGCAGTGGTGGCGGCAGCAGCAGCAGCAGCAGCAGCAGCAGTGGCTAGAGGGAGACAAAATGAGAGGAAGGAGAGAGAGCATCGCCTCGACCGAGCAAAGTCCGCAGTAGACCGAACGAGGAAGCCGGCGTGTGCACGTATGTACGTCTCTCGACTGGTCTACCTACTGAGCGGGGGATGAGGAGGAGGAGGGAGGACGCGAGGGAGGCCGAATGCCCAGACCAGAGCGCGCGCGCGCACACACACACACAAGTTCGAGTATTACGCGATGGACGTCGTCGGCGGCTGCAAGGCCGAAATTACCGAAATCTGCATGGAGTTCGAGCGAGCTCAGCTCTTCAGTGATCCCGCACTATATATCCCGGCCAGCACTGCACACACATGCACACACGCACATCACTGGGATGCAAACACCTACACCTATGCTATAATGCTGTTCCAGCTGTATATTTACGTTCACTGTCTTCGGAGTCGATAGCTTTCGATTATATCGTCCGTGCGATTGAAAAAAGATGAAGAAGAGAACACGAGAGAATATGCGGAGAGGAAGAGCTTACGGCTAAAGCGGTTCTAGGCCAATATGCCGTTGTCCGTCGGTACGTCTCATTGCGTGCGGCCCTTTTGTTGTCCCCAGAGGGATCCTTCGACAACCCTAACACGTACCTAATACCGTCACTGGCTTATACCCCCAGCCTTCGAGGCCACCGATGCTCTTTCATGTACAGCAACAGCGGCAGCAGCACAGCTATACGCTCTGCGAGGATCGGTATGAGCTGTATCATATAGCAGAGGCGGGATGCTCTCTTGCGCCTTGGGACGATTAGCGCAGGTGTCAACCTGCCAACGCGATACAAGTCGATTTGTCTCCCTCTCTCTCTCTCTCTCTCTCCCACTTATCTTCCAACTACTCCGAGCCTAACTTCCTGCATTTTTAATCGCCGCACACCGCTTTGACTAATTTCCCACCGAAATCAGTGCGACGCAAATCGATCGTTGCTCTCTCACGAAGAGGAGAAAAAAAAGCAATCCCACAATGCTAATGAAATTGAATCCTCGGGCGATCGGTGGCATTAACGAAAGACACGTCTCTGGGCGCGACGACAGCAGCAGCCGACCCGACGTGCCATCGAATATCGCTTTACGTTTGCCTTCGGATTTCCTTGGAAATCGAAAATCAGTGTGGCCATGCCTTTCTCGCTCTCTCTCTCTCACTCTCTCTCTCTCTCTTCTCCCGCTGCAGTAGCTCTCGAGCTTTGTCCGTAGGACACTCACTTATGCATACGTAAGAGCAGCGCTCGCGCGACGACGGCGGCGGCAGCGCGGTAGCGCACTCTCTGGCGCAATTCGATGAAATTTCCAACATTAATTGTATCACAATGGTAATTGAATCTGCGGAGCTCCGTCTATTTGAACAATAGTTGGTTATATTATGTAGATTTCCCGTCGTGGTTCCTCCTTCGCGTCGCCGTTTCCTTTGCCACCCCTCGCGCGAGCGGGCGCGCACCCCCTTTATCGTCGTCGCCACCCCTTTCTGTCTCCTACCTCCACCTCCTCTGCCTGCCTGGAGTTCTGCGCGCCAGAGTCCATACGCGAGCGCTAGCTGTTTAAACACAGACGATATCAGAACTAGCAGAACTAACGCACGCGTGAGCGCCTACTTCTCTCTCGCTCTACCTTTGCATGTCCCCCTTCCGAAACTCTCCGTCTCTGTCTCGCTCGCTCGGGGTTAGGCGCAGCCGGTGCTCGGCGACTCTGCGCCTTGCCATTATCATAATTGCACGTGGCGTACGTTCGCCTACGCCTTTGCCGCTGACCTGGCTATAGATCGTGGAATAGGGTGCGAGGAGAAAATCTCGCCGATGGATGAGAATCCAAAAGTTTACTCTAATTCGGTGTACGTTTTCCATCGCGTCTTACCAGTCCCGGATTTATCCACTTAAATTTCCACATGAGTTGTCGGGCTGTAAACAGGTTTGCCGATCGCCGTCATAAACGCCGAAGGTTTATTCGCGAGTCATTTAAACAAGTAGCGCATGCAGGTAACGAACGAAATTGATGATTGTGGAGAGCGAAAGAGAGGGAGAGAGAGAGAGGGATCGATTTTTGTTGATTTATTCAACTGTGCCAGACTCGGCCGCGGATCCGTGCACACGCGCGCGTGTGTGTGTATATATATATATATATATATTCAGCACACAGAGGAGGGGACTATATCGACATTAAACGGCGCGTCATTGACGCTCGGATATTCCGCGCGCGCGAGCTTAAATCGGCAAACGCCACTGCCTATTCTATTTTGGGGCTCTTGAAAAAATCGAATATTAATAATGGCGATTAAAGGCTTGAGACTTAATTGCCACAGCGAGCCTGTGGGAGCAGTAACAGCAGCAGAGGTGTGTGCGGCCGCGAAATGAATTAACCTATTTAATTAGCGCTTCGTTGTAACGAGAAGTTATTGCGCGCACTGGTTACAATGTGTGAGAGAGAAAGAGAATGAGCACCGCATGCGAGTCGCCCAAAAATTACAGACGCGGTCGCGAGATATTTCAAACGGCTGCCGCGGGATAAACGCTTTTAATGGAACAATTAACGTTGCGATCATTTTTAATGAGAATACACGCGATGTTTCTATCGCTGCCGACGCTTAACGCGTTACATAATTATTTTCCTTTGGCGCGAGCGCACGCTCGCTCGCGGTATAATTCAAATGCGCGCGTTTACGTTTTCATGAGAAATTTCAGCCGCTATGTTGTTATACTGTGCTGCTGCTGCTGCAACGGGCCGCTTTTATTGACTTTATTTTCACGCCTACGTTTTTACAGTGCAATCAACGCGGGGTTAAACAGCTCTAGCACGTTATGCATAAACTATACAGTGGCGGCTTTATTGTTTTTATATCAACATCAGAATTCGAATCTTTGAAAGCCACACGACTGGAAAGGCAAATCAATAACGCATGCACATAATATAGTATATATACGTAAGAGCTATGTGTGTGTGCCGCTCGCGGCGGCTAATTTAGGGTAAATTACGCGAAAGGGAAGTTGGCAAAGTCGAAGAAAATTGAGAACCGCTGCTGTGCGCCGCCGTTAGCTCGCGTGCGGGGATCCATATAAATCCTAATTCCGTGATCAGCGATATCTGCAAGTTGGTTCTAGGCCGGCCGCGCGCGAACGCTCGCGATTCCTCCAACTACAGCACACTGCACTAGCTTCTTATATTTACTCGACAGTCGGTAATGGCCATAATCGACGGCTATAACCGATCCCCGCGGGAGAATAATTATGCGAAAGTTTGCTCTTTGACGCTACGGTGCGGCTATAATACGAGGGAGAGAGGCGGCACACGCGTGCAAGCGAGTGAGCGAGCTCTAGAGGGAGAGGGGAAGAGAGCTCACTAGCGCGCGATGATGATGGCGGAACGATTGCGAGCCAACTTCGCGCTCTGATAACAAGCGGGGGAGAGATCATGACTGATGCTAATGATAGTGATTCCGACGATAATCGGCTGTCAATTATTGTCGATGAGCGAGAGAGAGAGAGAGCCTCGACCTCCGCGCCATTGATAGAGAAGGAGAAAAAAATGAGTTATGGGCATAATTCGCTAATGGCCTCTAAGCTGTGCGCGCAGCTGAGGCCTCTATACACAGCAACGACGACGACGACGACGACGAAGACGACGACGATGAAACAAAGGACTTTGCGCGTTATTGAACGTTAATTAGGAATGCCTCAAGAATAATATCTCGACGCTAATGGATAATAATTTACATTATACGCCTCTGGCGTATCTCGATTCGCGCTGCTGCGGCGGCGAATAAAATGAGTAAAATCTTGTATCTGCTATCCCCGGATTATTTATAATGATCCTAAATTTAGAACTAATGCGATGATGTCCGAGATTTACACTTGCAATAAAAATAAAAATAAAAACCTCTGAAGTCATCCGAAAATACCGATGACAAATCTCGAACATAATGCTGTAGACATACAAGATTTGCTCAAGAAACGTTGTAGGACGTAAAAAATTCGTGTATCGCGGCTGGCGTGGGCGAGCACGTGACCTTGGCGAAGCAGCCTGTGTATATATAATAATCGAGACTCGCGCAGGCGCTGATAAGTCGAAAAACGATGACCAGCGGCAGCAGAGTAGCGGGTGTGCTTTATAACCTCGAAAATAAATCGATGATCCCCTCTAGCTCTAGCCTAATCATCCCGACGTATCTCCGCGCGTGCTGAACCGGGGAAAATCAGCAGGAGCATACCTTGGCGTTATAACAAGCGCTGTTGTCGGTGTACGTGTGTGTATGTGTGCTGCATGGAAGAGAGAGAACGGTCAGGGGGGGACAGGTTAGGCAGACGATGGCGGCGTCGGCGGCAGCCCAGTAACGTGTGGTAATTATATTAGCGACTAATGGATATAGTTAATTGCTAATTATGAGGCCTGCCGAATGATCGATAGTAGCGAGATAACGTGCAGCAGCGGTGGTGGCTGCTCGCGCGCGCGGTCGAATCTCTCTCACGAGCGCGCGGAGCTGATCAGCAGCAGCAGCAGCAGCAGGAGCAGCCAACGTCGGCGGAAGAGAATTAGAGAGGAGGAGGAGGAGGAGGAGGGGGGTAGGAGGCCAATGCGGATTACCAAGAGTGTCATTCTGCTATCCCGCTACGGCTTCCGATATATATCCCCGGCGAGTGTACCGCGCCGCGTTGCCGCCGACTCCCCGCTTCCTATGTAGGATTAGGGCTTTGGTAATTAGCAATCGACGCTTAGGAATTATTATCGCTAGGCATTGATTCACACATTTGCGATGCCGTTGTTGCACACCGCCTCCACACTGCGCTATCATCTACTCTAATCATCCCCTTTTGCTGCACAAATCTTTGCTTCTTTCGAGTATACATACACGCGCAGGTGCGATGGAATATTACAATCTAGATTAAAGGCGTCACGTGCGCGTGTATGTATACATGCGTCATCGCCGCGACTAGAAAATTTTGAGGACCGAAAGAAGATTATTACTCTGTCGAGAGCGGCTGACGCGAGAGCAAACGCCATAATGAAAAGATAAAGTTGCGCCCCTTTCGCTTCGCGCACGCGAGCGAGAAGTGGCATCAAAGAGTTTAAATGTAGTCAGAAGCGCGCGCTCGCGCGTTTCCTAAGAGCGCGGGATCTTTATTAAATCGTCTGCGTAACCTCGGCGGCAGACTAAAGTGCCTCCTTTCTGGCCCATCGCAGCCTCTTTTGTTTTCGGCAACGACAGCTTCCAAAGCCCCTCCTGTATCCCTCCGCCTCGTTATACGGCCCGTCAAAAATCAAAGGGATGGAAATTACCGGCTAAGGTGATTTCAGGCACGCTATACTGCTCGCACATAACGCGCCGGCCTGCGAAACTGAGTAATGCTCTCGCGCGCGCGCCGAAGACTCAAAACACCTCGCTGCACTTGGCGGCACTCAGCCGGATTAGAATTTGAATTTTCGATAGAGCTGGCTCTTCGGATTAAACGATAAATTGCCCTTGGATGTGCGACGTTTATTGTATTTATTTTTTCCGTGGGTCGCCCGAGCTGTTCCATTGTTTTATACCGGTTATTTACTGTGTATAACCGCGCGCGTTCACGAAGTTTCGAGGAGACGTTTATTACGAGAAATATAACGTTTCTCGCATTAAGGACAGTTGCGTAACTATAGAACGATAAAGCCCGTCTCGCAGTACCCGGCTCGATCTACTGCCGCGCAAATGTAATATAAGTGTGTAATAAGACAAGAATCGATATATTATTACAAAGTAGTTTTTTTCTTCTTCGAAAACAGACGTATTTTTTCTTTCCCGAGTAGTTTGCGAGTTTATTCAAACAGCAGGCAGAGCAGCGACTGTCTCGCTGCACGAGAATATCTAATGAAGACCGTGATGTGCAGGGAAAATTATCATAATATCTGAAATTACGTTCATTACCATCGAGGCATTTGCTAATTATCTCACTTGACTGTAGCATTGTATAACTCAAGGTCTGCTTACAAGCGAGCTAAGCTAATAGTAAGACTTCCAGAAATAAATACACGGCAGACGTCGCACCTGCGGACTGGGAAAACATCTTGAATACCCAATTAGTTGGATTTTGAAGTACGAGCTCGAAATTGCCGTTCAATTAGTACGCGATAATATTAGTTTTCTAATCCAAGTATACGGCACACGTGGAGAGCCGAGACGAGATCGAATTTTTTGCTCGATCGCACTAACTCCTCACACAGATAGAGACGGAATAAAAAGAGTCGTAATGAAAGGCGACAAGTAAGCAGTCGTATCGACGTCGTTGATCGAACTCGCAGTAGCCGCGCGTCATCGGGGCAATTAATTAACCGGTGCGCCGTGCATCATCGAGGCATCGATTTCGCATGTCTAACCGCTATAATACACGAGCTCTCTCTCTCTCTCTCTCTCTCTCTCTCTCTCTCTCTCTCTCTCTCACTGCCATCTCTCGGATCTGCGCGATCCGCTTGTATAAAAGTGACATTCGACTTTTAAGCTCCGACGGCTAAGTACATTCATGTACGAGTGTGTGTCTATACAGAGTTGCAATAATTCGCCGCATTAAAGCGTCCGTCTGACCGGCTCAAAGACGATTGCAGCGCGCGCGAGTGGATTTATAATGGCGCAATATTAATTTATTCCCCTCGGACGTGCGCAACTGGATATATCTCTTCTTAACACGAGAGTACATGTGTATATACGTGTTATATGCATATAGAGGTGCAGCCGCGGACTCGAGTCGAGTGCTCAGTACTGCGCTGATGGCTTCTGGGAAGTCTTCACGGTGGCTGGTTGGCTGGCGCTTACGCTGCCCGTGCATTTATCGAGGAAAACGTCAGCGCGTAATTACCGTAACTATCGTAATGACCACGCGCGCGCGACCGCCGCCACGAGCTACCTATGTAATGTACGTGGCTTCCGTCCAAGCTGCGCCGTGCTGCACAGCCGAACGCACGAATAGACCGATCATCGATACACTGTGCGATTTCGGGGCGAATTTATAATTATGCTACCGCGCGCGCGTGTGTGTGTATGTGTGTGTGTAGCTGATTGCAGTTGATGCTCAGACTCTCTGTACATAGTTTTGACTCCGTAACTATATTGTGCGTAAATCAAGTTGACGGACTTGATAGAAAAAGACGTATCGCGCGAGGCTGGTATTTCTAGGATAGGACCACACGCTTAGCTTAATTAAGTTGCACGTGACAGAGAAGTTTCGTCGGAACGCAGCCTATTCTCCCTCTCCCCCAGTTCCAGCATCTCTCGCCCGACTCGTGCAGCGCGCCGCAGCAGTCGAGAAGTAAGCAGGCGGGGACGCAAATAAATTTTCCGGGAATGGCATTGTCTTTGAGGTCGCGCATTCGTGGCATATAATGCTCGATAAGTCGCGCGCTCCAGAATTCACACTATCCTTGTTTTAATTAAGAGGATCGCTTTGGCTATATATCCTGTATATAAGTATATATACCTATACCTACACCGAAAACTAAATTTTGCAGGAAGATTGCGTTTATGTCCAGCTCTCGAAGTATATAGCATCATCATAATGGAATAGTGGATTACACCGTGCGCCAAGTTTCACAAAGTCGGGAATTATTATGCGAGAGGGAAAGCAGGCGGGGAAACTGCAGGGCGATAAAAAGGGGCTAATTAATTGAAACTGCTTATCGCGGATCAAGTACCGCATCAACGCGCTCGCGTATTATTACGCCCGCGGGAAGAGCGAATTGAAGTTGCGAAATCAGGATATAAATTTTGATGTGTATAAAATAAGCGTGGCGGCGGCTGCCGATCGGATGAATAATATCCCGCGAGCGGAAAATAGTATAATATATAAACAGCACAAGTGCGAGGGAGGGAGGGAGGGTTGCGAGCAAATAAGCCACACACATCGTAACCCTTAGGACAGATAAAGCGCACGCATACAGTCTCGCGGCAAACAGTCGAAGCTATATAGCGAGACGAGAGGGGGTGGGGGAGGGAGGGAGAGCCCGGCACCTTTCGGAAAACCCAATTGCAGCCGAACACTATTTATTACGAAGTTTCGACGGCTTTGGAAGTCGAAAGCAGCTCACTTCGAGGTAATTACGAGAATCGAGCGTCCTGCTCTCTCTCTCTCTCTCTCTCTCTCTCTCTCTCTCTCTCTCTCTCTCTCTTGCTCGCTCAGCGAGGGCAAACGAGGATGGAGGAAACGTAGAGGGAGCGAGGCAGCGAGGGAGCGCGTGGGCGGACTAGAGACGAAGAGAGAGTAGAAGCGCACACACACACACAGAGGACGTCTCGCTCTAGCCGTCGCGTCGGCCGCGGTGTAAAGTATAGCTCGGTCTCGCTCGCACCCCCAGCTCAGAGCCGATTCTATCGGGCATAATTACCTTTCGCTGTCCCTCTCGGATAATCATTGTAACACCTAAGCACCCTACCTAACCTAACATCAGCCAGCAGCAGCCTGCAGCCAGCCATTTCCACGTTATTCCGCTGCTAGCTGCCGCACTACATATAGCCACACTACTCCTGCGCAACGATCGATCGACTTTCCGCGACGATTTCTGACGGTCGTATTAAGTGACCGATTCGTTCGTTCTATATATACACACCGTACTCGGAGATATCGTCCTCTCTTGCTCTCGCTCACGTCGATGTCACGCTTCCATTCAATCTCGAACTGCCGGCAAACACTTAGCTTTATTAAAATAGGAAAAATCGCCGACGCGACGATTCGCGCCCTGCGCTGCCGCCGCCGCTGCTGCTGCTGCTGTGTGCAATCGTTCGCTCGTCTCTCTTTCGTTCATCGGCTGCACGAGATTGAATTCGGCTTTTCAAAAAAAAAAGAGATAAATTTTTTTACCTGTGTTATTTGCTGACGCTGAATCCGTGTGTTGCTCTAATTACTTTTTTTTTGTTGAAACGAACTTTGATTGAAGAAATATTGCAATTTGCCTGATTATGTCAAGCTCGACAGCAAGACGAGCGTAATTGTGCTCGAAAATAGTCGTTAAAGCATATTACAGAGAGAGGGTCACAGAGGCGGAGCAACAGTTGCCTTGGCGTTAATGACATACATATAAGCCGCGAAAGAGAGCAGAGTATGTATTCCGGGAAGATAGCTCTCGGGGAAAATCGATACCTCAAAATTGCCGGACTCTCGCCTCCTGCAGACGGAAAAATATCTGGACGCTCTCGTCTTTGTCCCGCGCCAGCATAATAGCGGCACAGTCGCGACATAGGACGCGTGTGCGCTCACTGGCCGACGCATTAAATCATTGAAATTTATGCAGCAGCGCGCGCGAGCGTTCGCCCTCTCTCACTCTGCGAGTACAGTATCTTTCACTTTTCATTACGGTATCATTTGTCATGCAGAAGGGGGAGGGGGGGGGGGGAGGCCGGGGATCCCTTATCACTAGGCGATCATAAACAACCGGGCATAAATTCCAACTTTCGCGCATAACCTGACACGCGAAGCATCGACCGGCGCCCCGACAATTTATTACTTCAAAACGCGACGAACCATACGCGAGCGGTTACCTACTGATAAACTTCGGCTGCTCTCTCTCTCTGCGCAGAGCGTAGTATACATATACCCGATTCGCCGCCTCGATAATAATTATGGGGACGATTCGTTTGATCGGCAAGATTCGATCCCCCCAAAAGCTATCCTTTATACGCGAGCTATATGCTATGCTGCAGCCGCGCGCGCACGACGTATGCGACAGCCTATACTGTACGTGCGGCTCGTTTTACAACGCACATTGTGTGTATATATATATATATATATATATATATATATATATGGACACGTGTGCGCTACTGTTATACGCGGTATAATCTCGTATTTGCCAATATATTGAATTGATTTTGCACTCTAATTTATGGGAGCTTTAATGCAACGTTTATAACACTTATTTATTAATGCATCATTATACGAGCCAGCTGCTGTGATTGATTTTAACGGCTGGTCGCGATAATCTTTATCGAAAGCTGCATACAGCAGTGATGCGCGTTTGGAATGACCGTATCGCTCGATGTGTGCGAATTTCTTTGCTAACCGAGAATATCTTTCGATTGATTTCGCTCGAATTGGAAGGACTCGATCAAATTTAAATGGCAAAATATGCAGTAATGTCGAATGCTCTCTATCTCGAATTTAAAAATATGATCGTTGTCGCTTGCGAATAAAAGCATGAACAAGAATTTATTCGCGTTTACTCTTATAAGACGAGCCACGAGTAATACGATCACCGCGATTTAGCACATTTCTAATGAGGAACTTAACTCGATATTAAAAATAAAGCACCCTTTTGCATTGTTCGTCACTGAACTTCTGACCTGTATCTTAAAAAAAAATCCAGTGCACATTTATAACCCGTACATAATTCAGAAAGCCGTTACGAAAGTAGCTTAAGCGATCATTCATGAGGAATTAATAAATATTATTTTAAGAGTAACTTGTCGAATTAAGCCAGGAGACCAGTGCTTAATATTGAACGATCGAGTTGTTTATAAAATAGAAACAAATTTCATGTTCTCGTGTATTGAGATATTAAAAAAGTTAAAATTCTAATGCGATAGTAGAACGTCACCGTGAAATTCAGAGCAACATCGAATTAAAAGCGAGCCCGATTTATAAAGTCTTTTAATAATTAGCGGATAAAATTACGTGATCTCGCTCTGAATCCTATATAAAACGCTCTTCAAAAGTTCAATAGTACAGCAGTCCTCGATTCAGCGCGACTGTCTATGTATACCTACACTTGCAACTGTAAATCCTTTCCACCGAAAATTAACCGCGACAGTGTTGGAGAGCGCGGGCAAAGTATTCGGTTCAATTGGCCATAATTACCGTATAATACAATCGCAACATAAATTAAGGACATTTTTCTCAGCGAACGAGCTAGCTTCAGCACGGCAGCAGCTCTCCTTGGAAATACAACGCTTTCAGACGCTGTAAATTAAAGTTGGGAAAGTGAGCGCGCCGGCGCGCGCCTCCGCGCGAACAGTCATCGCCGCCGCGTTAATTAAAGCTCATTGTAATAAAAAGTGCTTTTTATTCGCTTCGCCTTGTGGCCGCTGCGAGAAGAGCACGTGAGCCGTCTCGCCTTTAGATGCCTAGTAAAAAAAAAGAAATACATTTTTCTGTTTAACTATGTTACGCTTTTGGGTGAGAACCGGTCTATACTGCCTCGTTTCTCTCGCTGACCCAGACAAAAAGTTACCTCGCTACCCTTTTTCTAAAGCTCTCAGTGCTTTTTCAAGCTTTAATTGTTAGATATTGCTGAATTATCAATTCGCGGTATTTCGCCCTGTGTTTAGTTTCGCGGAGATTGTAAGTGTAGCGTTACTGCTCGGTAATCACCGTTTCAATTCTTTTTTTTACGGACGCACGCGCATTCAATGGATGGACTGTTATTTTTCTGCGAAATAAAAGTTTGTTTCAATTTCCGTAGTTATCTACGGTTTTCCGGTCGCGCTTTTCTCTCGGTGGGAAAAATTTATAATTATACAGGCCGAACAATGAAATGTAAAATTTTTATCGCAGAGTTGGTACTTTACCTCTTCAAAAGGCGACAGGTCGTGTCCCATTTGTTTTCTTACCTGCAACAAAAAAAAAAAACGAATCGAATTAATTAAAAATTACACAAATTCACTGGCGTTGCGAGATTATCATATAGATGACATAAACTACACGAGTTTGCCATAAGCTCTACAGTCGTGACGAATCTCGCAAAGCTCTTTCTTAAATAAGCATAAATATGAACCAATTCTTTTAACTGGAGCACGACTATGATTATTAGGACTAATTAACGTCCCGATGTAGTGGTCAATAAATTTTAGTTGACACAGAATCAGCAGTTCCAAGAGTCGCGCCATATAACTGAGCGAGAGAGAGAGAGAGAGAGAGAGAGAGAGAGCACATGCACGCACAGACACACAGCGACGTAGCAGAGCAGCAGCAGCAGCCCCTTGTGTTACTATAGTGCTATACAGCATCTCGTCCTTGATCACGCTCACGCGTCGCATAAACGCGAGCTAAAGTGCACTGTAGACACTTCGCGAAAAGTTTAGCGGACGATATAAACCGTGCGAGCCTGCTGCACCTGTGCATATGCCAGCTCGCGCCTTCCAAGATGATAAATAATAAGATGCCGCCCCCGCACGCGCTCGCGGAGTGTAGTATATTTTCGTGAGCGAACTACTATATACATCGCGCTGCTGCTGCTGCTGCTTTCGTCAAACGTGTTTTCCCTAATTTCTTTACGAGCGCTATCTCCCGATTGTGTTTTGGCGGAGACCCTGTGGCACACGTTGCGAGAGCATAAAGAAAATTATACACGCGCGATATGTATAGCTACGAGATTTATTCATCATCAAAAATAAGCGCGCATTCAGAATGCGAGCACAATAAAACATGGCTAATTTAACGGCGAGCAAACGGGCCGTCAAACACCACTAAGTGCGCCAAAATAAAGCGTATTTTTAACTTGAAATTTTTGCGGCGAAAATAACATCGTCGTCGGCGTAAAAGTGTCGGGTTATTAAAAATCATTAAAATTCCACTGCGTCTGGTGCCGAGGAAAGAGCCTTGAAACGTCGGCTCTCAAAGAGAAATTAAATAGAATTAAAAGAAAAAATCTCGCATCATTTTTCGCATACCGTAAGCCCGTCGCCGAGCAGCCACAAATATAAACGCGAGCGCGTGTGGTGGCAATAACGAACTTCATCAGCTCTACAAACGTATTATGCGAGAAACTTGAGAGGTGGAGGAGTTTATAATAGTAACTCCTATATATACATGCACGCACACCTAGGCGGCACGAGAATGAATATTCCAAGCGTTCGAGAGCAAAAAAAAAAGTAAAAGACGAGTAGCGGTGGTAGTATAGAGTAGGAGAAAGAGAGAGAGGGAAGAAAAGCTGTATAAAAGCACACGTACGAGCTGGGGAAAAAAACACGAGGTTAAAAAATATGACAAAAGAAAGGAAAAAGTTAGCTCGCGCGCTCAGGTGGGAGACACGCTTAGGTGCGCGCAGGCGCATTACACGTGGCCGCGATATGATGTTTGTTAAAACACACATTTAATTACGGCGCGCATTGTTATACGACGCTCGCTCTGCTGCTGCTGCTCGGAGATGCGGAGAGAGAGAGAGAGAGAGAGGATACGCCGGTGCGTTTAATTCACACGTAGAGTCCCCCGTGACGGAGAGAGGCTAACGCCGCTTAAATTAAAGCCGGATGATAAAAGTTTGCTCGGCCGCGAGAGTTCCCGCTCGCGCGCATACACCGGTCCCGCAGTCCAGTCTGCTATACTCTCGCTCTCTCTCTCTCTCTCTCTCTCACTCACTCGCTCTTTTTTTAGCGCTCTCCCTTTGGCTTTTCCTCCTTATTTACTCCCGCTTTTTGTATTACGCTTTTTAATAATTTTTAGCGCTTCAGTCAAACGACGCTTAATGCCGCGCTTTTCAGCGTGGCTCGACGAGCGAGCGACATACACTCACGCTTTATAAATGAGAGCTCTGGAAGCGAGAATAAAATAGCCGCCACCGAATAATGAGATTAAATTTCCCATTTGTGTTTCGAAAATAAAAGTATTATAACGAATCACGCTTCTGTTTTTATTATACTAATGCATAATATAAAACGCGCCACATCGCACACAAGCGCTCGGTTAAAAAGCCGATTGAACGTAATGGAGTGTAGTTGCTCTTTCCTCTCGAGCAGAATTTACTCTTGTGTGGCGCGCGTATATTTTTAGACCTTTAATTAATGAGCGCGCGTGAAGCGGGCGTTTAATGCGCGCAGCTCGCGAAGAAAAGCCACTTTGACAATGGCATCGGCGGACGACGAGCTATATCGTGTCGGCAGTGGTCTACGCGGGTACTTATGACACTTGGCACCGATTCGAGCAGCGCGTCGCGGAGCGATATATCGAGGCGGGAAAAGGATTAAATTCAACGGTTAATTTTCCTTCACAACGTAGCAAACTTTGCAAACGCAGCGCGACTCATTAACGCGAATATATTTTTGAGAGCTTGCGCACAAGTGGTCATTATGAATGCGCGAGCTTTTGTGCGGCGCTCCTTATAAACCGCCGGAAATGCAGCCTTTGAAATGAAACTCGTGGCGGATTTTGCGCTGAAAGGCTCGGGGATTTCGAAGCAATAATTTATAATTTCCGACGGTTAAAGCCGCGCCGAGACATGACTGAGTGACGATATATTTGAATATTCCGCGCGAGACAGAGAGAAAGAGAGTGAATTTAAAGGGTCCTTTGAAATTTCAACTGCAATTTTCATTCTCTCGGTTTGGGCGCGCGATAAAGAAAATTTGACGATAAACCGAGAGGGAGAGAGGGCGAGGTTTGAGTTGGCCCGTTATACTACGCTCCGAGAAACTTGCTTTCTCTCCGGCTGGCATTTGCATAAAATCATCCGTAGCCCGGCTCGCGCGAGACGCCTTCGGAGATAATAAAATGAAACTAAACAAATAATGTAGATGCTAAACATTAATTACGTTTGGGCAAAGCTCGGCGAAGCGTCGAGCTGAGAGAGAGCGAGAGAGAAGGAGAAGGACGACGACAGCTAGCCCGTCGTTGAAACAAGAGCGCGGGAGAGCAGCGGCGACGGTGGCGTCGAGAAATTCCCGCCGCTGTGAAGTAAAAGTATCGTGAACGAAACTTAAATAAAGGGCTTTTCTCGCGAGAGGTTACGCGGATTTTAATTTACGACCTAGATTATGCTATTATTGAAGTTTATTACTTTTTCACCATTCAAAACTTTCTTTCATTGTGTGTGTTTGAAAGTCGATGGTAATATAAAAACGTATTGATGAATTTATGATTTCAAAAGTTTATTCTCCACGCTTTCCTTTCCGCGCGTTAATTAAACTGCGACGAGCTTTATTTCAATAATCGAGCCGATACTCGTATTAGTGTGATTCGCAAAAAAATTTTTGAAAATTGGCCGCTCCGTAACGGAGTAGAATATCTCTCTACAACAAAGGCTCATTTAGAAGAAAATATCGAAAAGTTTGCTAATGAGAACAGCGCGGGGTATAATGCAGTTGAATCTTTCCGCGAAAGTATATACACACGGAGAGAAGAAGGCGACTACACTGCGACGATATTTCACGGCTAAAAATGCGCACACGTAATGCCGCGCGGCATTCCTCTCGCGAAGCGCCTGCCTGATTCCATTCTAACGTATTCGGTTTATTATACCTTTAAATACTCATTTTATACGCTCGCGAGCTTGCGCGCCGTATAATAATTTCGTCCTTCATTCCCAAGACAAGAGCAAATTCTTATTTATTGCGCTCAGAGATCGACAGCAGAGGCCGTATACACATAGTACATAGAGGGGAAAAAAGGCAGGATCTTGCGTATACTCTAGCTATATACTACGCACGCCATCAGAATTCCCGGCATTCCGCCGTAGCTGCATCGGTATACAAGGCGAATCCGAGAAAAGGGAAAACAATAAAAATGCCTCTTAAATGTTATCCGTCAGCGCGTTGCTCAATCGTATCGAGGCGCATAGTGCAGAGCGCGCACAAAGGATAGTGATTCGATTTTCCCGAAGCAAGCGCGCGCCCATAGATATCCCGCACCTGTGTGTGGGGACACACGCAGGGGACGACGACGGCATTATGCGGAACACGGCCGCGGTGTATGATAAGCAGGCCGTTGGCCGTTTCGTCGCTGCGGGATTTTACGAGAGCGCGCGCGCGAGCCGAGGATGTGCTCTCTACATTCGAGAGACATTGATGGACAAGCGAGCCTTTATAAGGCAGCGACAGAGTCGCTGTGCCCTGAGACGCTGCTGTAGCGCGCCAACGTCGCCCCTTTACATATTTATGTTATAACTCTCGCTCACTCGACTTAATTGACGGAATTGCCATAAATTTGCGAATATCGCCTCTATATGCGTATACAGAGTATAGAGTCCCTAAGCTCTCTCGCTGCTCGCGCGCTTGACATACACACACACACACGGCTGGCTGACTTATTGTACACGAGTATAAAGGCCGAGGGCAGGTGAAATTGATGTATATGCACCGTGAGTTTTATATCCATCTGACGCGCACCCGCTGATGCACACCTCGAGGCGCGCACTCAACGTCCTTTGAGAAACTCTTGTTTTTTTTTCTTACGTTTAATTAAAATTTAATGTTTCGAATGAGCTGCGCGTCGACGATTATGGGGACGAGTGTATAATGCAAAGAGGTAATTTACAGGCAGCCTCGAGCAAAGCGCAGCCTTATCTTCCTCCAAATGCGCGAGATAAGATAAAGATTTCAATCCATACTTTTTTCGAGACGATTTTTGCGAATTAACCTTATCGCGGCTCGTTCACTGCATTATAACTGGCTTCGCGTTTATCTGAAACGAGCTGATGCAAAATTCGTCCAAACTTTGTATTATATCCCGGATTGAATATACACACGCTTTCGAAAAGAAACTTTCCCGCGCAAAATTGAAATAAATAGAAGCTTATCTGATTTGGCGCACCGAAAATATACGCACGTATCAAATCGAATTTTGAAAGTTGGTATTCATAAATTCCAGTGTAACGAAGCTGCGGTGGGTGACAACGACGAACACGGCGCACATGTCTATTCCGTGGGAATCGCTCGCTGCTTTCTGAAAAATGAGCCTCGAACGGAAAGTATTATATAGCATGCAGAGAAGCCGTATGGAGCTCGTTCGCGGAGAGACGATCGCTCGAGTATAGTGTAATTGGAACGAGAGTAGGAGCGAGTCTTCGTGGAGTAGAGAGATCCTCAGGCTAGATGTATACAAGCTTTTATGCACGTATATACACACACAGTCCGCAGTGTGTTGTGTGCACGCTCTTTCTAACGGCGGGCGATGCGCGGGTGCCATAAATAAAGCCGGAATATAAATTATCTCGGTAATATCGGCCTTAATGAGTCGTCGGTAAACATGAGAGCATCGATCGCCGCTACGTTTCGCGCTGCAGATATCAGTCATTCTCGTGGATGGCATACACACACACACACACACATCCGCGCGAGCGCGCAGCAGCATTCTCCGTCAGCGCATATATACAAACGTATGTATGTCTCGGAGTAGCAGCAGCAGCAGCAACGGCGGTAGCATTAAGAGAGAGTAAGTCGAATTTGAAATTGAAATGGGCAAATGTCGTTAAGGCTGTCCGCTTCTGCTGCTGCTGCTACATCGGAGGATCGATCCTCTCGATGGTAATTTTCTATGAAAAAGGCTTTATGGCCTTTAATTACGCTGCGCTCTTTGAATATTGCGCATGTACGTACGTACGTATACGTACGTAGCCAAATCATTTTCATTAAAAATCGAGCCATCAATCTTGCCGGTTTTTTATCCTCCTGCGCGCTGCTACTACATACGTATATCTACGTGCGCAAGCGGCTGTAATATCAGGAGAGAAATTGCGCAAATATCTGGCTTTTCCTTTTCGCTACTAGTCACGGGACGGCAACGACGACGTTTATAATGGTGACTTATACCGGCAGATTGAAAATGACGCTGACTCGCGCGCGTGCATATGTATAACAAAGAGCCAATGTAGCAGACAGAGCGAGCGAGAGAGGGAACGTAGTCGCGAGTGGAGATCATTTGTCTGTCGCTCAGCTAGAAGTCGCCGTTTTGCGAAGGAGAAGTAGCCTGTGTATATATCTATGTGCTGTATAGTGACCATTGCGGCTGCTGAAGGAGTGTATATAGTCGAAGAGGGGGATAGCGAGCGAGAGAATGGAAACGCGCAGGAGGGGGAGAGACAGAGCGGGCGGACGCTGGTTTATTTCCAGGGATAATCCAAACAAATGTACTCAGTGGCTCGCAAGTAAATAACATGCAAATTCCGTAATGCTGCTTGACCGATGACTTCGTCCGTCGCCTCTGTACTCTTTTCTACTCTCTCGCGCGCGCTCGCGCAGCTTTTGGACGTGCCCCGTCTGAAAGAGATGGACCTTACTTATTTTCCCCGCGGCTAGACAGACTACTGCTACGAATTACCGATGCTAAGCCTCCGCCAGACCAAATGAAAAGTAACTCGCTCTTACCGCAACACAACATCAGCGGAGCGCGTGCACAAGTTGGAAACCGCAGCTCTAATTGATTCGCGATACTTTGCTCTTTCCTCACCCGCTGCCGCCGCCACCGCGATCTTGAGTAATTTTCAATATTTTATAAACATCGCATAATGGCGTGTGACGCATACTTTTCGATCAAAAGTTGATGCGAGCCAGTCCAAGCGAAAAATTGCAATCGGCAGCCGCTGTGTGCGTATAACGTACACACAGGAAGATCGATGGAATGCGCCGCCGCGTTCGTCCTCTGCGCCGCGCGAGCGCGCGTAACAATAATGACGCGATGCCGTCATCGCGGGAATATAATGCGAAACGCCATTATGATCATTAATTGAACGATTGTCCGTGCACTTCATTTAATTACAGCCCGGCGCCGTGCAATAACAACGTTTCACGATTCAGTAAATGCAGACGGTTTCGTGTGGTTCAACGTCGATTATCTAACTGCGAGAGAAATAAGAAAATATCGCTGCCGCGCGCTAGCTGCAACTGACTTTATATTTATTACCGAATTCCACAGCGGCGCGGCGTGAAATAACGAGAGCGTGTATAAAGTGAAATTCATCCATAACTAATTATACGCAGCCATACTGGTAATTGCGCACCAACGACTACTGCGGCCACGTTTTTTTTAATTTTAATTAGAAATTTAGTTTAACAACATGTCGAGTGCGTCGCGTCAATTAAAATGAAAAAAATGCATTGAAACGACCGCGTGGGGTCTAAGCAGATTTCCACTTTTTTCCAAAGCTTTTGTTGTTTATAATCACCGCTCCGCGTAGCCGTGGGTATACAATGCGGGTTCCAGTTCTAGGCGTGTGTGTTTTTTAAAACGGAGTTTTTTAAAATAATAATAATTTTTGAATAATCACGTGAAAAAACAACCGAGATACTAACGGTGATTTTTTGTTGATTTCCCCCTCGTGTATCCGCAGGTAAAAGCTGGCGATAACGCGTCGAGCTTAGAAAGTAGGCCTGTTTATCCGGTGATAAGATAAGGGGAATAACGCGTGTGCGCCCCTCGCCGTCCCTTCGGCATACAGTGCAAACACGCCGGACGATAGTCGTGTGTAGTGTCATCCACATACATGTACGCCTATATACGCCGAGAGAGAAGTGAGAAAAAGTCGGGCTATCTTGTCACGCGCGATATAACCGCTTACGAATTCACTCGCGCGCGGTCGAGCCATTACGTGCTGTATAATGTGTTAATCGCGCTGCGCTTTCTTGTTCGCCGATCGATCTCGGCGCCAGACGCGAATTTCTTTCAAGACGTATAAGAAACGATTTCATCAATAATGTACGCACGGAGATCACTCGGGTTTGTTATTTTCATTATAGAGAACACAGGCTTGAGCTTAGGTCCAGGGGAAAGTAGCAGCAGCGTAGTCTAGCAGAGAGAGATGACGCACTATCGCAGTTTGGCATGCAGTCAACGTGATTACCGAGTTCCTCCTTCGCTGGTCGAATACGAAGAGCTGGCGGGATGGACGCTGATGTCGCGCGGGAGGTAGACGCCTAGGGAGAGGAGAGAGAGCGTCAGCTATATAGACTCCGAAGGAGAGAGAAAAGGAAAGACGAACCGCAGATAGGGTGTTGGCCAGCGGCAGCGGCGGCGGTGGCGGCGGCTATCTCAGACTTGCCTTCGTCTTCGCGAGGTGGTCCAGCCCGTGGCATTGCCCTCTCCCTCGTCTCCGTCTCTCTCGCTCTCTCTCTCTCTCTCTCTCTCTCTCTCTCTCTCTCTCTCTCCTTTATCCTTTCGCTGACCACTCCCGTAGTTTCCCCAGCGAGATCGATTGTTATGCATAGCCTGTATTTGCCCGTCCGCCACCGCCGCCCAATGGCACATAGGTAAGCTCTACTTCTAGCAGTAGTAGTAGTGCAGCGCCGCTAGTCCAGACTCAAAGGCGCCCTATACCTACTAGTACGAGGCGGAAGAAAGAGAGGGATAGAGAGAGAGAGAGAGAGAGAGAGAGAGAGAGAGAGACGGGCAGATTCTCAAGACGAAGAAAGCAATTCCGCGAGGCCGCCGGAAGCGAATTAAGGGACGATTTGACCTGTATGTGTGCGCGACTACCACCAACAGCTGCTCCGCGCTGCGACGAATATTGCGACTTCATTGCGAGGGCGCAAGGCGAGCGGTCAAAGTGCCTCGTCCTCCTGCAAGGACCGACTGAATTTTCTTCCTTATTACCCTAACAGCTCGTCGTCCTATATCTTTATCAATTTCCATCGTGATTATTGCACTCGCTCTTCCATGACCATGATCCGAATAATACACGAGAAATGGTATTATTGCGAGAAATCGATTTATTTTAACAATCAACATCGGCGTAATCATATAGCGAAGCGCGAATATTAGCTCGAGCGAAAAAGACCGAGAGCTATAAATTGCGAAACACCATCAGCAGCAGCGGTAGTGGGCAGTGTATATGGAAGCAGTGGCGGCGGCCGAAATTACGCTGGAAAAAAGCTTTTTAAAAAGCGCGCAGCTCAGCAATGACACCGCATAAAACAATTAATTTTTTTGCAGATGCATCCCAGGGCGCTCGATACTCGCGCGGCTAAAATATGTGAGCTTAACAAAGCGTAAGGGTGAATTGGAAAGCGGCGCACGATGAAAACGTTGCGCGCAGATACTCTGGGAAATTAACGCGAATGGTCGACGGCTTCCATTATACGGGGCTCTCTCTCTCTCTCTCTCTCTCCCTTCCTCCCACCAAAGCTTTACAAGGGAGAGCCGCTTGCTGCTGCGCGTGCATATACATGGCTGGCTGAGTTTTTTGTGTGTGTTTTCAACGGCGGCGCGCATACGTGCTCGGCTGCCGAGAGCTAATGAATTTTGGCAATTTTTTTCCACCGCCAGTACAGGGCCCCTTTTTGTATATATATATTTCCCAGCTATCGACGATACACAGGCTGAGAAACTTCAAGGTGGGGGGAGCTACGCGGCGTTATCCAAGTGACCACTGTTGCCAATTCTCTGTGTGCAAAAAAAAAAAGAGCGAATGGAAGTTAATCAGTCAGCTGTCGTGGCGTAACGCGCGGTGCAGCCAATTCGTCCCGCCTCTCCCACTTCGACGACTGTGGCAGTCCTCTCTCTCTCTCTCTCGCTCTCCCCCTGCGTTCCTGTGCCGCTGCCACCTCTTTCGCGAATCCTATTAAATCACGCGGATCTGCATAAAAAATGCAAATGAACGTGCAGTAATTACGGGCGGCGGTGGCGGCGTGCGCGCGGTGCAACTTTTATTTTTCAATTTTATTAAAATCTCCTTTATTTTAAATTCATTAAATTTTGTATTACAGACCTTTGTATTTCATTACGACGAAGGGGAATTAAATGTATAATTAGCCGGACGTGAATAAACAGCGAATGAAGGATTTATCGTTAAAAAAAAAAATGTCGATGCTCGCAAGCACACTAATTACTAACATTTTGAAATACCAACGGTTCTGCATTTTTTATGAACGCCGCACGAAACAACGAGTGTTGCGACGGGTTTGTTCAATTCATATCGCTGAAAATTTAACGCGTCCTCATTAAATTCTGAGAACATTCATCGAAAGCTCTCTCGCACTCGTTCTCTTTGCCACTGCTGCTTTTATTCGTGCATAATTACACAAGCCTGCGGTGAAATACACTGGGCGCGAGTAGAGGGTCGCGCGCGGCGATTGTGAAGAAGTGCAGCTGCTGCTACTCGGGCAGCTGATGGCGACCAATAGAGAGAGAGAGAGAGAGAGAGAGAGAGAGAGAGAGAGAGAGAGAGAGAGAGAGAGAGAGACGAGACGAGAGCCGAGGAAAGTAGCGCGCCGGCGGAGAGACGATAAAGAGAGAAATAGACTATGGCATATGTCCAGTGAGCGGCGAATGTTTATTCTTACGCGCTACCAGCGAGTGAGAGAGACAGGCGCAAGCGCGGGCGTATAGCTGCTGCTGTGGAGCTCAAGAGTATATAGGGAGGGATAGAGAGAGAGAGAGAGAGAGAGCGTTCGGACGCGCGCACGCAAACACATCCACACATATACATACACACAGCGTGCTCGCGCAAATGCAAATTGAGATTAGCCCGCTTGCTGTTAACCTGAATTATTCGAGTCTTAATGATGGCTTAGGCGCCCGCCCACTGATCTAAGGGATTAAACCATGAATATTTCGACGGTCTAATGAACGGGGCGCGGGAATTGGAATTATAGGTGCCACTCGTCAGGATTTTCAAACCGAGAGTAAGAGGCAGCCTACTGCTGCTGCAGCGCCGTGTAATCCATATACTTGTCCTCGCCAGAGCTCGACCCCCTCCTCTCCACACCGGCCGCGATATAGTTACTCGTCATGAAATTCAAAAGCAATCAGCCAAGCTGCCGCGAAATCTTTGCCTCCGCGCGATTTCTATTTTAGGCGCCGCGATACGCGATCGATGTACTCCGTATACACTGCTGCGGCCGACCAATTCTCTCGATCCGCCACCGCCGCTGTTTGCCTATTATGCATCGAGGATTGTTTAATGAGGAAAACGTATTAATGCTGCATATTTATGACCTCATTTTCCCGCTCCTTATGTATATATACGGAAAGGCTCGATTGAATTTCACTTGTATTTCGCCCGCGTTTTATATTGACCCTCATTATGTCTGCGCGCCGCTGTATTCGTGAAGACTATATCTTACCGGGAAAGCTGTATCATCTAGTTTGCTGTACGCTCCATCTTCGGGAAAGCTTACCTAGAACAGAAAGACGGCGAGATCATTAATCAGGAAAAATCAATGACGATACAGATGTATTAAAGATTGAAAATTCATGCCCGCAGAAGAATATACTCGCTCGTCTTGGCACGCGTCAAAGTTGAACGTGGACGATCCCGTCGAAATGTAAAATTTTCTATTTTAGTTCCCCGCCGCAGCGGAGGCTATACACTGTATATTATACTCTCGGCGTTTATGTGTTCATAAAGTTCGAAGTACATATCTGGCAATCGCTTTGAGCGATCACGGCCCGCCGGCGCAGAGAAGAAGTATATACGTCGAGCGCGAGGGAGAAGAAAGAGGAGCAAAGAGGTCGTGCCGATAGCGGAGGGTGTCGCGCGCGCAGTAGCACAGGGGTGAGAGAGAGAGAGAGAGTGAGAGAGAGAGAGAGAGAGAGAGAGAGAGAGAGAGAGAGAGAACTATGCAAGCCACCGCTACTGCTGCTGCTGCGAACGAGGGTGTTTTTCCACCACCAGTTGCTCGCAGCAGCAGTGGCGGCGGCATCCCGGCAAACTCCCGATCCCACTTTCCTCTCTTCACTCTCGCTCTCTCTCTCTCTCTCTCTCTCTCTCGAAGCTGCAGAGCCGCGAGAGAATTACGCCCGTAAAAGTCCCAAACCCGTTGCTCTTCGCTTAAACACTCGCTCTGCTTGCTCACTTTCTCTCCTTTGCCCCGTCGCTTCCATTTCTTTTTACAGAGTTTAATTTTATGTCTTGCCGCGACGCGCTTCTTAAATTTTTTTTTTCAACTCGCGCCTCTCTCTTTTTCCTTTTCTCCGGTTCTCGCGCGGTTTTTTCCGTGCGAATTGTTTTCTTTTTTATTCCACGATGATACGGCGGTCTCTTCTTCTTTTAAGAAAATCGTTGATATAGAGCGCACATTGTTCTCGAAGTCGCACTTGGATGTTTGAATCAGTTTTCACCAAAGCTGCGTACAAAAGACGCTTAGGAAAAGAGCAGAGAGGAATTATTAATTGAAGCTCCGTCGAGATCGCCGGGCTCTTAACTGGTTCAAGGTCGGGCAATTTAAAGCTTTCGCTTGCCTGCACGTGCTATTTCAAACATGAAATAAGTTTTTTCTTTCCAGTCGCGCTTTCAACGGGATTGCAATTTCATTGTGGCGTACGGTTAAACTAATTAAAAAAGGATTTCGAGTAATCAACGCTCATGCGAGAGTTAACTAGAGCTTTCAAAAGAAAATCTGCGGTTCACTGAATCGAGTACGCGTGTTAGTGGTTTATTTAAAATCACGAAAAATTACAAATCATGAAATGTGTAAGGAAAACGATGTTTCAGGATGGAAAAATCAAGCAAAACAATGTTCATAGAAGTGAGGCGATGATAATGTCCCGAGACGGCGAGGATCAGTGAACAAAGGGGCAGTATAGCCAAGCAGGACCTTGGGAGGGAAAGAGAGCTATGCAGCAGCAGTAGAGAAGACAAAGCTGACAAACGCAGCTGTGCTTATGCACGCAGCAACGGCGGCCAGCGTCGACGACGACGACGACGGCGGCGGAGGAGGAGGAGGAGGTTGCGGCCGGTATAACGAAGGTGATTCGTCCGTCCAGCTCTAGGTGGGATGAGCGCCTCTAGCCGTGAGAGTGAGTGGCCAGGTTGGAGGGTCGTTTATTGATCTCTCAAGTCCAAGAGAGAGAGAGAGAGAGAGAGAGAGAGAGAGGCGTTAGACAGGACCTGGCTCTACCCTTCCTCCTCTCTCACTCTCTCTCTCTCTCTCTCTCTCTCTCTCTCTCTCTCTCTCTCTCTCTCTCTCTCTCTCTCTCTCTCTC